>CM059186.1:95993247-96572968 GCA_030323885.1 Branchipolynoe longqiensis | reverse complement strand
CACCTCACCAGACCCCGCCGCGCCGCCTCCTCCCCCGCCCCCCTGTCGCGCAGCATTCGCGCCTCACCCGACGCCCGCTCCTCACCTTCACTCGCCCTCCCCCGGGCCGGCAGCTTTCACAACTCACCTGCTGTCGCCCGCGCCCCTTCCCTCCCTTATAAGGCCGCCCGCCGGCCTCCCTCAGGCACTCGCCCTCCTGCCGCCTTCCAGACCTCACCTCTCTTCTCCTCCACCCACCCACCCAACTCTCCCTCCTCTACCCTCTTCCCTCTGCGGCGGAGGGCTCCTCGGCACCCCCTCTACCAGAACTCTGACTTTGCTCCTCATGAGCCCCTCCTGCATTATCTCTGCTCCTCATGAGCCCATCACTGTATTGCTCCTCACGAGCCTGTTTCTTTGCTCCTCATGAGCCCTTTCCTTGTTCCTTGCCTGTGTATCTGTTCCTCTGTATCCTCTGTTGAGGCGTTAATAAAACGCCTTTTTCCCACCCCCGCCTTCCCTTCTTCCTTTTCGCGCATCAAAGGTCAATGTCAAGTTCAAGCCTGTGCCTTAACTACCTGGCTGGCCGTTTATCTCGGCTGTCTCTATATTAGACTATGACCTCTCCTAGAATAGGATGTATGTAAGCCCTAATAGGTTGGTTGTTGGAGTTTTACGTCCTGGCAATATCTAAGGTCATATTAGAACGGGTAACGACTTGTGGCAGTGCGTACTCATGGTGACTTTACACCACCTAGGCTTTCTGATGTCACCACACTACCTACGCCTACCTGTCTATGTGGCTCCTTGCCTGAGAGTGTGAGGTCAGTGCGGACGACTACAATACTGATCACTACTTTGCCTGGTTGGCACGAGGCATTATTAGGATATGGCAAGGACTGGTTGACTCAGTGTCAGGATAATGTGACTGAGTGGGATATCGGGTCATGGTGCTGGTGACCTGATCTCCCAGTGGGGCAGCACTATAAAGTTGCCACGGGTGCGCACTGTCAGAAGTCGATACCCGTCATGATGTGACCTTAGATGTTGTCAGGATGTAAAACTCCAACAACCAACAACCAATCTTAATAATTTTACCACAATGTCCCTGCTTTCGCTCCTTTGACATTTCTGGTTAAATTTTCAGGGGGGTTGCAATTAGTCTTTTATTTTTTACCTAAATATACGCATCAACAAGTGATCAAAAATCGGCTTTCTACCACCTGCAGAGATTGTAACACTTTGTTTCCGATTCCGATGATAGTACCATGTCTCGATTCTGTCGTTATTTTAGAAAAGATTTGTTTTTAACCAACCCTCTCCCCTGCCCCCAAAAAAAGAAAAAAAAAAGAAGAATACCAACAAAATCGAGAGACAGATAAACAGACAAGCACGAATATGGACACGAACAAAAATAATAAGACAGAATAACAAGAAGAAGAATGAAAAGAACATGACAATGTTAGTTGCTTTATCGCAACGCTTGCACGGTGTTAACACTGACAATTGTTGCTGGGGAAAGTTATGGAATGGTTGCAAACACTCGGGGAGCGGTGCCAATGATACCGCCAACCAACCAAATAAAAAATCAAATAAAAACTCACACACATTAAAAAAAAACACACACACAACCACCACCTCCTTCCCCACACTAGGGGGAACAAAGTCCACACAATCATGTCAACAACCAACCCACACTCGCTACACTCTCTCTCACACAGACCCCACGACCCAACACATACACTCTCCACCCACTACCTACCTCTCCCACACAGACAACATAACCCCACACATGTCTACAACCAACCCACACTCGCTACACCTCTCTCTCACACAGACCCCGCAACCCTACACATACACTCTCCACCCACTACCTCCCTCTCCCACACAGACAACATAACCTCACACATGTCTACAACCACTACCTCCCTCTCCCACACATACAACATAACCTCACACATGCACTTTCCACCCACTACCTCCCTCTCCCACACAGACCCCACAACCCAACACATACACTCTCTACCCACTACCTCCCTCTCCCACACATACAACATAACCCCACACATACACTGTCCACCCACTACCTCCCTCTCCCACACAGACAACATAACCCCACACATGTCTACAACCAATCCACATACACTCTGCTACCTCCCTCTCCCACACCGACCCCACAACCCAACACATACAACCTCCACCCACTACCTCCCTCTCCCACACAGACAACATAACCCAACACATGTCTATAACCAACCCACATACACTCTCCTACCTCCCTCTCCCACACAGACTACATACACTTTCCACCCACTACCTACAACTCCCACACAGACAACATTAACCCACCCATGTCTACAACCAACCCACATACACTCTCCTACCTCCCTCTTCCATACAGACTACATACACTCTCCACCCACTACCTACCACTCCCACGTCCCCAACACAAACATACACACAGACCACCCACACCCACACACACGCCTAACACCCCACCTCCCCAACACACATACACACAGACCACCCACACACACACACGCCTACCACCCCCACGTCCACAACAGCCACATACACACAGACAACACATACATATGCCTACCACCCCCACATCCCCAATACACATGTACACACAGACAACACACACACACGCGCCTACCACCCCCACGTCCCTAACACAAATATACACACAGACCACGTTCCCAACACAAACATACACACAGACCACACCCCCACACACACACCTACCACCCCACCTCCCCAACACACATACACACAGACCACACCCACAGCCACACGCCTACCACCCCACATATCCCCAACACAATACACAAAGACAAACAACACACACCTACCACCACAGCTCCCCAACACACACATACACACAGACCACACCCACCCACACACACCTACCACCTCCACCTCCCCAACACACACATACTCACAGATCACATACACCCACACACACCTACCACCCCCACCTCCCCAAAACACATACACACAGATCCCGTGTCCCCAACACATACATACACAAATAAAACACACACACACGCCTACCACCACACCTCACCAACACACACACACACACAGACCACACCCCCACACACACACCTACCACCCCACCTCCTCAACCCCAAATCACCACATACCACACCCACTCACCCACAGCCACCACCCCCACCTCCCCAACACAAATTTACACACAGATCACATACACCCACACATGCCTACCACCTCCACCTCCACCTCCCCAACACACACATACACACAGACCACACCCACCCACACATGCCTACCACCTCTACCTCCCCAAAACACACATACACATAGACCACACCCATCCACACATGCCTACCACCTCCACCTCCCCAACACACATACACGCAGATCACATACACCCACACATGCCTACCACCCCACCTCCCCAACACACATACACACAGACCACAACCACACACACACATGCCTACCACCCCACCTCCCCAACACACACGTACACACATATAACAGACACACACACATGCCTACCACCACACTTCCCCAACACACGCATACCCACATACAACACCTCCCACCTGCCTACCACCCCCACGTACCCAACACATCTATACACACAGACCACACCCAACCACACATGCCTACCACCCCCACCTCCCCAACACAAACATACACACAGATCACATACACCCACACACGCCTACCACCCACTCCCCAACACTAAAACAATACAAACAGTTCTCATACACACACATGCCTACCACCCCCAATCGGCGAATGGACTATTCCACCAGACCACACCCTCCCACACATGCTACCACCCCCACCTCCCCAACACAAACTTACACACAGATCACATACACCACACGCCTACCACCCCACCTTCCCCATCACAAAAACTTTACACACAGATCACTGTATCTCCTTACTGCAAAAGAGACACGCCTAACCCCACATCGCAATACCAAACATACACACAGATCACATACACACACATGCCTACCACCCCCACATCTCCAATACAAACATACACACAGACCACACCCACCCACACATGCCTACCACCCCCACCTCCCCAACACAAACATACACACAGATCACATACACCCACACACGCCTACCACCCCACCTCCCCAACACAAACATACACACAGATCACATACACAGACACGCCTACCACCCCCACATCTCCAATACAAACATACAAGTTGACCTCCCCCCCACCTGTCTACCCCCCCCCACGTACCCAACACTTCTATACACACAGTCCACCACCCGCAAAACACGCCTACCACCCCACCTCCCCAACACAAACATACACACAGATCACATACACCCACACACGCCTACCACCCCACCTCCCCAACACAAACATTACACAAAGATCAACCACCTCGCCATACCACCCCCACATCTCCAAATACAAACATACACACAGACCACACACCCCCTCCTGTCTTACCCACCCCACATACCCAACACAATCTATACACACATACCCCACCACCCACCATGCTAACACCCCCACCTCAACAACACCCAAACATAACACATGGATCACATTACACCACACACCACTACTACCCCAACTCCCCAACACAAACATACATACAGATCACCTACACCGACACAGGCCTACAACCCCCACCTCCCCAACACAAATATACGCATAGACCACATCCACCACACACGCCTACCACCCCATGTCCCCAACACACACATACACAAAGACCACACACACACGCGCCTACCACCACACCTCCCAACACAAACATACACACAGACCACACCCACACACACATGCCTACCACACACACATCCCCAATACAAACATACACACAGACCACACCTACACACACATGCCTATCACCCCACCTCCCCAACACACACATACCCACAGACCACATACACCCACACACACCTACCACCCCACCTCCCCAACACACACGTACACACAGACCACATACACCCACACACACCTATCACCCCCACCTCCCCAACACAAACATACACACAGACCACACCCACCCATGCCTACCACCCCCACCTCCCCAACACAAACATACACAAATACCACACCCACACACACGCCTACCACCCCCACATCCCCAACACAAACATACACACAGACCACACACACCCATGCCGACCCCCCCTACACACACGTACACACAGATCACATACACCCACACATGCCTACAACCCCCACGTCCACAACACACGCAGACAAGACACACATACACACACACAGACCACCCCGACCTCAGAAGGACACGGTCTGTTTCCGGGCTTCCACCTAACTGCGCATGCGCAGGTTAACCTTAAAGCTGAATGTGAATGCATGATGTCATTTAAAAGAGACTTTTTTCAATCCCTTCTGCCAAACATCTGCGTACAACCACGTCCAAAAGCCAACTGCTTACCGCTATGTTGATTGGTTGGTTGGTTGGTTGTTGGAGTTTTACGTCCTGGCAACATCTAAGGTCATATCAAGATGGGCTTACCGCTAGGTGATGCATCATGACAAAGGCCTATTGATATGACCTTAGCTGTTCCCAGGACGTAAAACTCCAACAACCAACCAAGCCTATTAGCACCTCCGAGTTGGCTTATTAACAGGTGTGGTGTGTGATGTGTGAGGTTTTCTTACTCTACTTTTTTTTCTTCTTTTATTTTTATGAGCCCCCAATAGCTCTTGTTTACTTTTTGTGTTGTTATGTCGTTAAACAAACAAACAAACAAATAAAAATACTTTTGTGTATGTTATATGTGAGGTTTTCTTAGTTTACCTTTTTTGTTTATCTATCTGTTTGTTTGTTGTTGTTTGACGTCCTGGCAACATCTAAGGACTTAACTGCCAACAGCTACCTAGCAGTCCTTCCCTATTTTGGATCGACCTTGGAGAGCCAACCCCAACACAAAACAAGCTCAACCATCTACAGATACTAAATAATCACCATGTACCTGCTACTGTGTGAGAAACAAAACCATCTTATCACCTCCTACTGTGTGATAAGATTAAACCACTACTACAACTGGCCAGCATTGAAAACAAGCCCGAGCACTCGAGCTTACATGCTATGGACAGTATCGCACTCATGGCAACTTTATTGTGCTGCCCCACTGGAAGACCAGGCTGTCAGCACCATGACCTAATATTCCACTCAGAACATTATCCTGACACTGAGCCAACCAGTCCTTGCCCTATCCTAATAATGCCGAGCACCAGGCTAGGAAGTATCAATTTTTAAGTCATTGGTTTGACTCGACCAGGGTTCGAACCCACGACCTCACGATCTACCAACACAGAGAAGGACGCTCTAACTCATTCGGCCATCCCGTCTGGTCTTTATCTATCTAAACCCACCAAGCACAGACTGCGCAGTATGAGGAGCTTTGCCACCAAGTTAATTGTGGTTTTGGTGGTAGTTTATTGGGCGTTTACAGCCGTTTGTGAGCCCGTTTAAAGCTGCGCAGTCGGTTAAAAAACATCAATTTTTCAAAACCAAAACAATTATCTAGATTTCATCCTACATATCAAACTTAGATACTGATGCACTTATTAAATATTTGTTGCCACATAGAACATTAGAAGGGAATGCTAAGTCATTTTAATAGAAGTTGTTACTGTTGGATCCTATGGTGTCAGCGTTTTGGCGTGCTTGCCAAAATTAATGTGTCGTGTTTGCACTTCAAATATCTCAAAAGTTAGCCATTTAGTTACTTCAAAGGTAGATTATAACCGTCAAGTTAATATATTTATCTCAGAAAATGACAATAACTCAAAATCATCGGATTATATAACTTTAACTGACACATGGACTACTATATTCCACCAGTTTGATTGATTGGTGGTTGCTTAAAGATCCTGTCACACCTCACCGGATTGAGCAACGGACAGAATTGTCTAGTCCGGTGGTGTTCAGGCATGATAAGTATCAAAATGTATTAAAATGTGTCAAAATGTTTTGGCATCGGGTCAAAGGCCACTGGACAAACAGACATGAAATGGACATGAAACGGACATGAAACGGACATGAACGGATAGCCAACGGACGAAACAAACTCAAACCGGTCAAGAACTGTAGACATCAATCCGGCGGCATCCATTCTAAGTTTTGTGCATGTTCAAAACTTGTACGGACACAAACCAGACTTTGCCGGATATGAACAGACTTTGTTCAGTTTCTTTCCGTTTCCCCCAATCCCGTGAGGTGTGACAGCCGCTTTACGCCATGTCGGCAGCATAGGCCATATTCACGGCGAGTATTCCACTAGTACAGTAGTAGTGAGTGACGCGTGACTACCAAACTGCTGATTACTGGGAAACTCCTGTTTTACTTGTTCGGTGTTGCGTGAGCATGATTGAGAATAGGAGAGTTAAGGAAGATAGAAAGGGTCCTTTTAGGTGTCGTGGGAGAGGAGTAGACTGTAGAGAGGGTCATGTTAGGTGTTGTGGGGGGAGGGGTAGGGAGGGTTCTGTTAGGTGTTGTGTGGGGAGGAGGAGAGAGGGTTTTGCTAGGTGTTGTGGGGGATGGGTAGAGAGGGTTTTGTTAGGTTTTATGGGTAGGGGTAGAGCGGGTTCTGTTAGGTGCTGCGGGGGAAGAGATAGAGAGGGTTTGCTAGATGTTGTGGGGGAGGGATAGAGAGGGTTTTGTTAGATGTTGTGGGGGAGGGGTAGAGAGGGTTTTGCTATGCGTTGTGGGGGGAGGGGTAGAGAGAGTTTTGTAGGCGTTGTGGGAGGGGGATAGAGAGGGTTTTGTTGGATGTTGTGGGTGAGGGGTAGAGAGGGTTTTGTTGTGAGAGAGTTTTTGTTTGTTTGTTGTTTTACGTCCTAGCAACACCTAAGGTCATATCATGACGGGTCTGACTTGTGACAGTGCACACTCATGGTGACTTTATAGTGCTGCCCCACTGGGAGAGTAGGCCACCAGCACCATGACCTGATATCCCTCTCAGTCACATTACCCTGACGCTGAACCAGCCAGTCCTTGGCCTATCCTATTAATGCCGATCCATTGTTTAAGTCATTTGTTTGACTCGACCAGGGTTAGAAACCGTGGGTTCGAATCCCACGATCCACCAAAAGTGGGAGACGGACGATTAACTGATTCACCACAGAGAGAAAACGGGAGAAAGAGAGAGAGAGGGGAGAGAGAGGGAGAGAGATGGGGGAGTGTGAGGGGGGGGGAAAGACGGCAGAGAGGACACAGGAGGGAGAGGAGGGGAGGAGGAGGGAGGAGGGAGGGGAAGGGGAAGTAGGGAGTGGAGACGAAGGGGGGGAGAGTGGGGGAGAGATGGGGAGGGAGGGAGAGATATGAGATATGGGGCAAGGTCAGAGATCAGGGGCCAGAGAGGGGAGAGGAGGGAGAGAGATGAGTGGGAGAAAGAGGAGAAAGAGGCTGAGAGGACGAGAGGGAGAGCCGAGGAGGAGAGAGGGGAGGGTGAGAGAAGGGGGAGAGGGAGTGAGGAGAGGGAGGAGAAGGGGAGGGGAAGAGGGAGAGGAGTGTGGGGGAGAGATGGGGAGGAAGAGATATGGGAGGGTCTCAGAGAGAGGGCCAGAGAGGGCTAGAGAAGGAGAAAGAGAAAGAGGGCGAGAGAGAGGGAGTAAGAGGGCAAGAGAGAGGACGAGAGAGGGAGCAGAGAGAGGGAGAGAGAGGGATAGAGAGAGAGGGAGAGCGATGGGGGTGGGAGAGGGAGAGAGACGGGGAGGGGGGAGAGACGGAGAGCGAGAGCAGATCTAACCACAACAAAACAACAACAAAAACAACTGTGTAAATGTCATAACGTGACTGGTAGTGTTTACACCGCAGCCAGCGCGTTGGCTCCCAACCATAACACAGTAGTCCAACAGGTAGAGCCTTACGCTACCTGCCCGGGCCCAATAACACTTCCTGCCCCGCCGCACCGCCACACACTCGGCGCGGGGCGGTGGACCGGGGCAGGGAGCGCCGCCAGCAGCAAACAGAGAAGGACTCCATCCGGTCACCAGCGACAAGCACCTGGGGCACCCACATTAACACACGCACACACACATACACACGCACCCACTAGATGGTCACGTGACCACTGAAATGACCGGCTACCCGCCCGCCCTCCCAGCCGGACCTTACCCAGGGTTCCCTGTGGTAGCTATGACTAGGTGTTGACCGGATCTGACGGCCCAATTGGGCTTTGGGCTCGAACCAAATTATATATACCGCTACGACTTTGCTGCCTGCGTTGAAAAAGGTGAGTGGATACAGCATTCCAACACACCCGTTTTACTTGGCGTCGTCCTGCGAACTGAGATCTGGGATCTGACATGGGATCCGCCTGTGTGTGTGTGTCTGTGTGGTGGGCGTGGGTTGTGGTTGTGTGTGTGTATGTATGTGTGTATGTATGTATGTGTGTGTGGTAGGTGTGGGTTGTGGTTGTGTGTGTGTGTGTATGTATGTATGTATGTCTGTATGTGTGTGTGTGGTAGGCGTGGGGTGTGGTTGTGTGTATGTATGTATGTATGTATGTATGTATGTATGTCTGTATGTGTGTGTGGTAGGCGTGAGGTCTGGTTGTGTGTATGTATGTATGTGTGTGTGGTAGGCATGGGTTGTGATTGTGTGTATGTATGTATGTATGTGTGTGTGGTAGGCATGGGTTGTGGTTGTGTGTATGTATATATGTGTTTGGTAGGCATGGGTTGTGGTTGTGTGTATTTATGCATGTATGTATGCATGTGTGTGTGTGGTAGGCGTGGGTTGTGGTTGTATGTATGTATGTATGTATGTATGTGTATGTATGTATGTATGTATGTATGTGTGTGTGTGGTAGGTGTGGGTTGTGGTTGTGTGTATGTATGTATGTATGCATGTATGTATGTATGTGTGTGTGCTATGTGTGGGTTGTGGTTGTGTGTATTTATCTATGTATGTATGTATGATTGTGTGTGTGGTAGGCGTGGGTTGTGGTTGTGTGTATGTATGTATGTATGTGTGCATGTGTGTGTGGTAGGCGTGTGTTGTGGTTGTGTGTATGCATATGTGTGTGGTAGGTGTGGGTAGCGGTGAATCCCATCTGTGGACGTGAGGAGTGTGTGTGACATTGTGGTGACGAGACTCATCATGTAATTAAGTAAGGAATGCGCAGCCGGGGGGAAATGTTTGGTTGGTTTGTTTGTTTGTTTGGTTTGTAGGATTGAGCACTAAACTCGCATTGATCCCATCTTTGGTTTAATTGTATATTTGCATGGATTACGATTATCTGACGAATAGAGATTGCTACATCGAATATAGTTCTACATCATTAAGGCAATATTCGGACTATATATATATATATGTATATATATATATATATATGCACAGATAATATATATATATATATATATATATATATATATATATATATTTAACCGTCCTATTCCTTTAGTTCAATTAATATACCATGGATTTCCCACTCCTGCTGCTGGCCGCCGCAGTCTCTCCTTCTTCGTAGACATTTCACGTTTTCGTTAATATAATCCCTATTATTATTGTCGGTATTAAGGATGTGGTTACTAGTCCCGAGAAGAGGGTTATGCTACATTCTGTGATGTCTACATCACTCGCTCGTCTGCGCAGAAGGCCAATAGTAATAGATATTATAATGAACCATTATTAGGAAGTTGACCATGACAGTTAGTGTAATAAGGGACCTGTTCGTAAAGGGTAAGGCATGCAAGGAACGTCTCAATCACATTTTAAGAGCTCAAAACTTTATTTTTGTTCCTACCAACACCATCTAATCTCTTCAAATGTCAATGGTGTGAATAAATACTTCCCCTCCATTTCCTTTATAGTTAAGATACTCCCAATTACTGTATTTAAAGCCATATTATCGTCTAAAACATCAGAGCGCCAATGAAACATGTCTGATGGGTCTGGGCCCGACGGCTCGAACCTTCTATGTTGCTAGGAGAGTAGCGCGGGATGCCGCGGTGCGTCTCCTAGCAATGAGTTACAGCAGCGAACCCTTCCCCGCATTTGATGGCCAATGCGGGTTCGTCTTGGCGAGCAGCCCACATTTCCATATGCGGGTTGCTCGACCCAAGCCCACACCGGCCACAGCTCGATTACAGTCTTGCCCACTTCATATATATATATCGATTACAGTCTTGCCCACTTCATATATATATATATATATATATGTATATATATATATTTATATATATATATATGTGAAGTGGGCAAGACTGTAATCGATATATATATATATCGCATCCCCTTACACCTGTATATATATACTGTGTATATAAGTTATAATTATAAGCATGGATGTATATATATAGCTAGATATATATATAGATATATATGCAAGACTGTATATATAGCTAGATTGTTCATTTCTTTGTTGTTTTACGTTCTAGCAACATCTACGGTCATATCAGGACAGGATATAGCGAGATTGATGCTCAGATATATATCTATATATGTATGTGTGTCTAAATTTAGGTATATAGACATCCATATAATGTGTGTATGTGTGAAAATTTGAACCGATGTAGCACCCTATTCGATGTTCGGTGGGGCCCTTTTCTGTTTTCATTGTTTCGCTTTCCAGCTTCTTGCTGCAAATCCCACATTCCCCCTCCCCTTCCTCCTAACCCATTGGCGACTGGACATGAGTTCACTGCTCAAATCAGACTGGAGTGCTGCTTCAATAACTTGTCGTTATTGTGTTATTGTTGTAAAGAACTACCTGCTTCTACAGTTGCCGCCCCACCCCCAGAAGGTTACTCTTCGACCAAAAAAAACAGACCAATTTATCGGTGCCGTTTTCTAATGCTGCAGTCCTGCAGCCTGTAACCGATAGGTTACAAACCACCCATCAAGTCAAGTAACTGCGCCACTACACGGCCGCAGGGTGGCGCTGGGATCGTTGCTGCTGGCACCTCGGCGGGCCTGGCTGGCGAGTAAGATGACGACGGTCACCCCGCCCATTGTTTCCTTAACCTATAGCCCGGTGTGGTGGTTTCAGCGGGTTCCCGTGCTCAGAGGTGTCCCTCGCTTCTGCGCATGCGTCAGAATCTAATAAGGATGGCCGTAATCGATTAACACTACCCGGGCGATTCGGGTCATCCGAGTCGTCAGAAATTCAAATAGAACACGGCGAGTGGAGTCGACAAATACACGTGCCATGTGCAAAAAAAGAATAACTTAGATTAATTAAATGGAAATATAGGTAAACTGGGCCATCATAAAATACTTTAAATCCTATTTTGCTGTATTTTTATCGGTCATAAAAAAAATTAAAAAAAGATTGTCCACCCGAGCGCGGAGAAGCGTATTCGATTATTCGACCCGAGTTTGTAGGATGTGCGCATGCGCCAATAAGTGGCTCAGGTGACCCGAGTTGATGCGAATTCCGCGCATGCGCAGAAGCAGCGCAGAAGCGAGGGACACCTCTGAGCACGGGAACCCGCTGAAACCACCACACCGGTGTGGGCGAGCACACTCACGTATCATGTGCTACATCTAGCGGGCCTGTTGGCCCCATATAGTGGACATCTCATACACACAGACTCAGATATATATATATATATATATATATATATATATATATATTACCTATATATATATGTATATTGTACTTATATATATATAATATATATATATATATATATATATATATAGGTTCTGGCTACAAATCACAAAGAGAGACAAGAGAATAATGGGTTGGCAACTTTATATATCAATATATCGACCAATGGCTCGGGCATACCCGTACCGTAAAAGGAAAATTATGAAGAGTGGGACGAGTCGAACACCCAGCAGCTGCTTATATAGGCCAGCACAGGACCGCAGCACATGAATCAGCACACCTCCGCAGCACAACAATTAGATAGGTATAAGAAAGTCAAGCAATAACATACCAATAACAATATTAAATAATATGCAAAGTGTATTTCCGCTGCCTATAGACGTATAACGTTGTATACGCCCTATATAATATTCAGTATAATATCGGGAACATCCCTTACGTGCCTGTATACTCGCATAATACTTATCCATTATATATGTAATACATATAGATACATAAATATGAGCTGACTACAAGTGTATATATATAATATATATATATATATTTATTATTATATATATACATACATACATATCATACATACATACATACATAACATACATTACATACATACACACATATATATATATATATATATATATATATATATATATATGAGAAACACAATAGCATATGCCTGAAGCGGGACCTAGTAAATCGACCACCCTCCCGTCTGGACTGTTGTGACCCACTTGCCGGTGTGTTGTAATTAATTAATTAATTATTTAATCCTGCATTTGCTACTATATAGATCTGTCATACTAATGTTACGTATATTTACATATTCAGGAAGATCTAGGCACCTGTCCGCGTGTGTGCATAAGGGCAATACCATTAATTTGACAGATCAACTTGTACAGAGTTCAACAGAAGCTGGAAAATAAATAAGAGCACAACAGAGCTTGACATAACTATTCAGAACAGAAACCACACCTGTCTTCACGCAGTGCATATTTACTACAGCTGCTATATTTTGATTTGTTGTTGGAGTTTTACGTCCTGGCAACACCTAAGGTCATATCAGGACGGTGCTATATTTGAAGAAGCGTTACTGTTCAATGACACTACGTCAGCAGACATTATACATTCGTCCCTGCTATTTACACGCTCATTGAACTTGCCACGGATTAAAAGTTGGCCCAGAGCCAGGAGCAGACGTTTGTGAATGTGGTCGTTTATGTGTGTGCATCTGCCTCTAATCAAACTGCAGGGGAGCGGGACGTAGCTCAGGCGGTAGAGTGTCCACCTATGAAGGTGTAGGCCATCTGATCGATTCTGCTCAGTGGGCCCATTTGCAGTTTGGGCTATTTTCCGTTCCAACCAGTGGTCCACAACTGGTTAATCAAATGCTGTAGTATGTGTTGTCTTGTCCATGAGGAAAGTGCATATAAAAGACCCCTTGCTGCTTATCGGCGGCAGCCTATGCCAATGGCAGCAGGTTTCTTTTCAAGAAATATGTCAGAATGATCATATGTTTGACATCCAATAGCCGATGATATCAAAATCAATGTGCTCTAGAGGCATCGTTAAATAAAACAAGTTTTTTACATTTATTTATCTGTGTTCAACTACCTCTAATCAAACTGCAGTGCCTTGCTATTAGTATTACTATTTGTCAGTAAAAAAAGAAAATTGGTATAGATCTCTATGTTAGTCACCGTTCATGAAATTTGGATATCTTTACCCCTAATATGCTTGGTTTTTGGAGTTGTATATCCTAGCAACAGAGAGAAATATGAACTAAACTTCTGAGTGTGTACATAACTATAAGTATAAGTTGGTTGGGTGTTGGAGAGTTAAGTCCTCTAACATCTAAGATCATATTATGACAGGTACCGACTTGTGACACTGACAGCGTGCACTAAAGGCAACCGTATAGTGCTGCCCCACTGGGAGACCAGGTCGCCTGCACTCTGACTTGATTTCCCACTCAGCCATATTATCATGATACTATGCTAACCAGTTCTTGTCCTATCCTAGTAATACCAGGCACCAGGCTCGATAGCGACAAGTATCAATTTTGTAAGTCATTGATTTGACTCAGGTGGGATTCGAACTCCCGACCTTCCGCACGGGAAGCCTGCGTTCTACCAATCTGGCCACCGTGTCCAGTCACCCCTAATATGTAAATGACCTCCACGCAGCCGCTGATGGTTGTGTTAAAGTTGCATAATCCAATGGCTTTTACTATACTTGTCTCTTCCTAGCCATGCGCTTGGCATTACTAGGATTGGGCAAGGACTGGTTGGCTCAGTGTCAGGATAATGTGACTGAGTGGGATGTCGAGTCGTTGTGCAGGTGGCCTGGTTTCCCAGTGGTGCAGCACTACAAACTTGCCATGAGTGTGCACTGTCACGAGTCGGTACCTGTCCTTATATGACCATAGATGTTGCCAGGACGTAAAACTCCCAACAACCAACGAACCAAATCAGCTATAGCATCCAGACTTCTCAGCGCCTCCTACACCTCCACTGGTAGTGGTACATTAATTACACAGGTGGAACTAGTCATGACATGTGTGAGTAGATTTCTAGGTTAGGTCCACATTGCTTTTGCTTTTTGCACACCACCATTTTTAACTGACGTCGAAAGTGAGAGAAAAGGACAGTGATGTAGTTGTTGGTTCATTGTTGTCACCGGGCGTCGTGGCCGAATCGGTAGAGCGCAGGCTTCCCGTGCGGGAGACCTGGAGTTCAATTCCCGGTCGAGTCAAACTAATGACTTACAAAATTGATGCTTGTCGCTTCCTAGCTTGGGGCTCGATATTAATTGGTTAGGGCAAGGACTGGTTAGCTCAGTGTCAAGATAATGTGATTGAGTGGGATATCGGGTCATGGTGCTGGTGGCCTGATTTCTGAGTTGGGCAGCACTATAAAGTTGCCATGAGAGCACACTGTCACAAATCGGTACCCATCCTGATAAAACCTTAGATGTTGCCAGGACGTAAAACTTCAACAACCATCCATCCCAGTTCATTGTTCGCTGTTGTATTTGGCAGCTCCTGCCTAGGATATGCTTACATTCGCCCTTAGCTGCTGTGCTTGCCCGTCAAATACTACGTTTTGGCCGTAAAGACTGCGGTTTTACAAGTAAAATTACATTTACGGCCGTAGGTGAGCAAACCATACGGTTTTCAGCACATTTGAACTCTCAATTTTTATAATAATTATTATGGATTGTTTATTTCTTACCACTGACATTGAGAAATTTGTTACATTTGAAAGTTTGAGGTGTTAAGTGGGTCAATTATATTATAAAATGACGTAAGTCCATTACTTACACTAACACACTTGACAAGTACTACGTTTTGGCCGAAAAGACTATGGTTTTCACAATCTTATAGCCCTGTCACACTACGACGTATCTCGCCGGGGTGCCACCAATGCGCAAAATCACTTTTAATCATCGAGAGACATCAAACTTTTCGGCGTCAGCGAAAGGTATTGGTAGCGCGCAGCCGACATTAAAAAAAACTAAAAAGTTTGGCACGCCGTCCTGATATGATCTTAGATGTTGGTAGGACGTAAAACAACAAGAGACAAAAAAAGCAACAGTTTGGCGCAACGTGTGGGAACGAGCCTCACACGCATGCGGCGTCAGTGGAAAAAAAGTATACGTACCTCCAACGCGCTTCTTACGTATCTCGACGACCCCCTAACGTCGCCATAACGTTGGCACCCGCGCGTTGACGCACGTTGAAAGTTTTGTGCAAGCACAAAACTTCACCGATTCCCTGACACGTGCTGCTGTTTTTTACTGAAGCTCTGATATTCCCAGAATAACATATTTCCTAATTTAACAAGCATTGGAGAAGCAGGGGACACAACAGTTACATCCAGAACCAGTTTAAACACCGTGGAATATTAGATAAAAGAATATACATGTATATATATATATACATGCAAAATGAATATTTATTTCAAGTAAGAGTCTCCTTATATTATTTCATTGACTAACAGGTAATATTCTATGCAAAATAGAGGTATAGTAGGCTGTAGAAATTCCACATTCTCCATGTAACAAATTCATGCCTTGAAAACAACATATTTTTTTAATGAAAATGTTTGTTTTACTCTGTCACATTAGGCCTTACATTTGTCATATCTATCCCTACATAGTGTAAGAATACCAATTCTATCAAGAAAATAACTCCTCTACTCTTTCCATAATTGTTTTTGACCATTTTATATTGGAAAATACATTGGCTCCATTTACCATGAACCGACCCATTCACCACTTTTATTACACCAGAAAACCCACATTGTACGCAACGCACGTCGCATGACGCACGTTGAATGACGGACATCACATGACGCACGTCACATGACGCACGCCCTTAGATGTTGTCAGGATGTAAAACCCCAACAAACAAGAAATGCATATCGACTGACGCACGTCGCATGTCACATAACGCACATCGCATGACGCATGACGCACATCTCACTGTGCGTTAATGGAATTTCGGCTTAGCATGTGCTCTTCAGCTTTGCGCTCACGTGACTCATGTTTGTGCTCAAACAAGATGCACTCACTTTTCTTGTTGGTTGTTCTCTCTCCTTCCTCCCCTCCCATCTCTAGTTCTGTTCGGGTTGCGTGGGCGTTCGTACCGTATTTCTGCGATTAATAGGCGATGGATTTATTAAAGTTGCATAGTTCGATGGCTTTGAGTTGCTGTCACTTTTCTGAGATACATATATATATATAATTGATTATTATAATCTACCTTACTTTAGAATGAAGTAACTTATTTTGAATGGTTAAGTATTTAGATATTTAAAGTGCAAACATGTCAAATTAGTTTTGGCAAGTATGCCAAAACTCTGGCACCATAGGCTTTTAACAGTAGCAGGTTCTGTTAAAATTGCCTCAGTGTTCCATTCAATGTGGCAACAAATGCTTAATAAGTGCATGAGTATCTAACTTAGATACATAGAATCTATTCTAGATCATTATTTTGATTTTGAAAATTTGATGCTTCATCAGACTATGCAGCTTTAACTTTAAGCATACATTTGCCATTACTCATAGTATTGAGTGGAATAGTTTGTTTGTTTATTGTTGCTTTACGTCCTAGCAACATCTAAGGTCATATCAGGACGGGTACTGACTTGTGACAGTGCGCACTCATGGCAACTTTATAGTGCTGCCCCACTGGAATACCAGGCCACCAGCACCATGACCTGATATCCCACTCAGTCACATTAGCTTGACACTGAGCCAACCAGTCCTTGCCCTATCCTAATAATGACTAGCGCCTGGCTAGGAAGCGACAAGTATCAATTTTTAAGTGATTGGTTTGACTCGAACAGGGTTCGAACCCACAACCCCATGGTCTACCAACACGGGAGACGGACGCTCTAACTCATTCGGCCATCCCGTCTGGTTGAGTGGAATGGTGGTGGTGGTGGTGGTGGTGGTAATGGTGATGGTTTTAGGAGGGTTCGATGAGAGGTGCCGTTGATAAATCCATAACTTCCTTACAGACCACATAATTATGTCTGAGACATTGGGTTAATCTTTTAGATTAATTACGTAAACAAGAAGGAATCCTAGTTTAAAAGTGGAAACTGCTGTCAATTCCATAAAACTTTTTTTTTCTTTGAGAGTAAAACTGCCTATCATAGACTGTTTAGACTTGTTTTCACCGTCAGACAGTTTGTCGATAGATAGGAAGCCTGAGCTTACACTTTTACCGATCCAAGGGATATTTAACCTCCCACACCACATAGACATGGCCTTTGGTGACACTAAGTTATACACAGCGGTGGAAATCCAAATTGGCAGAGGTGATGGCATGGGGAATCAAACCACCGACCTAGAAAAAAGTCAAGACACTCTAACCACTCTGTCGACAAATCTTAACATCTGACCAAGACATATAGAACAGATTTTCCGCCATTCCTTTTGTGTCTCCAAACTTTAAATAGAAAGTGACTGTGCACTCATCGTGACTTCATAGTGCTGTTCAACTGGGATACCAGACCAACGACACTATGACCTGACTTCCCACTCAGTCACATTATACTGATACTGAGCTAACCAGTTCTTGCCCTATTTTAGTAATGCCGAGCGCCAGGCTACCAAATAAACAATTTATTTATTTATTGTAGTAACAATTTTTTTTATTTATTGGTTTGACTCGGTCAGGTTTCAAAACGCCGACCTTCCACACGGGAAGCATGCCATTGACTCTATATGTAAATATTTGGTTGGTTGTCGGAATTTTACGTCCTGGCAACATCTAAGGTCATATCAGGAAAGGGTGCTGCTGACTCGTGACACTGCACACTCATGGCAACTTCAGAGTGCTGCCCCACTAGGAGATCAGGCTGCCAGCACCATGACCTAATATCCCACTCAGTCACATTATCCTGACACTGAGCTAACCAGTCCTTGCCCTATCCTAATAATGTCAAGCGCCTGGCCAGGAAGTGACAAGTATAAATTTGTTAAGTCATTCGTTTGACTCGACCAGGGTTAGAACCCGTGGGTTCGAATCCCACGACCTTCCAAACCAGGAGACAGACGCTCAACTCATTCGGCCATCCCGTCTGGTCTGTAAATATCTGTGACAGGGCCAACCTGGGGCTTATTTCAGGTTGATCGGTATGCAGATGTGCATTGTATTTCGCAATAACCTCGATGTGCATGATAGTAGATTAAGCCCCAGTCACACGAGGCCTGCGTTCGCTTACAATCGATCCGCGAGGATTTTGCAATTAAATTACGACCATCTTATGACCACCTTACGACTGATCGCCGAGTGCTCTGCGAGTGATCGCCGACTGATCGCCGACCATTTCGGACCTTTTTGGTCGCAAGAAGGTTGTCGCTGCAGCAGCAACAATCTCCTTGCGACCTCTGGCGTCTCCACCAATCGCCCTGGTCAGCGCCGATCGGCGACCATAGTAGCTGTACTCAAGCATCACACGAGGCCTGCAATCGCTTACGATCGCTTTGCAGTTAAATTATGACCATCTTACGACTAATTGCCGAGCGATCGCCGACCGATGCAATGTCGCGCATGTACGATGAAGTCACAATGTCGCCTGGTCGACATGGCGACGTATTAAATAGTTTGTAACAAATTGTTTCAATTTTGTCGCAAGGAGATCGCAGACTTTTGGTCATGGATCGATCGTAAGCGAACGGAGGCCATCGTGTGACTGAGGCTTTACGTATTGCTGGAAGCCAATGGGTGGCAGCTTTACAATGTATCACATTAGGATGTCTTTATCAGGGGTTAGTCTATTTTACAAATAGTGGTAGAATTTCTATGACATGGCCACCTATGTATGCAATAATACCTCCGCGTTCCATATCTTACCTGCAGCACTCTGTGGTTACTAAATGTCATCCGATATTTAGTTCCGTTTTTTTAAACAGCGATTTGTAATGTTAACGTTGTTACTTAATTTAATTCAGCATATCTATTTATATATGATATCAATCAATCAATAGTTCCGTCCTCTAGTCGAGGGTTGGATGCAATGGTTCTCCACTTGTCCCGATGTTGTGCTGTTCTGATAGACTGTGAATAATTCAAGCCTGTCCACTGTGAAATATTTGTAAACCATGATGTTCTTGGTCTCCCTCTCCCTCTGCTGCCATTCACCTTCCCTTCCAACAATGTACGGTATATTGAACTCTGACGAATGATGTGGCCAAAATAAATAAGTTTCTTTGTCTGTATAGTGGCAAACAAGCTTTTCTTATTTTTAATTTTTCTGAGAACTTCTTTGTTGGTGATCTTCTTTGTCCATGATATTTTCATCATCCTTCGATAAGTCCACATCTCAAATGCTGCTAAACGTTTGTACATTTTCTTAGAGATTGTCCATGTCTCTGCCCCATACATTAGAGTAGACCACACATAACACTGAAGAATACGCTTCCTTGTTTGTATTAATATCTTACTTGATGTTAACACTCTATACATTTTGGAGAATGTTGTTCGGGCTATTGTTATCCTTCTTTTAATTTCTTCCTCACATCTCCCATCATTTGTAATCTTTTGTCCGAGATATATGAATTCGGATACTTGTTCTATGTTTGTGCCATCTATGGTTATATTGACATTTGGTTTATCTGTCTTTTTACTTATAACCATTGTTTTGGTCTTCCTGGCATTCATCTTCATGTTGAATAGTATTCCAGCTTTATTGATTCTATTCACTATATCTTGTAGGTTTTTCTCACTGTCTGCTAGTATTACACTGTCATCGGCATATCTAAGATTGTTGACGTTCATGCCACCTATTGTCACTCCCTTGCAATCTTCAATGTGTCTGAAAATCATCTCTGTGTACAGGTTAAATAGACATGGTGACAATACACACCCCTGTCGAACTCCTCGTTTAATCATAACTTCATCCGATAGGCCCTGCTCCATTTTTATAAATGCACGTTGTGTCCAGTATAAGTTCACAATTAGTTTAATGTCTTTGCCATTGACACCAATATCTTGTAAACATTTGATTAACAGTTCATGATTGACTCGGTCGAAGGCCTTCTCATAGTCAATAAAGCAGGCATAAACATCCTGGTTCACTTCACAATAACGTTCACAAATCATTCTCATATTGAAAATCCCTTCACGTGTACCTCTTCCAGATATAAACCCACTTTGTACGTTACTGATTTGTTCTTCAATTTTCTGTCTGTTTCTCAGTAAAATTATTTTCAGGATCATCTTCAACATATGACTCATCAGGCTCAGTGTTCTGTACTCAGTACACAATGTTGGTTTTAGCTTCTTTGGGAGTCGTACAAATATGGATTCATTCATATTCAATGGTATAAATCCAGTCTCATAGATGTCATTTACTAGCTTATGAATGATTTGAATCCCCACTTCATCTAGTCCTTTTATCATTTCTGATGTTATCTGGTCACTTCCAGGAGCCTTACCTGACTTTAGATCATTGATAGCCTTCTCAACCTCTGATACTAATATAATATTCCCATCTTCTTTCTCAATTGTGGGTGGGTTCCCTCTGTCATCATTGTATAGTTCGTTTACATATTCTTCCCATCTGGACTTTATTTCATCTTCTTCAAAGAGCATTTTGCCGTCTTTGTTCTTGATACATTTACTGCTTCTCTGTCTGTATCCTTGACCTGTTATCTCTTTCACTTTCTTGTGCATCTCTCTTGAACGATGTTGAGACTCAAGTTGTTCCACTACTTCACACTTCTTATTCCACCATTCATCTTTAGCTTTTTTGCATTCATCTTCTATTTCATTCTTCAGGTGTTTGTATTTAGGTGGATCAGTGGTTTTCACTTTCTTCCTTTCTGCCATCTTTTCTAGTATGGTTTGCGTCATCCATGATTGCTTTGTCTCTCGTTTTTTATTTGGTAACACCTCCTCTGCTGACTTGACCATGCTTTCTCTGAGAGCTTCCCATTCCATTTCAATGTTGTTATACTCTCTCTGAGGAGTTTCTTCATTCATCAGTACACTGAATTTGTTATGAACAGAGACATTATACTTAGTTCTGTATTTTGCATCTTTTAACATGTTCATATCCATTTGAATGTTGTTTTTAATTTTGTTCTGCTGTTTCAATTTCACTACCATACTGATTACTACTGGATTATGATCCGAACATATGTCAGCACCTGGATATGTCCTTGCCTGTTTGATACAATTTCGATATCGTTGGTTGACAAGAATGTAATCGATCTGGTTCCGACATACATCACCAGGGCTCTTCCATGTATATAGTCTTCTCTTTGGATGTTCAAATAAGGTGTTAGCAATTACTAGTTTTGATGTCAAACAGAAATTTATCAAGTATTCACCACGATCATTTCTCTCACCTAAGCCAAATCTTCCTGTTACTGGATATTCATGTTGTTCTCCAACTTTCGCATTCCAATCGCCCATAACAATTGTTATTTCTCCAGACTTGGTGTATTCCATTACCTTTTTGATGCTGTCATAGAACTCGTTGACTTCTTCATCATCGTGATCGGAGGTTGGTGCATAAACTTGCAGAATGTTTATATTGAACATATATAATATGATATATATTTTTATATATTGGGTAAATCTGGATAGTCCGATCAAGCATCAAATTTTCAAAACCAAAACAATTATCTAGACTTGATTCTACATATCTAGATAGTTAGTGATGCGCTTATTAAGCATTTGTTGCCAAATAGAAGGGAACATTGAGCTAATTTAATTGACGCTGTTATTACATAAGCCTGTTGTGTCAGAGTTTGGGCATGCTTGCCAAAATTAATGTGATATGTTTTCACCTCAAATATCTCCTCAGTTGGCCATTAAAATATAATTTACTTCAAATGAAAGTAAGGTAGATTATAACAATCAATTTTAAATAGTTATCTCAGAAAATTACAGAAACTCAAAACCATCGGACTATGCAAGTTAAAGCATTACTGTACATGTATATAGATTAAGCTTACTATATTATTGTAATCAGTACACATGTATAGTATTACTAGGTACTGGCAGCGGTATGAAAAACTGCAGGAATGGTGCTTTTTTTCATCAATATTCACATGCTTTTTTTTGTTGTTGCTTTTTTTGGGTCCATTAGTTGTTTAAGCAGGGGAAATTTCAGTCATAGATGACTGGTCTTCCTCATTCCACTGCTGGTCGATAGAAAGCCCGAGCCTACACTTTTACCAACCCAAGGGATTTTTAACCTCCCACACACATAGACATGGTATGAGCAACCGGCCTTTGATGACACTGTAAGTTATACACAGCAGTGGAAATCCAAATTGGCAGAGCTGGGGGCACGGGGAATCGAACCGCCGACCCTCAGATTAGGAGTCTGACCTAGAAAGAAGTCAGACACTCTAACCACTCCGCCACAGAGAATGCTTATAACTATTTTTGTATGTATTTGATTTTGATGAAATTGCACACCCTCGAAGATCAACATTTGTTCTATCCAATGCTGTTGTTGGATTTAATATATACTAAGTTTGTATTTAAGTAAAATCCATTTGTATAATGAGTGTATTTAGGTAATATTCCTTCATTACTGGTGTAAATTAAAACGACTCTGAAAACAAGTTATCTTTAATAGGCTCCTTCTTCCTTACACTACATCATAGAAGGTCATGGATGATAGCAAAAGAAGCGCAATAACCTCAGCTTTCTATCCCTATAGTTTGGCCCTAGGTCAAAGAGGTCAATCAGGTCAACTTCTGCTATATATAGTAATACTATTACTATATATATATAGAGAGAGAGATTAATCTTTACTGCAATACATATATATTACCATTATATGTGACCAAGTGTCCTTGATTAAAATTTCCACCGCTTACTCAACGAATGTAAAAATTAAGAAGTGTTAGTCAATTTAATTAAACATATATAAATATATTTGAACATTTGATATGTTTCCACATTGCACCCGCCTTTAGCGTTGAATGAAGATTGTTAGTTCATTTAATAAATCATTTATATATAATATATGACATATAATATATGATATATATAATATATGATATATATAAGATATGATATATATAAGATATATATTCTGTATAAGCGATTATACGAGTATAATAAGGCCGAAAGCTTCCATCTGCTCCTCAGCTCCAACTCCTCCCTCAGTCATCGACTGGAGGAGCCTTGATTTCGTCATATACTGTTCCAGCCTAGTCAACCTCAGATCCGTTGGGGTGTGACCATTTGTGCACGCACCCTGCCCCCCGCCCCGCCTACACTCACTGTACTGCCGAAATAATATATATAATAAATATAATATATATATATAATAAATATAATATATATATAATAGATGTAATAAATGTAATATATATAATATATATAATATACATAATATATATAATATACATAATATATATAATATATAATGTATATAATATATATATAATATATGTGTGTTCTTATTGATTTTGGCTATCTTTACACATTTATATACTCATATGTAGACCAATTACAATGTCAGGTGCCATACTTAATCTGCCTCCATTTTCTCCTACAGGTGTGGTGGTGAGGCGCCATTACCCCAGCCCTTGTCGTTTCGATGTCACTTGGCTCCTACACCGGGGTTGGCCAGGAGCTATATATATATATATATATTATATATATGTAACATATATATACACATGTGAACAGTGCTGTGTTCATACATCCGGATGCTGAAGGAGGGAGTCACCCAAGTCTGCCAACTGATTCTGTACGCAACATTGCCTCCTGTGTTGACCCTCTTCACTAAACATGTCACCAAAAACCGGCGGCGGGCCAACACTGCTGCATACACGTTCCATATGCGCTGCTAGACTCTAATACAAACTGCTTTCTTTGGGTTCAATGCAGACAAGCGCTTTGCAGTTTTTCAGAGCATGGCCGCAGCAGACGTGATGTGTTTCCCATCAGCTACGTTCACAGTTGCGCTTGGAACATGTTGCATGGCGTAGACGCTGTCGTTGAAGTTAAAGCTGGTTGTTTGGTTGCGGTTGTTCGGATTGTAACCATAGTAGCCATATACATTAACATCAGCTTCTTTGGAATATGTCACATGGTGTAGACACTGATACAGTGGCTTTCTTCGGGGTTTAGTACCGAATAGACCCTTTGTGGTTTGTTCGGAGTGCAGCCTTACCAGTCATGTTCAGCTCAATGATACAGATGGAAAGCAGCCTGCTGGAAGAACTGCACCATGCTTCGCAGTCCGGTGACACCGACCGAATGAAGCAGCTTCTCAGACGAGGCATCATAGTGAGCAGCAAATCAGCACAGCACGCTTTCATCCAGCAAGCCATAAATAATGGCGACCATGAGCTTCTCAAAATGTTGCTGCAGAGCGGCATTCCGCTGCTCACAGACCCAGTCACCATCACCGAGGTGCTCCACAATGCTGCTGAGGATGGAGACACCGAGCTGCTCGCGCTACTGCTCGAGCACGGTGCGAGGTCACAGGTCAACTACATCATACCCGGGGTCAAGGACACGGCGCTCCACCTAGCGGTCAGGGGCAAGCATTTGGATGCTGTGCTGCTCCTACTCAGCCACTCCGCTGACACCAGAGCGCTGACATCGACAAGGCGGTGTTTCTATAGAGATGAAGCTTTCGAGTTTTTTGTAGACGATTATGTGACCGCTCTTCACTTGGTGGCGGAAAGTGGCAATTTCGACATCGCAAAAGCACTGCTGGGCAAAGAGGGCGATATCAATGCGATGACGTCACATGGATACACAGCGCTACATCTCGCAGTTCTTGAAAATCATAATGACATTGTGCGCCTGCTCCTTCGGGCTGGCGCCAGGGTGTCGCTGCTGACTGATTTCAGTGAGAGCGTAGTTGATATCGCAACAAGACGCGGCAACATGAAGGCACTTCAAACTCTTGATGCGCACATGACTACAATGGTGCTAGTTTCCTCGGAAGATACTCACGATGAAGAAAAAGAAGAAGAACGGCTTTGGGTTATTAAGTACCTCAAGAGAATATCGAAGCGAAAACTCAATGTCGAAGAGAGATCTGTGAAACTGAGGCGAGTCACTACAGAGGAGGACACCAATGATCAGGCTGTAAGGACAGAAAGTGGCTCAATCCATGAGATAGGTAACAAGAGTACTGGAACCTTAATAACAGGTAAAGGAGCAAAAAAGCAAGCAACGTCATACAAAGCTAAGCAGGGCAGGGGTATAATAGATGGCAATGTCACATGCATTCAAACTGCCAGTACACTTTTAAGTGACAAAAGAGAGGGCGGAAATGTCACTGGAGGTTCTGTTGTGCACACACTGGGAAAGGACATTGAGGTATACGAAGAATCATTAGCATGGAACCTTACAAGAGAAGACGAAGATCAAGTCAGTATTGTTGTCAGTACAGCTGACAGGAAGGCAGAATCCAGTTCAACAGAAACCAATAGTTCCATGGATGACACACTAAACACTAGCTGGCATTTACTAGAGGCAATGCCAATTATCGATGGTTCACTCAATTCCAGACCGCATAGATCTAGGACCGGGAGTGTGAATCAATACAGTTTGGGTATGGATGATTCACCTATGAGCAAAGCCAGCCCAATGGGAGCTGGTCCCTTCTGGAAATCTGCCAACTTTGAGAGTCAGGATCAATATCATAACAATCCGGCTTCTTCGTTAGAGTCGCTAATACCATTCGCTGATGAACATGTTGATGAACTTGAAAGTCCAAATATTAGGTATCCTGAGAAGACAGATGATGATGTGTTCCATGAGCTTGGTGATGTCCAGGAGTTTTCATCGGGACGAGCTCAAATTGGTCATATAGAAGCTCGATGGACACACGCAGGTGACATTGAGATGGTAATAATCGAAGGAGATACTGTCTCACCATTAGATGGCAATGGTGACAACTATGAGAGCATGCCAGAGTGTTTTGATACTAACAGCACAAAACAGGTTGTTGTATCTGATCCAAGATCATCAGAGTCATCTGATAGTGAATCTCTGTATTTCGATGCCCTGTCGATACTGGCAGAAACTGATTCTCTGGGATCCATTAGTCAAGATGAGGAACACACTGTTTCAAATGTCAATTTTGATGACAGTGTTGATGAAGAATATCTCAATGATCGAACATTGCGGGCAGCCATTGTACTTATGGAGACACGGTATTCTGATGACAGTGATGATGATACCAGCGACACCACACTCAGTGACAATGAGGAAAGCAGACAAAGCGCAATTAGATACTCAACCACGACAGAGGTGTCCAGCACGGAACTGGTCAGTGGCCAGGAGGTGCGAATATCAATGCATTCTACACTACGGGATCAAATGGAAGAAGGGACTGCAAATCAAAAGGTTGTGCAGACAACCCATGTGACAACTATAGAACAGCGGCAAAGATTAATGGTACAAGGTACTCCTGTGACTAGATACACTGTGGGAAGGCAAGCGGAAGCTGGACATAGGAGGACTTTTCAAGATGGGACAGTTAAAGTGACCGCCAAAGTAGCACATGACGAAGCATTAAGTCAGGCAACAAGATACTCGCATGACATGAAGGAGGCCGCTCAAAATAAGGCAAAATTGGAAGGTATCAGAATAACAGGCGATTTGGAATTACTTGACATTGAAAAGGATATCAACAATGAGAAATATAGAGTAGAAGCAACAGAACATACATTAAGCGGACAAAGCAGTAATGCGGGGAATGTACATGGTCGGTTACAATTCCAAGAGAAGGCAATAAGTCAACTTGCAAATGCACCTGGTAACAAATTATATCAAGCTCAGACTGATAGGTCATTAGGCAAGTTGCAAGGTTCAATTAATAGGAACATAAAAGATGCAAATGTCACTCAGGGTTTGATACTTCTGAAGGCTGAAGAAGACACAAACCTTGAGGTATATCGCATGCCAGGTAAATCAGTAGCGCAAACCTCAATCCCACCCAGTAAAGCAAAAACAATGTGTGGAGAACAAAGTAGTGGACGGGTTGAATCTAAAGCTGAAATTCAGCGTGGTCCTCAGATTGATGATACACCATCCACCCAAGAGCAAGATGCAGCGCTCAATAAGAGCAGCCTGGAAGGTGTGGTTGTCTCAGGTGGTCTGGTGCTTCTCAAAGTGGAATCTGATCCTAACCTCGGGGTATACAGGGTGCCACTAAGGCAGAAGAAAAGGGTCAGCTTTGCGGAAGGCACTCGTGAAGAAACAGACTCTGAGGTCTCACCTACAGTTGAAGAGGACAGTGAACTTGAGGAGCAACATGCACTTATAGATCAGAACCAACAGGATGCTCAAGATAGGCATAGATTTGGAGATCAGCATCAACTAGAATCCTCTTCAACTCAACTCAGATCCATTTCTATTCAGGCACCTATTGAGACTCAAAATGGATATCAATTTAAGGAACAATCCCACAGCCAGCATGGTAGGTCTGCTGATGTGACACATCCTCACAATCAGGACTTACTTGTACCTGTCCAAGAAGGTAATCGTGAACATGGCGCTGGAGATTGTGCTTTGCATCAGGTGGAATCAAGCGAGCGCAAAGCCACTCCAAATGAAAGTGAACTTGACGATCGAGATCATGTTCAGATTGCTCAGATTGTTTCACAATTTAATGCTCAACATGAACAAAAAGCAATCCAAATACGACAGGCATTTGAAAAAGAACCAGGATCAAAGGAGGATAATAGCCAGCACGGAAAGGAGTGCGTGAATCTGATTCAAATGAACACATCAGTAGAATCTCAAAACCCTGCTGAGGACCGATTACTTCCATCAGATGCTGCTACTCATCTCAGAAGCCCAGGAGACCAACAGATAGAAGAGGAATTGCAAATTGTTAAAGAAACTGTACCACTTATTAAGAAGAAAACTAAATCAAAGGAGAAGGATAAAAGAAAAACAAAGAAGAAGAAAGCTAATAGAGACGTTGATGATCCAGCACTATTAGGTCAAGAGGTCATTCGTGAGGTTATTCTCCCAGAAGAAATTACGGACATGGCAAAATATGAAGGATCTTCATCAAGAAACACACAGTTCACAAAAGGAATGCAATTACAGGAACAATATATTTCAGATCAAAAGAACAGAATTGAAGAGCCCAGTAAAAGTGATGATTTGGTTTTCAGCAAGAGTGAACTTCAACATGTACCTCAACATGAGAATGAAATTGATTACACTGAAATAGCATCCTTTCATACAAAAGACACACTTGAAAAGCAGAAGGGTAAACGGACAGCAAAGGATTTACTCCTACTGAAGAAAAAAGAGCATGAAACTCAACTGGAGTTGGCAGGGGAAACTGAAGTTAAACACAGATTTGATGGACCAGTTCAAATGCGGTTGGAAGCTGAAAATGCAACTGAGTTTGAAAACCTACTCCAGATGCAACAAAAATTCCAAGATGAAAACTACGGCAAAGAGTATCGAGACACATCCTGTAATATTCAACAGAACATTAGCATTGCAAACAAATCTCAAGTTGCAGTTGATCAAGAAATCAAGCCAGAAAAGGGAGAAGTAACTGGACCTTTAATTGTGCAATGCATAGAGTTTGATGTTCAACTGGAAGACCAATCTAGATCGAGCAGTGGTGAATGTGGATCAGTTGTACTAAATGCTGCCAAGAGAGATCTAGCAGAAGATCAAGAAATCGAATCCTCAAACTATATTGATGTTACAGCAATAGACAAACATTCAAGTGAGAATGAATATAAACAGAAGAATGCTGAAAAAATAGAACACATTGATAGTGATGGCAATGTTCTCTGTGTAGAGCATATATCACAATCAGAAAGATACAATCAGAAAGATCACAAACCAAAAACATTAAAATCTACGGCGCTTATCACACAAAATACGAGTGATGTAAAAACAACAATGGGAGAACTTAATCTCCAAGAAATAAATGTTCAAAAGGATCAAGATGGAGGATATAAGGATCGGGAAACACAACAACCAGCTGCAATTGATAATTCAAATATTGTGAAAATAACTGGAAGAGACTCACTAATTAAAAAGAGTGCTATGAACCGAGACACCCAGCCAAATGGGAATAATGATTCAGATTTCCTGATGGCAGCTGAGGCAGACTTGCAGCATAAGTATGATATGCGACCGACCACCATCAGTGAGACAGTAATTGCGGTTGCCGATACAGAAAATGATGCTAATTTATATCTGGATAAGAGCGCTGAAACTGACAACCAAATCATTCATGATCATGAGAAAACTATAACAGATATAATAAGCACAACAGATGTCCTACATCGTGAAGACAAACCTCATGAGGCTCCACCGGAGAAACTGGCCATAGACATTGACAGCATCAGGTTTATCGATGACAGTTACGGAGATATAAGCATCAGAAGATCTTCTACAGGCCTTGTAGAAGATTGCAGTCTGAAATACATCAGAGGAGCAGAAGATGCAGTGCTGCCTGGAGAGAAAGATGTGACAACTATTTATTTTGCAGAAACTAGCAAAGTGGATTCAGTTAGGCTTCCAAAGAACGATGATGAACAGGTTAAAGAACAAGTGTCCTCTGCCCATGCTAGTCGGAATCTGGAACAGGAGCTCAGTGTACCACTGGCTCTTGATGGTGTAGCTCCGGTGAAAATGAAAAAGAAGAAGAAAAAGAAGAAACTGAAGAAGTCAACAGATGAGAAAAGAAAAGACCAGGTTTCTGTATCTGGTGCATTAGATCAGGAGTCTCAAGGACAACATTCTGAAGGACAACACATTCACATAATTGATCCTCTAGGAACGGTTGACACAAGTGAGCTTAAATCAACAGTCATGTTACAAGCTACTACTGTACCAACTTCTACCACAGGTGAAGGCACTACTCCACAAGTGAAGAGCATCACAGTTGTTAGGCCAAATGAAAAACCAAAGCTAGCAAAAAAATTGGATGTGCATACAAAGACCACACAGGAAATGTCAAAGCAGGAATACACCACTAAGAGTCCCAAAAGTGAAGAACAAGATAAAAGCACACATCTTAATATCAGAGAAAAGATTAAATTCGAACAACAAAAGTCCCCATCAGATGAAAAAGAAGATGAAATTCCGACTGAATCCAAACCGGATAATATGAATACAGTAGAGGCCGTTTTATCATACATGAATACAAAATATGATGATGGCAGTGAAGAGGATCTTAAGGAAATTCCTTGTACCAAACAAACAAGCACATGTGAACCCAGTACAGGACTTTCAACATTTGAAATACCAGCAATGAATGCATTTTCATCTAAATCTACACATATTGACAGCCTTCTTCTAGATGCTAGCGTATCACGCCACCCTGAGGATACAGATCAATATAATGAGGATACAGATAAAGATAATTATGAGACAGTGCCATCTAAACATACAACCGCTATGACGTCAGATGTAGAAAGGATGGGTCCAATCAGCACCAATAATAAAGAAGGGAATCAGCAGGCATCACTAAGCTCGGAACAATTACCAATTCCTTCTGAGAGGGAAGTTACAGAACTACTTGATCAACCATGCATGCGTGAGCCAGATCCAGCTACAAGAGAAAGACACGATGAACCTGCATTGAGTATTGATCCAGAACATGAGACCAGTGCGACAATAGCACTCGGTCCTGATGACATGACATTTGTTAAAACCAAGAAGAAAAAGAAGAAAAAGCCAGACAGACCTAGTAGGAAAACACATTCTACAGCCGATGTACCCAAGGAACCTGTCCAGACAGAGCAAGGAAGCATTAATCTTGGCAGAGGTGATCTTAATGACTCAATTTATTCTGTTGAGTCTGCCAATTTAATTTTAGCGAGCAATGAACACGAGGAAGATAAACAGAAACAGCTTGATCCAAAAAAGGATGGCTTCCCAATTAACTCAGCGAAACTGGGGATACCAGATTCTCAAGCATCGCCTTCAATAAGGATATCAATGACGCCAACAACGACTAATGTAGTGAAGGTCAAGCAGGGAAAAGAGACTTCTGCTAAAGGTCAGCTAGTGCCTGAAATCTCTTCAAGCAGGGATGGTATACAGGGTAGAATAGGGCAAGAGGTCCAGAAGATTCCTACCACAATATCAAGGCAATATCAACAAACCAAAATCATACCAAACATCTATTCTCATGATACGGATGGGCATAGCAAATATGAAGATATTGGATTTGATATCAGCACCTCATCATCTAGTAAATCAGAAGACAGTTCAAAGAGAAAGCAACCCAAAGAGCATCTCTCCAACAGAGAAAGGATCACTCGCCCAGACGTTAGTGAAGTAGTGTTGTCGCCTGAGGAATATATTATGGACGCTGTAGCAGATACAGACCAGTCTGAAATTGTTGCCAAAATCGATCAAATCATCATAAAGAGTCTGTCAAATATAATCCCTAAATACAAATCTCAATGGTGTTCAGATGAAGAAGAAAGTGAAGATTCCAAAGATGATGATCATCTCCCAGCTCGTCATTTCAGCTCTTACTTATCTAGGGTTGGTTTCAGCGGTAAGTCAACAGAAATTGACAGCTTTATCCCACATGCAGATGTAAACACAACCCACATGCAGTATGATCAAACTACAGGTCTACAGATGATGCAAGCAGAAAGTGAATCTGAAAAAGGGCTTGCAAATTTACCTCAGTTGGATATCAGCATGCCTCAAAGGAAGCAGGATATTCAAATGGCAAGAGCTGGACAACAGATAGAACAGCAAAATGATTCACACAGTTCGCTCTCATCAGCGAATGATCAAGAAGTACCTGCTTGTACCAGTGAGGCATCATTAAATCAAACATACGGAATGAAAGCACACCCTCAGCAGTCTGATGCAGCGCGAGAGTCAATGATACGCGTGACAAACCTCGATGACTACATGAGTCCACATTCGACTTGGTACAAACCACCAGAGTCTGAGTCAGTGAACCTAGATTTAATTGGAGATGCCTCAATGATAAGAATTCCTATATCTAAGGCAGATACTATCAGAAGAGCCATTGCAGCAAATGAGCAAATAATCAACTCTTCTCTGACCTCTGACAATGAGAATTATACCAAAGTACCGCCAATTCTGCCAGTATCTCCAGAGATAAAACTCACCGATAAAGGGACACATAGCAAGTCTTCTGAAGCTATTATTCAGGTAAATGCCCAAACCAGACAACTAGAGAAAAATGTACAGAGACAGACCAGAGAATCCCTTCCCCAAGAGCAGGCACACGCTATGAGATACCCCATCCAATCATTAGGCCGTCAAGTTGAAGACCAAAACGTTGACGAACAAATTACATTTAAACAGACATTCCATGAACAAGTATTGCCAAATAAAGAAAATAATGAACTCGATTTAAATTTTCAAAAAGGACAGCAGGAAACCAACTTGTCCATTTCTTCAAGAACAATGGACGCTGGAATACAGATTTCAACATTGAATCCACATCAGTGTGAACTACACAATGATGGTGATGCACAATCACCGAAAGAGGAGACAATGACAGAATTACAGATGACTACAAATGAGGGCGGACAGAACCCTGTTGAGAAGAAGAAATCAAAATCAAAAAGTAAGGATAAAGATAAAGTCAAAAAGAAATCAAAGAAACTAAAGAAGAAGACTGTCGAGAAGGAAAGCCTAGGTTTGATATCATCTGACCAAAGGAGTGTTCACCAGGTAGCTATTGCAGGACAAGGTGCTCAAGGTACTGGAAGTAATGAGCAAGCAATGCCTACAGAGTATGGGGACAGTATTCTAGCACCAGCAGTTCCAGGTATTGCTGACGAGGCAATTCTTGCAGGACAAGGTGAGCATGTTCCACAAACCAATTTCAATATCTCAGGAAATATAGGCATCAGCAATGATCAACTAAATAAGGGTGATATGTCCCCTGGAGGAATGGTAGTCACCAGTACACCTGAAAATGAGCAAAATCAACCACAAACTAATCAGCCTCATCCTCGGCACGGAAGTGGCAGTAGAACAAGTCAAGCTAATTTTACTTATCTTGAATCCACCCCTCCTTCACGTTCTAGTTCCTCGTTCCTGCCATCTCAGTCTAAACTTAGAAAGGTCAGCACACCTGAAAGTGATCCCATTGACGCTATTGGCAATGAGAATCAGGGTTTCAATTTGAATAGATCAAATATGGTAACACCAGCATCGCCTCCTATAACCACATTTATGCCACCGACACATCCCCAGGCAAGAGAGCGAAGAACCCCACGGGATGAAGAGTCATTTACATCACCGAGGGAGTCTGCAAAGAAAGCTAAACCAATGACCATCCCTGATGTGTATGTCCTGCTGAAGTTTGACAAAGGCAGCCTCAGTAATTTAGGGGTGATAAAGAAAAGTGACAGCACAGAACCAGGAATAGCACATGGCGCTATGGATGTTAACACTGATGGTAGAGCACTGAGAGTGTCTCAAAACACATCTTTCCAAACAGACGCAAACTTTGTGGATGCATCTGCAGCTAGCCACTTTGACTTGAATGACTCAATGATTACTAAATCGATGGACGAGCTTGATGTTCAGCAAGTCCCTGTCCCTCACCAACAACTACCGGCGAACCAGAGAGGGCATCATCAACTAAGAAGAACCCAGTCAGGGGGAGCTCTATACAATGCTGGTAAAGGTGGGTGGGGTGCCAGTCAGAGGTCATCTAGATCAGGCTCTCGTGATATTTCCAAGGATGTCCTGAGAGCAAACCAGACATTTGATGCGGGTGAACCTATTCGGAGCTCCAGTGGTTCCAGTGGAGTTCACTTCAAAACAGTGGATCAAGTGTCTGTGTATCACAGTCAAACACACGTGGGCAGCCCCAATTATCGCCAAGTCACCAGGGCAGCCATGCCGCATGGACCAGTACTGCGCCCAAGAAGTAAAAGCAGGGAGCGAACTGTGCCATTGCTGCCATCCAAACAAGAGGGTCTTTACAGAACCAACATGCCTGGTGCCCGTGTTGAGACAAGGCAGCACAGGTCATCAGAGGGACAGTTCAAGGATATCCACTTCCCGACCCCAAAGGCACAAGTAATACAGCAAAAACCACCAAAATCACCGAAATGGGGAACAAGAGAGAAGGCAAACTATCCTTCAAGATCAGCAGCCTGGGGTGACAGTAGTAACGCCCAGACAGACTATACCATCCCTAAGTCCAACGCCCAAACAGACTACATCATCCCTAAGACCCACGCCCAGACAGACTATACCATCCCTAAGTCCCACAATAGGAGGCAGGGTTACCAACAAGCAGTCGATCAACCAAACAGGTCTATGTCCTGGGTAGGCATACCAGCAGCAGATATCAAGATAACAGACCAGCAAGTGCTGGTACCAGAATCTGATGTGCAAATGCGTGGCAGCAGTATGGTAGACGTGGTTCGCCATCCAATGAAATCATCATCCTGGGTGAATGTCGAAGCATCTGATCAGTACCATGAATCCCCCATTCAGCGTATTGATAGGAAACAGACAACACGAAGTGTGGGTGACCTACAAATCACAGAGCAGTCCACCACGATGCCATCTTTGTGGATCAATGCTCGGACACCGGATCAGCAAGGCCAAGCTAACCAATTCACGCAGAGTGATGAGCAGCTCGATACAACGCCAAGTGTAACCAGCGCTCAACCGACAAGCTACAGGATGAAGACTCCATCATGGATGCATGAGAAGAGAACGGTGTACCAGGAACATGAGTTGGACTACAATAGTGACAGCAGAAGTCACCTGAGAGAAACTACGCCTGTCAGAGGGAAACCAGCGGTGCCTGAGCAACAGATTCACCAAGGCCCAACTGGGGTTGCTGCTCTGTTCACGCATGGATCAATGAGACATCGGCAAAGACATCGGCAGTCTCCACCACGACTACCAGCCAACCAAGCCTTGGTACAGCAGCAGCAACAGTATCAACAACAGTATCAACAACAGCAACAGTATCAACAGCAACAGTATCAACAACAGTATCAACAGCAACAGTATCAACAACAACAGTTCAGAGATCAGTCATTCGACCGAAATCAGAGACGCAGAGACAGAATCCCCAGCGCTCCCGCCGGAACAGCACAACACTACCACCCCCTGGTGTCACCCAGTGGAACTAGCAGCAATCGAATCAGCGACCCCACTGGTCTCGGTGGGACATTGGATCAAAGTATTGACACCGAGATTTGGTGATTTCGAGAAAATGGCTGTATATTATCTTTAAAGGCAGAGCTTATGATTGTGTAAATAGCTTAGACTAGAGTAGGATGCAAACTAATGGTGCTAAATAATGTGTGTTAGTAAATGCTTAAAATGAGCCTATATACGTGGACGGTTACAAAGTAACCATGGGCATGGGGATTTATTTAAAGTTGCATAGTTCGATACAATTTTTTTTAGTTTCTGTGCCATATTACTTATGTGAATATATTAGTGTTACGTCCTGGCAACATTTAAGGTCATATCAGGACGGGTATGGATATATTAGGTTGATCACCATGGTCTATCTTTGAAGCAACTTGCTAAATTTGGAGATATCTGAAGTTAAAACATGCAACTATAATTTTGGTATGCACACCGAAAAGCTTCTGCAGTAACAGGTTCAATTACATTGACTTAGTATTCCCTCCTAGGCAGCCACAAACAGCCCTCTAGGCAGCCATAAACAGTCATAAAGAGCCCTCTATGCAGCCATAAGTTGTATGTGTTCGATCAAATCTAGTTTTGGGTTTGCAAATATTTTATGGTTTTATCGAGGTACGCAGTTTGGTTTGAACAATATGTGATTTATTGATATTAGGTTATGGGATGCAGCTTCATTGTATTGGTGTGCGATGTACATAGTAAAATAATAGCGTGTTGCCTTCTATGTTATAACCTAACTGTGGATATTAAAGGGACCAGATATAGGTCGCTTAGACACTACCCGTACACCGACAAATGCTCTCCAAGCATACGTTTGCCAGTTTTCAGTTTATGCAACTACATATGTGGGGGGAGAATGCTAACATTGGTTGCTTCTGTTGTGTTTTATTTAGTCCAGCAGCACTGACACTTTTAGACAACCATATGGAGGAAAAAAATGTTATAAATTGCAATCTAAAATGATAAATATAAAGTTCAAATGTTTAAAGTATGTAGATTAATAGACTTTAAAAGTTGAATTGAGAGCTTTCTGTGGCTGCCATCTTGGTGGTTGCCATGGCTTCCCCTGTGTGTGGGGAACCCCTCTAGGTGATGTGATGAGGGAATCCCACCTATGATGTCATTCATACATCACAGACCTCAACTCTCCTCCCGCATGTTCAGTGGCATGAACTGAACAAACTAAGCAAAGGTATGTTTGGAGAGCTTTTGATGCTGGGTTCGTTTGTATCTGTGTGAGGTATAGCCGGTGACTTTAAGATATAAACAAACAAATTTAAAAGTGCATCTAATTTAATTTTCCATGATGTAGATTTCTGTTTGTTAGTTACTCCCATAGCCCTCTGACAAGGCTGCTAAGCAATCTTGTAAAAAAGGTGTTGAAAGCCTGGTTTATGAACATAATCACATGAATTTGCTATATAATATGCTCTTTATATTGTCCAAATACTTGTCTATCATAGTCTGCTACTTTTGGAGTGAAGAATTGGTTAAATCATTTAGAGTAATACATTTTAAAAGTCGGATTGAGAGCTACCATCTTGTTTTTACATTCTCTCCCAGTTCATCAACTCTATGCCAATACAAATCGACATGGTGCGTTGAACAAGGGCATCCGCCGCTGTTTACAGTGGATTCCCACTAAAGCAATTTTCAGGGACATACCTACATTGTCGCACTGTAAGCACATGCAAATATTTTCTCTCAGCGTCATAATTTTTCCATACTAATTTGTTTATAATATGCATGCTGTTTTGTGCTTACAATTTTTATTATTTCCTGTAAGCATGTTGTGCTTACAATTTTTGTTTTGTTTCTGGCTATAGAGGGGGTGTAATGACATGACAAGACAACTTTCGGTGGCCATATTGGATTATATACACAAGGCTTGCAACTGCCTACACTGTGCTTATTTACTGATCTGTTGGGTTTATTTGTCACTGTTTTGAGCAGTTAATTGACCTCAGAGGTTGTTGCTAAAGTGCTGTAAGTAAACACATTGGATGTAAACTGCCCAGAACCTCCGAGAACACAAGAAAACTCTGTTTTACTGCATCTGCATGCATTCACAACATGGCTAGGGAGGGTGTTCGTAATCCAAGATGACTGGCCGCTGGCCGCTGACTGCTGACGTCACGTGCACTCCCCCTATAGGAAACAAACCCCTGGTTCTTGCTGGTATTAAGTGCCGCTAGATTTGATTAAAAGCTTGTTCAGGTGATGATCATTATGGACAGAGCATCGGCGTCACTACAATCTGACGTATAAGTTTGATTACTGACGCAATACAAAAGCATTACCCAAAGACGTCCGTGTCGGGTCCCACTATACTTTCGTTTTTTTGGTGTTTTTTTTTTTTAGATTAGTTGTTTAAACAGGGGAAATTTCAATCGTGGATGATTGATCTTCCTCATTCCACTGCTCCTTGCCCTATCTGAATAATGCCGAGCACCTGGCTAGGAAGCAACAAGTATCAATTTTTAAGTCATTGGTTTGACTCGACCAGGGTTCGAATCCACGACCCCACAATCTACCAACACGGGAGACGGACGATCTACCTCATTCGGCCATCCCGTCTGGTTTATTATTTATATTATTACACAAGGGACCAACATAATACATATTTGGTTGGAAGATCAAGAATCTTAACTTTCTGGTTGGTCCCCAATAAGGCCGCTCTGTGATTGTGTTGTTTTTTTTGTTTTGTGTAGTTTTTGTGTCAGAAGTAAAACAAACACAAAATATTTCGCCTGAAAGAAGGCCCACATGACACAGACGCAATATCAAAATACACCATACACCAATCAAAATAGCCATGCCATTTAACACAGGAAGATAAATAGCTAACCGCTTCATAGTCAATATTATTTCCATAATATCTTAAATTCCAGATTTTATTCTTTAGGGTGAGTCATGAAATTGGAGTTGTGGAAGGACAAAACAAGATAAACTGGAATCCTTAATTATTATTATCACCATCGTTTAATGAACATATTTATAACAGTGTAATTACTTACATAACCACTATATAAATAAATGTATAGACGTCTGAACATAAGTGTATTTACAGAAGCCTAAATACAGGCTAACCTTTTAGATATTTGAAGTGCAAATATGTCAAAATAATTTGGGCAAGCATGCCAAAACTTTGACACGATAGGCTTCAGCAGTAATAGGTTATATTAAATGGACTCAGTATCCCCGTCTACGTGCCAACAAATGCTTAATTAGTGTATCATTATCAAAGTTAGATATGTAGAATCAATTCTAGATTGATTGTTTTGGTTTTGAAAATGTTATGTTTCCATCGGACTATGCACCTTATAGAGCAACGCCCTTAATTCACGCCAGCCCCCATTTGACAGCAGTGCCACCATTGAGTAACTATTGAACTAGTACCGGTCACGTGACACTCATCGTACACCTACGCAATGCTTGTTCCTGGCACCACACATACATAATTATATGGGGATGAATTCTTTATTTTACCACTAACCGCGAATATCAAAACAATGTAATTCGTAGGATTTAGGGCAGTTAAAGATATATAATCGATATCCCACAAAATGACTTCTTACCTTCTATTGCGCTGATATCCAACAATAATGTTACTGTACATGTACAACCGTGTTGCCAAGTCTATATTGAGGTGGCCTTAATAAATAAACTTCCATTATATAGCCTTTGCGTTAAACGGACATTCATTAATACATTATTAAAGTAGAGATCCAAAATGTCAACAATATTGCATTCTATTCATTGCTTGCTAAGTACAGTAGTTTCAGTCTTCACAGCTAATTAAAATTGCATAGTCCAATGGCTGTGAGTTTTTGCAATTTCTTTGATATAAATATACTAGGCTGATCATTAAAGGCTACCTCACTTTAATTTGAAGTAACCTTTGTTTTAAATTTCTAACTTGGGATATATTTGAAGAGAAACACCACTTTAATTTTGGTATGCAACATCATAATTCTGAAACCATAAGCTTCAGCAGCAATATGTTCCATTAAATTAATATAGTATTCGCTTGCATGCAGCAATAAATGTTTTAAAATTTCAACAGTATATGTGGAATAAAATACAGGCAAGTGGTTTGATTTAGAAAATGTTATGTTTCTATTGCACTTTGCAGCTGTTTCTTAAATTTGCATAGTCCGAAGGTTTTAAGTTTAGGGTATATTTCTTCAAATAAATATATTTGATTAATCATTATAATGTACCTTATTTATTCGGATGTTACTTTTATTTGAAAGGATTAACTCGGGAAGTGAAAAGAAAGACTTTGGTGTTACCAACTATACTGAAATGTTGCATATAGGCTTTGTTTACCTGTAGAAGTCTAGCACAGGAGTACCAAACTGCAATCAATATTGAATGAATGCACCGATTTCTATCCTTAGTAGATTTGTAGGATCAGTATTACATAACTATTTTGTTTTGTTTTTAATGTTGCATAGTCCGATGGTTTTGAATTTCTACCATTTTGTTAAAAGATAAACATATTAAATTAATTGTTATAATCTACCTTACTTTAGTTTGAAGTAACTTCTGTTTTAAATGGCTAAGTTTTGATATATTTGAAGTGCAAACATGTCAGATTAATTGTGGTAAGCACACCAACACTTTTGACATCATAGGCTTCTGCAGTAACAGGTTCTACTAAATTAACTCAGTGTTCCCTTCTATGTGGCAACAAATACTTAATAAGTGCACCAGTATCTAAGTTAGATATATAGAATCGAATCTAGATAATGGCTTCAGTTTTGAAAATTTGATACTTCATCGGACTTTGTAGCTTTAAATTGATGCCTTCGCTGAATTATGCACCTTTAAAACAAGAATTGCCAATGGCCATACGACATCTTAGGCTTATAAGCATTGGTGTACTTTGCAGGGGCGTAGCTAGACCTTTAACGATGTGTACTCCTAATTTCGGCAGGGGGTTTAGGGTACCGCTTAAGCTTAAGCTGGTGGATTTTACACATTTTAGACTTGAGTTTTCGACACTCCGGACTACTACATGCCTCCTCTCTCTCTCTCTTTTATTATTTGTTAATTAAATATTTTTTTGATAAAACGATGTGGACGTTTTGGCGTACGCGCGTACACCTAGCTACGCCCCTGCTTTGTAAACTCTCAATAATTGGAAACAGAAATACATATATTTATATACGGTAAAACCTCTCTAACTCGACCGACCTTGGGACCAACTTTAAGTGGTTCATTTAGGGAGGTGGCCGGTTTAGGGAGTTAGAACATGCTTACAATGGTATTGTTGGGACTCAAATAAAGCGATCGATAGAGGGGGAGTGGTCGATAGGTCGATATGTGGAGGTGGTCGGTTAGAGAGGTTTTACTGTATATATATTTATATATATATATTTACCACGAAATACTGCGTTCTACAGATTGCATACACAAACCTCATGCCGGGTACAGGTAGCTGTTGAACTTTGGATATTGGATATTGACACAGGCATGCGCACAACACAACATCACCGATATCGGGGATAGCAGTTCCCGATCAACAACTTCTGACGTTCAAGGCTTGGCTGCAATATATGACACAGTAATTAGTTATCATCAGGACAAGGGAATAGTCATTATAATCGTTAGCTTTGGTAGATAGGACGCCACACTGTATTTCAGCTCAGTTAGCAGTACTGGGGGTGGGAGGTTGTCCCTAAGAAAAATAAATTACCTTGTTAAATATGTATCGATTAAATGTGTATATAATTAAATGACGTTAAATTGCATAGTCCGGTGTAGATAAAGAATTCACCCCGTACTTGCAGTACACGGGTGAATACCAACCCTATATAAAAGCTGTCGAAAAAGCGGGGAAATGAAATGAGTCTAAATCCACAATCTAAGAAGGACCATTTATTCTTTGTATATGTCTTCATATTTCCCCGCCATCTTTGAGTTGAAAAATATAATAAAACATCTAGTTTAATAAGATTTAAAAGTGAAATCAACGGCATTCTATCACCGCCATATTGTCTTTTTGCATTCTCTCCCATTTCATCAACTCTGTGCCGATATAAGTAGCCATTTGATATTGGAACCAGGCATTCTACTTCCTGTTCCATACTAAAGCTATTTTCGCCAGCATTTAGACTACGTTGTCGTTCACCCGTGTACTACAAGTATGGGGTGAGTCCGATGAAGCATCAAATTTTCAAAATCAAGACAAATATCTAAATTTGATTTTAGGTATCCAACTTTGATACTGATGCACTTATTAAGCATTTCTTGCCACATAGCAGGGAATACTGAGTCAATTTAATAGAACATGTTACTGTAGAAGCTGATGGTGTCGGAGTTTTGCCGTGCTAGTCAAATTTAATTTGGCATGTTTGCACCTCAATTATGTCAAAAGTCCCCTCCCATGCCTGAAAAAAAGCCCGCCTCTGATTTTAATTTTTTAATTTTTTAACTGTTAAATATATGTCGGGTTAGCAGCCATTCAACTTTTGTAAGCACACAATCTGTGCAATATAGTTGCATATTATGTCTACATCATACGCCAGATGTTATACGTAACTATGTATGGATAGTGGTAAACATTAATGATATGTAGTCCTTAAATACTGTAAACAAAATAAAAATAAAAACCGCCCACCCGACCGTGATTTGTGTGATCAAAAGTACGATCACCAACTTTTTTTAATATTTGGGTTCAGGGAATGTGTTATCTATCAACACTATGCATAAAAACAATGAGCATGGTAAAAGAGCACAATCTTAAAAGGGTGTGGATGTAGAGGGTCTCACATTGTCCAAAGGTCAGGTATCAGTAGAATACAAGGTGGGGTGCAGGAACCAAACAAATATGACTTCTTTGAATGACTAGAATTGCCTTATTCAATTTTCGTTTTTTAGTAAAGTAGAGTCAAATGAAAGGTTAGTAACCCATTAGTACTTGTGTAATTTACACATGCAATAAAGTGTTATTTATCAGAGATTGATAACAAACGCAATTATGTTATATGCTGATAAAACAAGGTATTGTGAATGAGATCGGTTGGTTGGTTGGTTGTTGGAGTTTTACGTTCTGGCAACATCTAAGGTCATATTAGGACGGGTACCGACTTGTGACAGTGTGCATATATATATATATATATATATATATATATATATATATATATATATATATTTTAGAATCTTACCTGGGTATAGATGATGGATAACTGTTGTTTTCCCGAGGTATAAGCCTCGGGTAGACGTGGGCTAGGGAGAAGGAAGCACGTGAGGTACCAGCAATTTTAACCTACTTATTCAGGATAAAAAATGATCTTTCAATACAATGGATACTATGATTTTCCCGTAATGGTACACCAACGGGATAGACGTGGCAGGGTGTGGTGGGTGGGCAGGTTAAACAAAGGTGTAGAGAGAGACCATTCTAAATGGTCATGGAAATTTCTACTTTTATGGTCTGCAAGTGTATTTTGTGACCCTGGAATATGCGCTACAGTCAGCCAGACTTGTTGAGCCTGTGCCCAGTTCCAAATCAGTTTAGACAACTGATTGCAAGGCTTTGATTTGGTTCCACCCATGTTACGAATATATGCCATGGCAGTAGTATTATCAGTTAGTATTCTAACTTGTGATTTATTTATCTTTACTAAACTACATAATCCCAGATAAATAGCATGCAATTCTAGTGCATTAATATGGTCTGATTTTGTGTGTGGTTTTAGAGGCTGCAAGGACTTGTAACGTCTGTGTTTTGACCTCTACTTGGACCCGCCCCTGGGGAAGGGTCTCGGCGAGTTGACGCCTCGGCCTAGTGGCCGTGCGGTGTTGTCGGTCCAGCCTGAGCGAGCGCCCCGGCCCCGAAAAGCTTGACCGAAGTTTGAGCCCGGTCTGGTTCCCCTGGTGAACCGCCGTGGACGAAAATCCCCTCGTGACCTTTTGAAACGAGGAGTTTCCTGTTTCTTCTTGCCATCCATGTTTTTGCCACTCTTGGCTGCAGTTTCTACCTCTTTATAGAGGTATTGTAGTTGACCGCCAAACATTTTCGTGTTATCTAAAGGTTTCCCTTTAATCGGCTCTGGAGCGAGAAAGAGCGTAAACTCTTTCCCATCATTATCCGTAATCTTCTTTGAGCGAGCCACTTCTTTGCCAGCATCTGTGCAAACCGACTTGAAGACATTTTCATATCTTCGATACGACAGGTAATTACCTGCCGCCGCCAACAATGCAATTCCTTTGTCCATCATCTTAGCCAAAGACGAGAACTTATTTTCTCTTTGCATTCTATTTGCCACAGGAGCAATAGCTGTTAGGGTACCAAGCACCGCCTTATGCACTGTGTGCAACACACCCTCAAATCTCTTACGTCATCCGTCATATTGACATCTCGATCCATCTCCTTAATGATGGAGTTGGGAACACCTTTAATGCCTGTTAATTCATCTCCTAACTTGGAGATAATTTCCGCCGGTTTAAACGTGCGGAAATGGCCATTAATGGTCTCGCGCATAAGCGTAGTGGTTTTAACACGCTTAGCCTTTGGCTTCTCCACTTTCTTAGCCACTTTGCCACCAATGGCAGCATAGACACCTTCATATTGTGTGTCTGAGTCTGATTCCGTGGAAGTGGAATCTGTAGAAGAATCGGAAGAAGAAGAATCTTTCCTCTTCTTCTTCTTCTTCTTCTTGGACTTGGTCTTCCGCTTTTTGCGAAGTCCAGTCTTCCCCCATTCCTTGGTGAAATCATCACCAGAAGAAATGATATGTTTCTTCTTCTTCCTCCGTTTAGGAGGAGGAGGAGGAGGAGCCTTAAGCTCCATCGCTGAGTCTGTCTCCGAGAAATCCTCAAATGATGTCTCATCTTGGACACTCGGCATTCGCCGTTTACGAGACACCGGTGGTTTGAGAGACATAATATGACTCTCCATCGCCGCAAACCGAGTCTCCCAATTTTGAGCCACGGCGCCGTCAGGCACTATGTCGTCGTCCGCCTCGGAGAGAATATGCGCCCCGGACTGTGTCGAAGGCACTGCCGACAACACGGGTGAGGAGTCGTACTCCTCGTCCAATCCACTCGGAACACGCCCCTCGGCTGCTGCTGCACCGCGCTTACTCCGCTTCGTGGCCATCGGGAACTGAAACAAAGATTTTTGGTCAGTCCCGGTATATATATGTCACAATATGGTTGTTTCAAACTCATTTGGACATCTAGTGGTGTTAGAGAACGTGTTTATACCGTTATAACACAGGCGTAATAAGCTAAATTTGTGCGTGGATTGTGGGTCAAGCCCAAACCTTACGCGGGGTCGGGACCAGTGTATCGTCCCGCCCATCCCTCTGTTCCGCACACTTCTCCCACCTGTGACTACTACGTCAACAAGTTGGAGAAAATGCTACGAAACTCGGAGAAACGCCTGAAAAAGTTTGTGGGGAGTCTATAAAAGAAACCCAGGAGCATCTCCAACATTACTCTCTATTAGAGTACGAGAGAATTTCCACAGGAGATGAGGCAGAGCCCACATCTCTACCCATAATCACACGGTGACTCGGGTGTTGACAGAACTGCTAATGATCGGTTTCGTTCCTTCGAGAAGGAATTCTATCCTTGGTTTTTTATAACCAAATAACTCGTCCAAAATGGACCAAAGAAAGTCTAAACTTTCCATAATGATGCTCTAATGCATCATAATTAAGCTAACCACAGTTTTTATTATACTTACTGCGTATTTGCTTGTATGTAGACTAAATTTGCCGGAGCAACCCAATGACACGTAATCCAGTCGTGAGTTGTATATGCTAATTGCTGGTACCTCACGTGCTTCCTTCTCCCTAGCCTGAGGCTGGCCTGAGGCTGTATACCGAGGTAAAATATATATATATATATCCAATGTCACTGCAGAAATAATAACATATTGAAGAATTTTGTTCACAGTTTGATTGATTGTTGAGTTAAAGCCATGCCTTTGTTCAGAGCAGAAGACATTTAGTAAACGATCACCTAAGAGTTAACGCTTCTAGAATTAGTACACCACTTTTACCTACCCCCCATTAACGTCGTTTCAACAAAGACCCTATAAACACTAGGACGGCTCACACCCTATCTCTCCCATGGAAATGGAAATTTTGCAGTGCCATCTTGTGGTGGGTTTGATCAGCCAGTCTGCTGGCTGGTGCTTCACATGTAAACACATAGGTCTACAAGGTGAGAGGGTGAGTTTAAAATTTTAAAAAGAGAGATTGCCTGTCATTTGGATTTGGCCGATGTTGCGCCTATTGCCTGGTTCCCACCTCCCTCTGCCCCACCCTCCCTCATTCCCCTGCTCTCCCCCCCCCCCCCCCCCCTCCGCTTCCTCCGACCATCCCTCCGATCCCGGCTTCACCGCCCTCCCCCTCCCCGCCTTCCCTTACTCTCCTTCCATCTCCGTCCCTCCCCTCTGTCCCACCCTCCCTTCGCCCCCCCGACCCACCCTCCCCTGGCCTCACCGCCCTTCCCCTCCCCTTCCCCCTCCCATCCCCACCCTTCCCTCTCCCGCGCTCCCTCCTCATCGACCTTACCTAGAGTTCTCAAACCACACCTCCCTCCCCTCCCCCTTCATCCCCCTTCCTCTTCCTCCTCCCTCCCCATTCCCCCCCTTCCTCTCCGCCCCCACCCCCACACTCCCTCTCCCCCATCCCTCCCTCTCCCCTGTCCCACCCTCTCCTCACTCGGCGCTCTCACGCCACATCTCCCTCCCCCTCCCTCTCCACCTCCTCCTCCCTCTTTCCTCCCTCACACTCCCTCTTCCTCCCCCACACTCCCTCCTCCCCCGCACCCCCTCCCCCCCATGTCAGTCTGCGCTCTCACACCACACCTCACAACCCCAGGGGGGTGGGGGTGGGGGTGGGGGTGGGTGTGGAGGTCCCCACTGGTTGCATGTTGCTACTCCTATAGAACTCCCACCACCACTGCTACACCCACCCTGCCCCTCCACCCTGCCCACCCCTGCCACCACACACACATTCTGTGTGGTGGGGGTTGACGGTGTGTGTGGTTGGGGTGATGGTGGGTATGGTGGGGGTGTAGGTGTAGGTGTAGGGGTGTGTTGGGTGTGTGAGGGAGGTGGAGTTGGTTTGTGGTTTGTGGTGGAGTTGTAGAGGTCTTGCAGAGTGCCACCTCACAATCTTTAGCATCCCTAAACCCCCACCACACACCTACACCCTCACCACAGCCCTAAGCCTCCACCACAAAACACCTAAACCCCCCACCACACACCTTTACCCCCATCACATACACCACACCTACACCACCCCCACACACCTACACCCTTACCACACACACCTACACCTCAACCACACACACCTACACCCCCATGACACACACACCACACACTTACACCCCCAGGACACACACCCATCACAGACCTACACCAACACACACATACCTACACCTCCACCACATCCCTAAACCACCACCACACCCCCACCACATCCCTAAGCCCCCACCACATCCCTAAACCCACACCACACACCTACCAAGCGACAGCAGGGTTTCTTCTGACACTCCAATGCTATCAAAATGATCAAACCCACCACCTGGTGCGCTGGCTGTTCTCTTGATTACACAGTACAGGCTTACTGAGCCGTCTTATTGTTATAGGGTCTTTGGTTTCAATCAACGTCGTTTCGTTATATAATGTCGCTGAGGGGGAGACTTATTTGGTCCAACCAATGTTTATTGTTATACGTCCTAGTAACATATAAGGTCATATCAGGACAGGTACCGACGTGTGACAGTGTGCACTCATGGTGAATTTATAGTGCTGCCCCACTGGGAGATCAGGCCACCAGCACCATGACCTGATATCCCACTCAGTCACATTATCCTGACACTGAGCCAACGAGTCCTTGCCCTATCCTAATAATGCCGAGCGCCTGGCTAGGAAGCAACAAGCATACATTTTTAAGTCATCGGTGTGACTCGACCAGGGTTCTAACCCGTAGGTTTGAATCCCATGATTTACCAAAACGGGAAACGGACGCTCAACTCATTCGGCCATCCCATCTGGTCATTCTCTTTAGATTTATTCTGTTGCTTCTATTTTTAAGTAGTGAAATATGTGTCCAGCGAAACAGATTTTATTGCCTTGTATTATTTATTTAGTAGGTTTCACTTAACGGAATCACTGAAGGTTTCAGTTAAAGATGTGGTTCCAAGAACCTAACAACGACATTAATGGGGGTGGGGGTTGGTGTGGTTTCTGTCGAAATGTCCTATCAGCAAATCACCATAGCTGTATGCCTAAAGGCCTTTTCGTGTCATCTAGCTCACCCGGTGACATATCACTGGAGATTTTTTTATTCTTCATCATTAAAACAGACACTCGCGGAAGGCAACGTCATATTACTGTGCGAGTGAACAGATCGCCGCACCCTCGAGATTAGTATCTTCACAAACCTCTCCATCATTCTCAACAGGCAGCACCTTGTACAAGAAGTCTGACTCAATGGAACTGCTGCTGCCCAGAAAGCCGGGTATCTTATAGACAATTCTTGGAGGGATCGATACGCTGTCGTAAAGCGGAATTGGCGCAACGCCCATGATGACGTCACCATCACCCTTACGACTAGGTAAGTAATCTACACTTCGGCATCTAATGTTCCTGCCACCACTAGTTGAAACACTTAGCCTGCCAGGTCGTACAATGGAGCGTTGGTGTAGGGCGGTGGACAACCGCTTCTTGGGGCTGGAATCCTCCTTGCCATCGTAGATGATGTGGTTGATGATGTCCTGGATGGCTTTGATTGTGGCCGACAGCCAAGCGAGCCCGAGGAACAGCCAGATGGTGAGGGTGAGTCGCGTCAGGCTGCCGTACTCCAAGGTCGGGTCTGCGCAAGGTCACAGTTGTTGTCACAATGGCCTTATTCGATTATGACGCTCAGGACCACTCGGATGATCCGAGTCTTCAGAATTTCAAATGGAACACCCCGACGTTAAAGTTGCATAGTCCGATGGTTTTGAATTTCTGTATTTTTTCTGAGATAAATATATTATATCGATCACTAGTATCTACTTTACATTAGTTCAAAGTTACTTTCATTTTAAATAGTAAACTTTTGAGATATTTAGAATGCAAACATGGAAAATTAGCCAAAACTCTGACACCATAGACTTCTGCAGTAACAGGTTCTGTTAAATTGACTCAGTATTGCATTCTACACAGAAACAAATGCTTAATAAGTGCATCAGTATATAAGTTAGATATGTAAAATCAAATCTAGATAATTGGTTTGGTTTTGAAAATTTGATATTTCATCGGACCATGCAGCTTTAAACTAAAACTACACGGGCCGTGTGCAAAATGATCCGTCCCCGGTGCCTCACGCCTTGGCTGGGGGCATCAGGAGCATTTGTGCTGGTACCTTTGTGTAGCTGTAGTGAGATCATGTACTGCAAGGCTACTTTTTTTTTTTAAGTAAGACCATTCAGATTAAAATAGACATATAACTAAAGTATGCAATCATAAACTACTTCAAATCCCATTTTGCTGTAGTTGTATTGTTTTGGGTTTTTTTAAGTTGTGGATTAAGCCACCATTTTTTTCAACCCCAAACGCATTCATTTATGCAACTCGAGGTTGCAGGATCTGCGCAGTTCAGATGATCCAATTACGGCCAATGTTTCATGGACTAGACTCCTCTATATCGAAAACGAGGGGCATAGATCTAGTCATCAGTTCTCAGCGAAAATCCTTCTCGCTTAAGTTTATTAAACAATGTGTCCAGTGCATAACTTAAACTTGCATAGTCCGATAAAAGCATCAAATTTACAAAAAGAAAACAATTATCTAGATTTGATTCTACATATATAACTTAGATATTGGTGCATTTATTAAATATGTGTCAGCACATAGAAGGCGGTACTGAGTCGATTTAATAGAACCTGTTACTGCAGAACTTGATGGTGTCAGAGTTTTGGCATGCTTGCCAAAATTAAATTGGCATGTTTGCACTTCAAATATCGCAAATGTTGGTCATTTAAAATAAAAGTAATTTAAAACTAATTTAAAGTAGATACTACTGATTGATCTAATATATTTATCTGAGAAAAATTTTAATTTATAGAAACTCAAAACCATCGGACTATGAAACTTTAAGGTAATTAAACAATGAGTCCAGTTCATGATTTAAAGTGACTCTCCGAGTTCCCAATCAAGGCTATTCGGGTTCTAGAACTCCCCGTTGACGTGACTGGCGCTTCAAGGCCCTTGTGGCGTCATCTGTGGTGAAGGCTAGGGAACCAGGGTATTTAAATTAAGTCAGTCAAGCGAAAGCCGCTCATTCAGGTCAGCATGTAAAAAGTCTGTATAATTTATCAATAAGTAGTTCATTATTTAATTAATCTATGCACAGAGAGAGAAATGTATGCACATAACCATCCACCATTTGAACCCGCTACCGCCACATCCCTTGAAATCTTCTAGTTTTTCATTTTCCAATGTTGGCAACCATGAATCTTAGGGGGCTACTTAACTGAAAAGGAAAATATGGCAAATTGTTTAAACCAAACAAATTATGCAACTTTATAAATTGCACAGCAATGCGCACCTGGAGTTAGGTCACCAAAGCCGATGGTGGTGAGTGTGATAAATGAGAAGTAGATGGAGTCGGCATAGTCCCACCCCTCCACGGTGGTGAAGATGAGTGCGGGCAGCTGGATGAAGCAGATCCAGCCGATGGTGAAGGTGAGGGTGAAACGCACGAGGAACACCGCACACGTCAGGCTAGGCTGGAAGCATGCGCGACAAAACATAGTTACTCTAAGCGCTGTTATCTAAGGGCTATTAAAGTAAACTAAAGTAAAGCTTCTTTTATTTAACATCGCCTCTAGAGCGCATTGATTTTTGTATCATTGGCTATTGGACATCAAACACATGGTCATTCTGACATATTTCTTTGGAGGAACCTCGCTGCTGCCACATAGGCGACGCTTTCCGATAAGCAGCAAGGGGGTCTTTTAATACACACATTCCCACAGACAAGTCAGCATATACCACAGCCTTTGATGAACCGTTGTGTACCACTGGTTGGAATGGAAACAAATTCCAAACTGCAAATTTATGGGTCCACTGAGCAGGATCAATAGGATGACCGACACCTTCACAGGTGGACATGCTACTGTCCAATTGTGTGGCGACCCTATCCTACACATATTTTAATGCTGCTAATACGTCCTAGCAACATCCAAGGTCATCTCGACGTGTAACACTGTGCACTGTTGGTGACTTTATGGTGACACCACACTGGGAGACCAGGCCATGGTCCATGACCTGATATCCCACTCAATAAAATTATTTTGATACCGTGCTAACCAGTCTTGATCTATCCTATCAATACCGAGCACCAGACTAGCTAACGACATGTAGCAATTTTATAAGTGATTGGTTTGACTTGGTCGGGTTTCGAACCCTCGATCTTCCATACAGGAAGCTAGCATTCCTACCGATTTGGGTTTGTTTGTTCTTTGTTGTTGTTTTACGTCCTAGCAACATCTAAGGTCATATCAGGACGGGTACCGACTTGTGACAGTGTGCACTCATGGTGACTTTATGGTGCTGTCCCACTGGGAAACTAGGCTGCCGGCACCATGACCTGGTATCCCACTCAGTCACATTATCCTGACACTGAGCACACCAGTCCTTGCCTGTCCTAATAATGCTGATCGCCTGGCTAGGAAGCGACAAGTATCAATTTTTAAGCCATTGGTTTGACTCGACCAGGGTTCGAACCCACGATCTACCAGCACGGACCGATTTGGGATTCGGCCACTTGGTCTTTTGGCCTTGGTTGCAGGGTTGTCATTTGAAGAATGATACTGCTGTACTACTAGTACCACTACAACCACTGTACTGTTGTTGCTGCTGCTGCTGCTACTGCTACTACTACTACTATTAATAATAATAATAATAATAATAATATACACGGTCTTTTTTGCCACACACACGAGATGGCGCCACCCTTGCTCTCAACTGGTAGACACACAAATTATTATAGCCACATTGCTTATGTAATTTACCCACTATTGTATTACAGCCCAAACTTATGAATCGCGCTTTATCAGGGGTGTGAAAGGGAGGGGTGCGAGGTGTGTTTGCTGTGCTTGAGACCCTGCCATTTTTCTTCATCATATCAAAAGTTCCCTTTTAGTTTTAAGTTTTAGTCAAAAGGATTTCATTTATTAAAATGCCAGACTGGGAATGTCCTTTTGTCAACTGCCCTTCTGAAATTTCACTTTTTGATTTAGATCTTATACAAATCGAGCAATAAGTTAATATCACTTGTGTAACATGAAAATCAAAGACACATCCAAAACATCATTTTAGCATACACAACAATGTCAAACAAGATTGTATTGATTACGGTTAAGCAAACATGGTTATGTCTTACAAGAAAAAGTTGAAAAAAAGTTTGACTAAATGCATGGTGTCAATTTGTAAATTTTTAATCTAGCACAAAATCATACAATTATAATTTTGATATTTTTTGTCAGATAGATTCAAAACATGTAGAATACCTAATAGACAGATGCAGTATTTGACTTGCTATCAATAAAAGAAAGAATTAATTATGAGCATCGTACCGTGGAGACCAAATATATAGTGCCCAGTTTTAGAGAATAACCCACCTACTAGCTTCTTCCAATTTTTCACCTTGAATAAAAGAGAAGGCGGTCGGGGCCATACTCTCAAACTAGTAAAACCCAGAGCCATTTCAAAGTTAAGGGAACACAGTTTCTCAAACAGGATCATAAATATATGGAACAGTCTCCCACAAAATGTTATTGATGCCGAGTCAATAAATTCATTCAAGAACAGATTAGAAAAAGCATGGGCTGATGATCCAGGGAAATTTGACCCCTTATTCACCACATGCTACTAATTATTCCTTGTGCTGCATATTTACTTGCACTCAAGCAAAAATGAGAGACAAATAAGTGTTCACACTTCCTGTCTACCATTCGCTATTTCGCTATTTCCGTTCTGTGCCAGTTGAAGGGTTTTCCCAACCACTCAGCATGCTTCATACTCTGACTACCAATGCTTACATTTGTCCATATATGAAATTGATTCGTAACTTCATGAGCTTCCTTCAAGATTGGACATGCCTAATCAGAAGTTTACTTATACAGCATTGGGATGGGAAATAAAGTAAATGCAATGGCGATACAGTAAAACCGCTCTAAATCGACCGGATATGGGACCGACTTTAAATGGTCTATGTAGGGAGGTGGTCGATTTGGGGAGGTTTTCATTTCGTTACAATGGTATTGTATGGGCGATCGTTTGGGACCTAAATAAAGCGATCGATAGAGTGGAGTAGTCGACCTGTGGAGGTGGTTAGTTAGAGTGGTTTTACTGCATTTGGAAGAGTAAAACAAATAAGATACTTACATCTAAGCTATACTTGAAGCGCCTGTTGAATGTGTTGATCTTTTCCCCGATGCCGGCCAGAGTGTAGAAAAATAAGGGGATTCCAAAGAGGCAATACACTATACATATCGCCCGGCCAAGAGCCGTCTTTGGTACGATGTGTCCATAACCTGGAAACAGCATTAAAGTTGCATAGCCCGATGAAGCATCAAATTTTCAAACCCAAAACACTCATCTAGATTTTGATTGTACATATCTAACTTAGAAACACTTATTAAGCATATGTTGCCACGTAGAATGGAATACTGAGTCAATTAAATTTGTAGGTCATTGGTTTGACTCGACCAGGGTTCGAACCCGTGGAATTCTCGAGTGGGAGAACGTGGGTTCGAATCCCTAGTGAATCAAACTAATGCCCCTGCCCTATCCTAGTAATGCTGAGCACCGGGCTAGGAAGCGACATATATCAAGTTTGTAAATCATTGGTTTGACTCAGCGGGGATTGGAACCCACGACCTCATAGATGGGAAGCCAGCCTGCGCTCTTACGTCTTAGCGATTCAGCTACTCCGTCCGATTGGCAGCCCAAGACTTCAGTTGCAATAACATCAGCATATTAGAATATACGCAATAATATTTCGTTTGTGTACACGTACACCGCAACACACACACACTCATATTTTGTCCAGTAAACACAACTGCAGTTTTCTTTGTAATTTTAATATTATTTAGGGCTTTGTTTGGGGGGGTTGTGTTTTATTTGGGGGTACATTAGTTGTTAAAGCAGGGGAAATTTCAATCGTGGACGATTGGTCTTCCTCATTCCACTGCTCCATGCCGTATCCTAATAATGCCAAGCGCCTGGCTAGGAAGCGACAAGCATAAATTTTTAAGTCATTGGTTTGACTCGACCAGGGTTCGAACCCACTATCGCATAATTCACCAACACGGGAGACAGACGCTCTAACTCATTTGGCCATCCTCTCTGGTGTTGGCAGGGGGGGGGGGGGGGGGATGTTGGGAGAGATCTTTGTAGTTGTTTATTTTTGTTAGCGTGTTTTTACATGGAGCGGCTCTTTGTGAAACTTCATTTCTAATAACACATACACAAACACACATTCGCACTTTGCCCAATTTTCACTGACCGGACGTGGTGGCCCAATGGGGACCTTTCAGTTTGCATAACTCTCTCATCAGATGGGTGGGGGGTGTAGGTGTGTGTGGTGGGGCGTATGTTTGTGTGCTGGAGGTGTAGGGGTGTGGTGAGGATGTTGGTGTGTGTGGTGGGGATTTAGGGATATGTGGTGGGGGTGTAGGGGTGTGTGATGAGTGGGTATGGTGTGGTGGATGTGGAGGTGTGTATGGTGGGTGTGTGGTGGGGGCGTATGTTTGTGTGGTGGGTGTGTTGTGGATTTATAGGGGTGTGGTGAGGATTTTGGTGTGTGTCATGGGGGTGTATCGAGATTTAGGTGTGCTATATAGGGGTGTGTGGTGAGTGGGTATAATGGGGTGTAGGTGTGTATGGTGGTGTGGTTGGGGTGTATGGTGGATGTGTTGTGGGGGTGTATGTTTGTATGATGGAGGTGTAGGGCTGTGGTGAGGATTTTGGTGTGTGTGTGGATTTAGGGGGGTGTGGTGAGTGGGTATGGTGTGGTTGGGGTGTAGGTGTGTATGGTGGGTGGATGGTGGGGGCATATGTTTGTGTGGTGGGTGTGTTGTGGAGGTGTAGGGGTGTGGTGAGGATTTTGGTGTGTGTGGTGGGGGTGTATGGGAATAATGGGGTGTGTGGTGAGGGTGTAGGGGTGTGTGGTGAGTGAGTATGGTGTGGTGGGTGTGGTGGGGTGTAGGGGTGTGGTGGGGAGCTTAGGGATGTGGTGGGGTGTAGGTGTGTGTGGTGGGGGTTGATAGTGTGTGTGGTGGGGGTGTAGGTGGTTTGTGGTGGAGGTGTAGGGATGTCTTGCAGAGCGGCACCTCACAAACTTTGGCATCCCTACACCCCCACCAAACACCTACACCCCATCACAGCCCTAAACCACCACCACACACCTATACCCCCTACACCCCACCACACACGCCTATACCCCCAGTACCACTTACACCCCCACCACACACCTAAACCCCCACCACACACCTACACCCCCACCACACACCACACCTACACCACACACACACCAAACCTAAACCACACACACCTACAACTTCACCACACACACCTACACCCTCACCAAACACACCTACACCACACACCTACACCACCACCACATCCCTAAACCCCCACCACACACCTACACCCCCACCACATCCCTAAACGCCCACCACACACCACCACCCCCACCACACACCTACACCCTTCTATTCAACAATGATGGCCAACTTGGACTGGGAACGGGTGTGCTGCCACCAAGTGTATAGCGAGAGAAATGGCTCATGAAAGGTCCTTGGTAGAGTGCAGGCCTCCCATGCAGGAGATGGGGAATTCGATTCCCGGTCGAGTCAAACCAATGACTTACAAAGTTGATACTTGTCACTTCCTAGCTTGGCACTTAACATTAATAGGTAGGGCAAGAACTGGTTAGCTCAGTGTCAGGATAATGTGACTGAGTGGGATATCAGGTCATGGTGCTGGCAGCCTGATTTTCCAGTGGGGCTGCACTATAAAGTCGCCTTGAGTGCACAGTCACAAGACAGTGTTTGTCCTGATGTGACTTTAGATGATGCTAGGGCATAAAATCCAACAACAACCAATACTTAACTATGGATGACCATGTAATATTAATACTCTGTCTGTTTTTTGGTGCGTTTTTTTGTTGTTTTGGGGGTGTTTTTTCTTCTTCTATTTGGGGGGGGGGGGGTCTATTTCTTATTGTTGGTGCTATGTTTGTTGCTGCTGTGTAAAATGGGAGCTGCGGGTTTGCTCCACTCATCATCTGTCTACCAGGACCAGTGCCAGTCTATTTTTCGACCAAGGCAAGGCCAACTCCTTGCATGCCTCCCTCCACCTGCCAAAAAGAAGAAAAAAGGGAAGAAGTATATAAATTTGCCCCCTCAAAGATCAGTACTGCGCTCCTCTGAAGTCTGCTCCCTCGGCGGCTACCTAGTTGGCCTAATTGCAGCACTGGCCCTACTGACTAGGGCTACTGTCGTGTTTGTTGTTGTTGCTTTGATCCTAGCAACATCTAAGGTCACATCAAGACGGGTACCGACTTGTGACAGTACGCACTCATGGTGATTTTATAGTGCTGCCCCACTGGGAGAGCAGGTTTCCTGCACCATGACCCGATATCCCACTCAGTCACATTTTCCTGATCTTATGCTAACTAGTCCTTGCGATATCCTATTAAATGCCAAGCGCCAAGCTAGATAGCGAAAAGTGTCAATTTAATAAGCCATTGATTTAACTCGGCTGGGATCCCATCTCCCGACCTCCCGCACGAGAAGCCTGCGCTCTACCGATTCGACCACCGGGTCCGGTATGCTGCGTGTGTGTTGAGTGTTGTGTGTGATGTGACAGCCACTACTCACCTATCGTACTGAGCGTTGTGATGACGAAGAAGAAGGTGGATGGGAAGTCCCACCTGTGCGACACCGGCTTGTCGTCTATTTGCAGTTCGCCCGTACTATATCGGCTCACCACGTCACGAATTATCAGCTCGTATTGTTGCTCCGACAGTCCCTGGTAGCGTTCTGTAGAAATGGGAGCACAGGTTGTCAGAGTGTGTGTGTGGGGGGGGGGGGGGGGGGGGGGGGGGTGGTAGTGTCTGTAGAAATGGGAGCACAGGTTGTCAGGGGGCTGGGTGGTTGTGGGTGGTTGCTTGAGGGGTGGAGATTGGGGAATAAAGGCGGAATGAGTGTGGGGCTGAAGTCGGAGGAAGCAGGCCGCAAGGCGCACCCTAACAAACCATGGTACCACGCATACACAGCCATATGCCAGGTCTGTCCTTGAGGCAGTCACAGAAAACAAACTGCCACGACTCCAGGAAGCACTTCAAAATATCCACTGCTTCAGAATTGTGCTGCAGTGGATTCCCTCACACTATGGCATTCAGGGTAATGAAGAAGCTGACAAAATGGCAAAGATGGGTGCTGAGGCAGAACAGCACGAAAACAGTGTTGACTTTAACGAGATGAAGACCATCATTAAGTCTCGGCATAGATCACCAGAATCACGAGACAGCTACCATCAACTGTCAAGACAACAGCAACTGATCATCTTCCGCCTTAGGACTGGGCATAACAGGCTTAACAATCACCTGCACAGATACTTCCATGTAGTACCATCTGCCCTCTGCCCCTGTGGAGAGGAAGATCAGACTGCTGAGCATATCCTACAGAGCTGCTTGAACCATCACTCACTGAGGGAAGAGATATGGCCAGCTCCCACTGACTTGCAGGAGAAGCTGTACGGGGCTGCAGATGTGCTACAGAGGACTGTCAATTTTATTACGAGAACTAGGCTCCAAGTGTAATTGAAGGCGAATGAAAAGAAGAAGAAGAAGAAGAAGAAGAAGAAGTGGGGGTTGGGGGGTTGGAGGAGAGTGGCGGTAGTGTCTGTAGAAATGAGAGCACAGGTTGTCATGGGGATGTGGGTGGGTTGGTGGTTGTTGGTGGGTGGGTTGGTTGCAGGGTGGAGATTGGGGAATGAAGGGAGAATGGGTGTGTGGGGAGGGAGAAAGGGGGAGGGTGGAGTGGGTGGGGGGAGGGGTGGAGGAGAGTGGTGGTAGCGGTCTGTAGAAATGGGAGCACAAGTTGTCAGGGGGTTGTGGGTGGGTTGGTGGTTGTGGGTGGGTTGGTTGGTTGAGGGGTGGAGATTGGGGAATGAAGTGGGAATGGGTGTGTGGGGAGGGAGAAAGGGGGAGAGGTGGGGAGGGTGGAGTGGGGTGGGGGGAGGGGTGGGGGAGAGTGGTGGTAGCGGTCTGTAGAAATGGGAGCACAAGTTGTCAGGGGGTTATGGGTGGGTTGGTGGTTGTGGGTGGGTTGGTTGGTTGAGGGGTGGGGATTGGGGAATGAAGTGGGAATGGGTGTGTCGGGAGGGAGAAAGGAGGAGAGCTGGGGGGAGGATGGGGTGGGAGGAGGGTAGTGGTTGTGGGTGGGTTGCTGGAATGGATAGATTTGGGGAATGAAGGGAGGATGAGTGTGTGGGGAAGATGAAAAGGAGGGTGGGAAGAGTGGGTGGGGCGGAGGGTGGGAGAGAAAGGGAAGGAGGGCGAACGAACGGGGTAAAGGAGGAAGGAAGGGAGAGGGGAAAGGAGGGAGATGTAGAGGAAGGGGAACGGGAGAGATGGCGGGAGAGAGCAAGGGATAGTCAGGGAAGGGAGGGCAAGAGAGGGATGGGGGGGGGGAGAGAAAGCAGGATGGTGTGAGATGGGTGGAGAAGGGTGGAGGGGGGTGTGGAAGGAATGGAATAGGGAGGGACCGGTGGAAAGAAGAGTGGGCGAGATGGAGGTATACAAGAGGGGAGAGACGGACACACAGTGATGAGGAGCTTTTTTTCTTTCTTTTTTTAACATGATGTTGGGAATTGTTTTCTTGAACTATTGCGCTGCGTATTTGAGTTGACAGCTTGCCAGTTTGTTGTATACACTCTCTGTGACTTGGAATAAATGGAAACGGGGCTTATAATGCATTTATGTATGTAATGCATGTGTAATATGTACCGGACGTGATAGATGTATACATATGCACGCATATATGTATACATACATATGCATAAATATATGTGTATATACATTTATACACATATATGCAGACATATATGTGTATATATCTATATAAATATATAGTATAATTATACGAATCTTACCTGGGTACAGGTAGGTATACAGCTTCAGGGTGATAAATGATGATTGTGCTATTTCCTATGACACCAGGGAGAGGAAGTCAAGGAACAACTGGGAGCGTGATATAATTTATGAAAAGTTTCATGGAGAGCTATAAGGTGAGGGGAACATATCTAGGGTACACGATCAGCCTCAATGTACACATTCGGTTTTTGTTGTACCGAAAGACGATGGCGGTGGTAGGACCGTCGTCGATTGTAGAAGACCGAAAGGCAATTCGGTAAACCAGTATACACGTGGCATAGCCACTACTTTTAGCTACAAAAGCATCGATAACGTCACCGACTGCATGGAGAAAGGGGATTTTCTGTCTACAATAGACATTAAAGATGCTTACAGAGCTGTCTCCATTCATCCGTGCGACAGGCCTCGTCAGAGTCTTGCTATTGCTAAGGCGCTTGGTGACGATGGAGCCTATTACTTAGACAATAGACTGAGCATGGGCCTATCCTCGAACCCATATATATTTTCCAAAATCTCAGATTTTATTGTGAGATGTGCTCTAAGAGAGGGGGTTATGAGGGTGATTAATTACCTTGATGATTTCTGTGTATTAGGTCGAAATAAGTTTGAGGCCATGTGGGCCCAGAGGCATTATCCGCAGGTTAGGTTTCTATGGCAGCTATAAGAAAGCGAGCCAGGCTGGACCGAGGGTGCGGTTTCTAGGGATCATAATTGATGCGGACAAGTTAGAACTCACCCTCCCTATAGATAAATTAGATAAGATGAGACGTATACTGGAAACAATGAGGTGTCGGAGGAAAGCTTCGAAGAAGGAGCTTGAACAGGTCGGGGAAATCCTAGCCCACTGTGAAAAGGTGATCAGAGGGGAGCAAACCTCTATAAGAAGGATATTCGATATGTCGGCAAAACTCAAGGAGGGCCACCATAGGGTCAGGGTAACCAAGGGTGTATGCGAAAACCTTGAATGGTGGATCACATTTTCTGGCCACTTTAATGGGAAGGCCAAAATTCTGGGCCGTTTTGCCCCCCTGATCTCTTCTTACAGTGATGCATCTGGATGGGGCGTCGATGCTCTACATGGGAACGACTGGTTAGTCGGCTCTTTTGTCGAGGCGGACGATAGATTGCTTGCTGGCTATGTTGGTCACCATCAGGTGAGACCCGAGGGCCATCTTGCTTCATCTCATATAAATATTCAGGAGGTGGCTGCGGTGTACGCCGCCTGCGAGAGGTGGTCACATAAATGGGCTGATGCAACTGCCGTTATGGTTACTGATAGTGCTGTCGTTCAGGCTGCTCTGAGCACAGTCAGATCAGGATCAAGTGGGATCATGTATTATCTCAGGAGATTGTTTTGGATGGCGGTTGAGAGGAATTTTGAATTTAAGTCTGTTTATATTCGCAGTAAGCATAATGTCATCTGTGACTCTCTAAGCCGCCTTGATGACAGTGCTAGTAACACAAGGATCTTTAATGCGAACCCAGAGGGGTTGCTTTGCTGTAGGGCTAAACTGTGTCATACTCTATTTTCTTACAGAAATATCTCAGCTGAGAAGTGAGCAAAAGAGTTTTCAGGAGCAGTTCTACGCGCCGAATTCAATAACAACAAGGGCGGTGCAAGTCAAGAGATACTTGGACTTTGTAGAAACTTTTAGTTCTGATCGGGCTCCTGTGCCATGTTCAGATGAGCAAGTCGCCCTGTACGCAACTTGGCTCGCCCGCACTATGAAGTATGGCTCAATGAAGAATTACCTGAGCAGTTTAAATTACTTTCTAAGACAGACTGGTGCTCAGCCTATTGACTATAACAGTTTTATTATCTCCTCAACACTTAGAGGGATTAAGCGGGTCAAGGGTGATGCCCCACGCCGGACTAGGCCCCTGCTACCGTCAATGATGAGAAGGATATTTGCCATGCTGCGCCCCTCCCCGGGACATACATCTTGGAGAACTGCAATACTAGTGAAGTGGGCGAGACCACTCGCCTTGTGACAATTGCGAGCTTGGGCCGATTAACCCGCATTTGGAAATGCGGGCTACTCGCCACGGCAGACTCGCAATTGCCAACATTTGCGAGGCCCCGGGTTTCCGGCCGTAAAGCATTGCTAGGAGATGTCAATTGCGACTCTTCTGGCAGCGAGAGGAGGTCGGGCGTTCGGATCCAGACCCATCGGTTTATGCACGCTCTGATGTTTTAGCCGAGATTTAGGCTTTTATTGCCAAAATTCTAAACTTGTTTAAACTTAATAATATGGGAGTGGATTTCATAGTTTATATACAACATGTTGTACGATTCTTTGTTAGTTTTTGTTAAGAATAAAGCTGTGAGCTCTTGGAAAGGTAAATTGGAACGTTCCTTGCATTCTTTACTATTCTCCAGTCTTCTTGTAGATTAACCGATCTGGTCAAACCTGATATTCGATTGCTTTGTATGTAATTAAGGGCCTTATGCCTAATAGGCCTTATGTAGCTAATTAACCCATCTGTGGGGAAATTATAACAGACATATTAATGGAATTAACATAGTGTTCTTTTGGCTAAAAATATGACAGTAACTTAGGCTGATTAACAGTAACAGTGGCAGCAACACTAGAGTGTCTGCTTAGTTCTGGATTAATTTAAACATATTAATATACACCGAAAGGCGGGGAGGACAGCCAGTTAGTTGAAATAACCAAGTAATTGATTTAGGCAGATAAATGCGAGTAAGGCCAAAATCCCGTATTTAGACGATACTCTGGTTGGTCGCCCTTAGCCCGGGAATGACAACGACGCCGACGGACTACCTGCAGACGGGACGAGAGGCAGCGGCGGCCTGCCGCAGGCCCAAGAAATTCAGATGGAAATAATTATATAAATTAACACGTAGGCTCGCCTTAAGCGGGGGTGGAATAGCCCGACGGTTAAACTAGTTTCCTTTAGAGCCATTCTGAGGAAGGCGCAAGTGACCTTTTCAGATTCAACTCTTCGGAGGGGGGATTTAAAAATCTTTGATTGGGGCATGGTAATACCTATTAGGAAGAGTAAGACCATTCAGTTCACTGAGAGAGTATTGGAAGTCCCCGTTGCACGCTGTGGCAATCCGGGGATGTGCGCAGTGCATTGGGTTGAACAGCATTTCAGTCAACTACCCACGAAACCTGGAGAGGAAGTATTCAGACTTCCTGATGGGTTGGGTGGCTCTACACCAATGACTTATGCGATTTACCAGCAGACGCTAAAGACTTTTGTATCGAGGCAGGTATGGACGTTGACAATTTATTGTCACATTCACTTCGCCGGGGTGGCTGCACCTTTTTAGCCTTATGTGGGGCCACTGTAGAAGAAATCAAGGTATGGGGGGACTGGGTGTCTGAGACAGTCTACGCATATCTCAAAACTCTGTTATCTGTCCGGATTATGGACGACATGAGGGTTGCAGCCACATTATGCACCGAGACAGCTTGATTGGTTTGGGTGGGAGTCGTTCGGCTCCCTTTGGCATTTATTGCTCAGCCCAGAGTCGAATAAACGAACCAACCCAATCTGCTGGTCTCCTTGTCATTTCATAGGGGAGTCTTATATTATATATAATCTATTATATACATATAAACGCTCGGAGAATTATTAGTTATTTATTATTCGATTCTACTCAAGTTAATATTAGCCAACCGCTGTCGTCCAGCGAAACTTAATAGTCGTGGTAGGGTAGGGTGGGCGGGCCCTGACCCACGACTATCCGAGGCTAGTACCTTGGGAAAACACCAGTTATCCATCATCTGTACCCATGTAAGATTCATATAACTATACTATTTGACCTTGGTACTACCCTCTGGCTACTTGTAGTCCAGGGAGAATTTGATATAATCTCATTTTTTATCCTTTTATACTTAATGTTGTAATCATACTATTGTTTTTTAGTGCAAAATATTAATTTTGTTTCTCACCCGTCTTCAGTTGGTGAGTAGGCGATTCGCCAGGCTGCCTGGCTTTTCTAGTCGTTTGTTGTAATGTTTTGCAAACGATCTAGCCGTCTTCCACCCTACGTGTGCAAGGATTCTCTTTACTGAGATTAATGTGATCGGAGATTTCATCATCCATCCACCGACCGGCTGTTGCCCTCTGTCGACCCCCCCGCATCCTTCTAGTGAAGCATCTGTTGTGACTGTAGTGTTGGTCTCTACCATTCTAATGGGGTTGGGTGAATTGTTGATGTGTGACAGCCACCACATAATATCTTTTTGATCATCTGACGACATCAGCTTTATCAATAACAAACAATGGCTGCATTGTTCTAACGATCTTACATAATTCAATCGTAATTAGGCTGTAAAACAGTAATAACTTATAGAAAACTTTTTCTAAGTGAATGCTAACATGAACTGAACCAACATATCCAGTTAATAAGATACTAACCTGGTTGGTTTTGTAGTTAATGTAGAAAACTGCCGGAGCGACTCACAAACGTCCTCCTGTTGTGAGTTGATTATGCTAATTGATGGACCTGGATGTGCTTCCTTCTCCCTGGACTACAAGTAGCCAGAGGGTAGTACTGAGGTAATATATATATATATATATGGGTCATTCGCTGAAACTGGAGACTAAAGAGTGACATGGAAACCAAAAGTGAAAACCTTCCAAACAACAGCAAAAAGACTTTCCAAATAATAGCAGAATCCATGTTCCTATGAAGGTTTACATGTTGTGCATATGTCAGAGTTGAAAAAAAGAGCCTAGTTAATTTTCTTTTATTTCGATCTTATACAAATTAAGCAATATGTTAATATCACTCGTGTAACATGGAAATCAAAGACACATCCAGAACATCATTTTAGCATACACAACAAAGTCAAACAAGATTGTATAGATTACAGTTAAGCAAACATGGTTATGTCTTACAAGAAAAAGGTTTTTAAAAGTTTAAAAAAAAGAAGATTGGGTGTTGATGTGTAAATTTTCACATTTTCACTTTAGCACAAAATCATACAAGTATACTTTTAATTTTGTGTGTGGGATAGATTAAATATATGTTGTATTGCTTACAAGCTTAATACACAGAAGCAACACTAATTATTCGACTTGCTATCAATAAAAGAAAGAATATAATATCACCATCGTAACGTGGAAACCAACTATATGCTGCCCAGCTTTAGAGAATAAACCATATATGTGTGCGTAAAACATGCAAGCACGTCCAGTGGGGCAGCACTATAAAGTCGCCATGAGTGCGCACTGTCACAAGTCGGTACCTGTCCTGAAATGACCTTAGATGTTGTGAGAACATAAAACAACAACAAACAAACCAAATAGAACAAACGTTGTGCGATCCAGTAATTAAACACTTTGCCGTTCCATCAATTAAATGAACTATATGTAGATCCACAGCAGCCATGAATAGCAGCTGCATGCGACTGACTACCCCACACTTCTGGCATGCATAGTCTATATATATATTGTAGCCGCAAGGCCCTGTCACACTACGACGTATTGCATTAGCGCATGCATAACGTTTTGAAATAAAAATCAAATCTAAATAGGTTGGCATTCGCCTAACTTTACACGCTGCGGGCAGTCCGTGCAACGTATGAAGCGTACACAGAGCATATGGATGGTGTATGGCTAGGGTATGCATGGCATGTAGCGACATATACGAAACGTATAGTGACGTATATTCAGCGTGCTGGGACATGTAGTGACAGTTGGCGGTGACAGTTTCAGCATATGAGTAACGCGCAATGATGTATGGTCAACATACGCCTAGTGTGTCAACATGTGCATAGCATATGCATAACATATTCAAAACTTATGCGGAACTTGTGCACAGCGTATTCATGATGTATGCAATCACATTTAGGCCATGCCCCAGCCAAGCACTGAATACGTGATTGGTCGGTGATGGGTATAAATACCCTGGAGTTTTGGCTCTCTTCACACACTGCCACCATACCATGTCTGCCAAGAAGAAGATCACAGCTTCATCTGCCTGCAAGGCTGCTATCACTACAGGACTAGGGTGTGGGAGAGGCAGGAGGAAGCAGATTCTGCCAGCATCACCATCACTATCACCATCGCTGGTGTCATCACCTGCCTCCTCACCACACCACTCTCCAGCATACCACTCTCCAGCACACCACTCTCCATCTAGCCATCCTGAAGAGATGGAGTTTGAGTTGAAGACCCAGATGCAGACACAGACGCAGATGCAGAGCCAGACGCGGCCCCACTCCAGCTCTCCATCTCCTCCTTCCCGTGGGAGCTGGTGTGCATCATCCATCACCTCCGCCTCTACTAGCACCTTCGGCTTCGCCTCGGCCAAGAAGAGGGAGTAAAAAGATGACTGTTCTCTGTCACTAGCCGAAGAGGATAGGTTGTTGGATTTCCTCCACGAGAATGCAGTCATCTGGAACGTGAAAATGACTGACTAGAGGCGGTCTGACAAGAAGGGCAAGATGTGAGAGGACCAGGCAAACCGGATGGGGAGGACATCCGTGCATCTGCAGGGGTGGTTCAAGTCACTGAGGGACACAAACACGAGGCTTCACAAAAAGAAGAGTGGCAACAGAGCCCCCAAACTGACAGAGGGAGCTGTGGATAATGCAGAAGTTTGGTTTCCTGCGGTCAGTCGTCAGGCACCAGCCTGAGCCCTGCACAACTGTAACTACAAAATCATTTATCCTTCTGGACAAGTCTACAAAGTGATATATTTTATTTACATTATTAATCTGGAGAAATCAATTTAATCATTTTACGTGATATATTTATTGTTGTTCTTTGTTGATTTTTGTAGTTGTTGACCCCATTTGTGGAAACATCAATTTGCATTCATGTTACTTATTTTATTTTATAATTTTGTCTTGCAGGTGATGGCTGCCATAGACGGTGCACAGGGGGATCTCGATGCTGCCGAGAATATCTCCGCTGATCTCCAGATTGGGCTGGAGGAAGAAGTTCCGGCCACACCTCCCGCTGCAGTCCGAGAACGGAGAAAGGGGAAGCGGACAGCCCCAGACGACGTCAGTTTCGACTAGTCTGGGGAACTGCTGAAGGACCTGCAGCCACCTCCAACACTGGCCCTTACGGAGCGTGCCACATTCTCAAACTATGTGCGGGACTCTCTGATGATGATGCCCTGAGCACGCTTCAGGAATATGCGGGCAGCGATCAACCGCATTCTGTCACCGTGGTTGGAGGACGATTGTGGACCTGAGGCACCCTTGGTTCCTCTGGCTCCTGTGGCTACAGCGGCGTCTGTGGCTGCAGCGGCTCCTGTGGTTTGTGCGCCTCCTGTGGGGCGTTCTCAAAGTGAGCTGTACTAGCCGCAGCCCCAGCAGTGGAGCCACCATCAGCATCACCATGGGCGTCACAAACCCATGATTATATGCAGCAGTATATGCTGCAGCCACTGCAGTCTGTGGTGCAGCATCCACCTGTGCAGCCGCAGCTTCAACCTCAACCTCTGTCTGTCCAACCTCTCCCGATGCACCATCAGCCAGTGCCGCCTCTTCCTCAGCTGGTGCCACGTCCCTCTGTGGCGCCTGCACCTCAGCCGCATGGTCAGCCTCAACTACGGCCACATGGTATGGCTGTGCACACCATGGCTCCTCCTGCACCTTCTCACCAGCAACCTGCTGCCAGCACTGTGAATGTGCCCTGGGCCTCAACTCCAGTTGCCAGTGGCAGTTCTACTCCCACAGTGTCGGCAGGGTCACCAAGCCAGACGTCGGATGGACTCTTGAACTTGTCGGGGCTGTCGGGGATCTCCGCTTTGTTGGGGGTGTCTAATTTAGACCTCTTTCCCTCGTCAGCCCCGATGTCACCATCGGGGGGCCCAACAATGATAAGTGAATGTCTAAATATCTATAAATAGGTGCTTATTATTTTCTTATGTTTATTATGTTATTATGTTCTTATGTTTATTGTGTTATTATGTTCTTCTGTATATATGTATAAAGATGTTCTTGCTCTGTAATAAAGATATTTGTTTAACTAAATTGTTGGTGTCCGAGTTAAATAATGTTATAGATGTGTTATAAAATTAGTATGTACATAAATTAGTATTTTAAACTAGGTTATGCTGTCAGAGTTTAATTCTTTTAAAAACAGAGGAAATAAATTATAAGTATTTTAAACTAGATTTGTGTCGGAGTTTAATTAGGTTATAACAAATTACATTCAAAACCTAAGAAACCTGACTGGGAGTTTAATAATGTTATAACAAATTAAAATCAACCCCTAATATACCTGGAGGTATATAAAAAATATAACAGACATGTAATTGTGTTTTGATATCTAAAATGGATATAGTTTATTTATACTAATAGACATATGAACCTCTTGTACCAGTAACAACACGCTGGCGCTATGCTTGCGATATGCTAGGGGCACGCTCACATACGCTAGGGGTATGCTCGCATACGTTAATGGAACATTGTGAGTATGTTATATACGTCAGCAACACACGCAGGGCGCCGGTTGTAAGTATGGCTAACATGTACCAACGTACCCCAACTTATCCCTAACGTACTCCTAACTTACGCCGATGTACCCCTAACGTACACATAGCTTATGTGGAACGTACGAGCCACACATCGCACAACATTTTTTCGGAGCCTCGACGCACGGCATGTAATGATGTATCCGGAACGTATCCGACATATGCCCAATGTATACGTAACATATGACGACGTACGCCACGTATTGGTTGAAAACACATACGTCGGCATACGCTAAGGTTATTCGTCATAGTGTGACAGGCCCTTCAGCGCATCCTGCTGAACCTATACCGGCGATACCTGTAGATCTACACCACAATGTCCGCATTGCTTTCCTTCTATTCTAAGTTCGAACTAACCGACCCACCTTGCAAATACCGGGACATGTTGCTCAGTGTGAGACCAGCGTCGGGGGGTCGGCCCTTTCCGTACACGCCCTCCACATACATGAACAGCAGGGCGCCGAACACGCAGTAGATGGTGGTGGCAAGGAACAGTCCGAACAGTACTTTCCAGTTCATGCTGAGGTCCACAAGCCACTGGCCGGGCATAGGGCCAACATGTGCCGTGGTTGTTGTCGGCTTGTCCCGGCGGCAGTGTAACGGCACACCGCAGGGATTCTAGATCTACGCGGTGGCCGAATCGGTAGAGCACAGGCAGGCCTCCCCTGTGGGAGATCGGGAGTTCGGTTCCCAGTCGAGTCAAACCAATAACTTATAAAATTGAGACTTGTCGCACCGGGTGCGGTGGCTTAATCGGTAGAACGCATGCCCACCTCTCGTGCGGGAGATCGGGAGATCGGTTCCCGGTCGAGTCTTAATAAAAGATTCGCCCCATATCACAGTACAGGGGGCGAACACCAACCCATTAGAAACCTAGCGAAAACTACTTTAGTATGGAACCAGAAGTGCAATCCTGGCTCCAGTATGATTATCAAATGGCTACTTATATCGGCACAGAGTTGGTAAAATGAGAGAGAATGCAAAAAGACAAGATGGCGGCGATAAAATGCCGTCGGTTTTATTTTTGTAATTCCTTAAACCACACGTTTTATTATATTTTTCAAATCAGAAGTAGCGGGCAAATATGAAGACGTATGTGAAGAATATATTTTGCTTCTTAAGGCCCTGTCACACTACAACGTATGGCGTCAGCGCGTGCTCAACGTTAGAAAATTTGCCAGTACATCGGCATTCGTCGAACTTTTCAGCGGCGGGGGATAAAAATGGGTGTATACACAACGTACACACAACGTACACAATGTATGTAACGTATGCAGAACGTATCTCTGACCTATTGCTAGCGTATGAGAGCGTTCATGTGCCTCGCAAAACGTTCGCAAAATGCTTGCATATGCTCACAGAATGCTGACCAACGTTATATACGTTACTCCATCGCTAGAGGTATGGCGTATATGTTAAATACGCTGGAGATACGGCAGGCATACGTTCGAAGTACGTTAGGAGTACGTAATGATTCCGTTGGCTGTACGCGGACTGCATGTTCCTACTGGCTGAACGTATGGCTAATGTGCAGCAACATATCCCTAACATACTCCCCAACATACACCGACGTATCCCAAACATACATGCAGCGTATGTTCAACGTACGAGCCACACATCGACACACGTTGGAAATTTTTAGCATGCACAAAATATTTTCGGAGCCTCAACGCACAGCGACGTATAACGGCGTACCCGGAACGTACCTGACGTATGCCCAATGAATACGTAATGTATGATGATGTACGCTGATGTGTTGGTAGAAAATCACAACGTTGGCATACGCTAAGGCTATACGTCGTAGTGTGACAGGCCCTTTAAATTAAGAATTTACCACCTCAGTTCATTTCCCCATCATGTCGAGATTGTTCGCCAGTTGTTCTAATGGGTTTGTGTTCACCCCTGTACTGTAAGTACGGGGTGAATGTTTTATCTAGGTCGAATCAAACCAATGACTTATAAAATTGCGACTTGTTGCACCGGGAACGTGGCCTAATCGGTAGAGCGCGGGCTTCGCGTGCGGAAGGTCAGGAGTTTTGTTCCTGTTCGAGCCAAAGCAATGATACTTGTCGCTTCCTAGCTTGGGGCTCGGCATTAATAGGATATGGTAAGGACTGGTTTGCTCGGTGCCAGGGTGATGTGATTGAGTGAGATATCGAGTCATGGTGCTGGCAGCCTGATTTTCCCAGTGGAGCACCACTATAAAGTCGCCATGAGTGCGCACTGTCACAAGTCGGTACCCATCCTGATATGACCTAAGGTGTTGCCAGGATGTAAAACTCCAACAACCAACTAACGTAGCGCACCTCTTTGCTACTGGGATACTCTGTGTTGGTGGCCAAGTGGCTTGAGTTGAGAATGAAGTGCCCTATCCCCTCCCCTACCCCCCCCCCCCCCCCCCTACATACCGCCAACTTCTCCCTCCGCCACCCCGTGGCATCTGATCCCGCTGTTTCGTGCAATACAGGACTGAGGGAGAGGGTGGGGGAGAGCTAGTAGTAGTACCTACCCAGTGTCGTCCGAGCAGGGTTAGCATTTGCCTAGTGCATAGTGTGGTGGAAATAGATATATATATATATGACTATGCATACTATATATATATATATATATATATATATATAGTATGCATAGTCATATATATATATATATATCTAGGGTTAGCATTTGCCTAGTGCATAGTGTGGTGGAAATATATATATATATGACTATGCATACTATATATATATATATATATGTGTGTGTGTGTAGGTGGGTGTATGCATAGACTCTTATTACAATCTGCGATAAATGCTCTATTGCAATATGCGGGATATATGTGTGTGCATGCATTATATATGTGTACTGCATTACCGCATACCAGGTATTAATCATACCTATGAAATACTAGGTCGTTGCATTATCCACGCTGTGTATATATATATATATACAGTAAAACCTCCCTAACCGACCACCTCTACAAATCGACCACTCCCCTATATTGATCGCTTAATCTGGGTCCCAACAATACCATTGTAACCATATTCTGACTCCCTAAACCGACCACCTCGGTCGCACTTAAAGTCGGTCGCAAGTTCGGTCGATTTAGAGAGGTTTTACTATATATATATATATATATATATATATATATATATATAGTGTGTGAGTGTGTGGCAGATATATGCCTGTGTGCATATGAGTATATATACACATATATAAAGAAGCCATATATACATATAGGCAGCCATCAATATATACGTATATATAAATATGAGTGTGTGCGCATATGACGATGCATATATGTTGCATAGTCCGATGGTCTTTTGCCATTTAAATATATATATATATATATATATATATATATATACACAGTGAAACCTCCCTAACCGACCACCTCCACAGATCGACCACTCCCCTATATCGAACACTTTATTTGGGTCCCAACAATACCATTGCAACCATATTCTAACTCCCTAAACCGACCACCTCCCTAAATGGACCACTTAAATCCGGTCCCAAGTCGGTGATTTAGAGAGGTTTTACTGTATATATATATTACTATTATTAGGGTGGTGGTTATAATCTACCTTACTTTAGCTTGTAGTAACTTTCATAAACATGTGACGCAAAAGCATTCATCTTAGAACATTGACACCATAAGCTTTAGCAGTGACAGGTTCAATTAAACTCATGTAGTATTCCTCATATGTAAAATCGATTAAAGCTGCATAGTCCGATGAAAACATCAAATTTTCAAAACCAAAACACTTATTTAGATTTGATTCTATATATTCAACTTAGATACTGGTGCACTTATTAAGCATTTGTTGCTGCATAGAAAGGCATAATAAGTCAATTAATAGAAACGGTTACTGCTAAAGTTTGGTGTCAGAGTTTTGACGTGCTTGCCAAAATTATTTTGGCATGTTTTGATTCAAATATTTCCAAACTTAGCCATTTAAAATTAAAGTTACTTCAACCTAAAGTAAAGTAGATTATAACGATTGGTATAATATATGTATCTCAGAAAATAGCAGAAACTCAAAAGCATCGGACTCTGCAAACTTTAACAACTACATAAAGAAACCACCAATCAACCAACCAATGAACTTAATCATATCAGGTCATATCAAGACGGGTACCGACTTGTGACAGTGCGCATTCATGGCAACTTTATGGTGCTTCCCCAGTGGGAGACCAGGCTGCCAGCACCATGACCTGATATCCCCCTCAGTCACATTATCCTGACACTGAGCCAACCAGTCCTTGTCCTATCCTAATAATGCTGAGTGCATGGCTAGGAAGCAACAAGCATCAATTGTTTACGTCATTGGTTTGACTCGACCAGGGTTTGAACCCAGGGGTTCGAATTCCATGATCTACCAAAACGGGAGACAGACGCTCAACTCGTCACTCCATATATATATATATATATATATATATATATATATATATATATATATATATATATGTCCTCACAACAGTTATTACCAATACCAGTATGTGGCTTACAAATACACAATGGAGTAGTCACTAGTTACACACATATCCAGCAATAGGCATGTTGTGTCGTGTGTATGTTCAGTGTGTTTGTGTATTGATAGATCAACGTCCTAAATCTTTTAATCTGATTAGGCGTAAACAGGTCAATAGTGGGTCACGGACGGATAGAGGCGATCGTATGCCACTTATCTCCTTCGAAGACAGCGAGTGATACCCGGTTGAGGTGTTGTAACTGTAAGCAAAGTTTCGTTGGTGGCTGATAGAAGGGAGGGCGGTGTTTCAGTTTCCCGGGGACACCAGTTTCCCAGGGACACATCGCTTCTGCACACGCGTCAAAATCGAACAGCATCGTCACTAACCTTATAAATTTAATATAATGTTTTTGCTAAACATGTTTTCTATATGTGTACCAAGCGATTTGTTTGTAGGTGGTGTCGTTTTAGAGATATTTCACTTTTTCTGTATTGTCTGTATGAAGACTGCTCACGGCCATTGACAATGCCTTGAGTTTGAAGGTATGCGCAGTGCAAAACATCAATTTTATTACAAATTAATAGAAATCCAGAACCCTAACCTTCTCAATTTAATATAATCTTTTTGCTAAACATGTTTTCTATATGTGTTCCAAGCAGTTTGCGTCTAGGTGGTGTAATTTGAGAGATATTTGACCTTTTCTGTATGAAGATTTGCTCACGGCCGTTAACAATGCATTTCAATGGAAGTGTCCCTGGCAAACTGGTGTCCCTCGGAATCCGCATCACCGGTACCCCGGCAAGGAGTTATGGCCGGTACACACCTACCGTTTACGATTCGCGCACTAAAACTCGCGACGACCTTACGACTGAGAACGGGCCGATTCATTTTTCGAATCGCGAATCGTATTCGCAAGCAAGCAGTTTTAGCCTTCAGAAGTCGCAAATCGCAATCGGTAGGTGTGCGCGGGGGGCGCACACCTAGCGATTTTTGTGCGCGAAACGGGCAGTTTTCGATCGTAAACGGGAGGTGTGCGCGCAGAAACGGTAGGTGTGTACCGGTGTCGTATTCTCAGCGCCCGGTCATTCTCAGCGGCCTGTCGTGGCTTCTGCGCATGCGCGGATTTTCGAACGTTGCCGCGAGCACTGCTATTTGTTTTGTTTACACTCGGCCATTCGACGCTGATCGAGCTGCTACGTTAATATCGCTTGGAATTTAGGGTTAATTTAATTAAATTTCATTATTTGAGTATGTAATTCTGTTAAATATGATCGCATTCAATAGATTTCGGCGTAATCGGTCCCTAACACTGCCGGGCACCAGCTGAGCTTGTAGCCGGCGATGCCACGGGTCTTTTGACCACGACGGGCCGCTGAGAATGACGGGCCGCTGAAAATACGACACCGGCCATTAAGGGCGCATTCCATATACGCGTAATGCGTAATGCGTTACGCGTTATGCGTTATGCGAATGCCAGCATTCCATATACGTGTAAAGGGCGCATTCCATATACGCGTAATGCGCAATGCGAATGCGAATGCGAATGCGAATGCGACAAAAAATCGAAACGCCTTGAAACCTATGAGCTACATTCCATATACGCGTAATGCGTAATGCGAATGCGAATGCGAATAAAATCCATTATCCCGATCGCTCCATGTAGCGATCGGTGCGTAATGCGTAATGCGTAAAGGTGCGGCGAATAGAAAAGCATCAGTCGCATTTGTCCATTGATATAAGGCTAGAGGAGGCGACTGATAATTACAGACAGCCATGTAGGTTTATGCGGCGGACCTGTTAGGAAGCAGTCTTCATATTTGGGACGGTCCTAACATCCCTCTGTGTGTGTGTCTCTGTGTGTGTATCTGTGTCTGTGTGTGTGTCTGTGTGTCTGTCTGTCTGTCTGTGTGTGTGTGTCTGTGTGTGTGTGTGTCTGTGTGTGTGTCTGTGTGTGTCTGTGTGTGTGTGTCTCTGTGTTGTGTCTCTGTGTCTCTGTGTGTGTCTATGTGTGTGTCTCTGTGTGTGTGTCTCTGTGTTGTGTCTCTGTGTCTGCAAGCAGAAAAGCATCAGTCGCATTTGTCCATTGATATAAGGCTGGAGGAGGCGACTGATAATTACGGACATCCGTGTAGGTTTATGCGGCGGACCTGTTAGGAAGCAGTCTTCATATTTGGGACGGTCCTAACATCCCTCAAAGCAAGCTAAACTGAGCCATGTTTGGACCGTCCCATTCTCTGTGTCTGTGTCTGTGTGTGTGTGTATCTGTGTCTGTGTGTGTGTGTCTGTGTGTGTGTCTCTGTGCGTGTGTCTCTGTGTGTGTCTGTGTATGTGTCTCTGTGTGTGTGTCTCTGTGTGTGTGTCTCTATGGTGTGTCTGTGTATCTGTGTGTGTCTCTGTGTGTGTGTCTCTGTGTGTGTCTCTGTGTTGTGTCTCTGTGTTGTGTCTCTGTGTGTCTGTGCCTCTGTGTCTTTGGGTCCCTGTTGCTGTGTCTGTGTCTGTGTGTATCTCTGTGTCTGTGTGTGTGTGTCTGTGTGTGTATGTCTCTGTGTCTGTGTGTGTCTCTGTGTGTGTCTGTGTGTGTGTGTCTCACAGACAGAGACACACACAGAGATACGGAGACACAGACACACACATAGAGACACACACAGAGACACAGAGTCACACACACTTTTTATATACTTCACTGCATAGCGCATAACGCATAACGCAATACGCATTACGCGTATATGGAATGCTGGCATTCGCATAATGCATAACGCGTAACGCATAACGCATTACGCATTATGCGTATATGGAATGCGCCCTTTATGCGTAATGCGTTATGTGGCGCACGACTGGCTATATTTAAAAAATAAAAATAAACAATTATTCTCCATACTGCTCTGTATGTGACCAAATATTGCATGTATATCTATGTAACTTTTTGTGTGTCACATGGGGGTTCCTACCTTTATTATAACCAAATTATAGATAAGTATTCATATTTCTGTGCATATGGTAGCATTTTTAGCTTTCCCCTAACCTTATGTCTCCCTGTGCCCAGCTCACCATGTGTTTCCAATTACCCCCCCTCTGTGAGACTGTTCCTTAATGGTCAGTTGCCTCTCCTGGTGTTAAACTAATGGACACATCAGACTCAGATTTCTATTCCCACAACCTTTACGCATTACGCATTACGCACTGATCGCTACATGGACCGATCGGGATAATGGATTTCATTCGCATTCGCATTACACATTACACGTCTATGGAATGTAGCTCATAGGTTTCAAGGCGTTTCGATTTTTTGTCGCATTCGCATTCGCATTATGCATTACGCGTATATGGAATGCGCCCTTTAGCGTCACTGTCAATTCCATCTGAAGATTGTGTCGTGGTGGTGGTGGTAGTGGTGGGTGATGAGTAGAATTTGAGGAAGGAGCGGAGGACCGGCAGGAGGACAGAGGGAGGTATGGAAGGAGGGAAGAGGGGAGTGGAGAGAAGGTAGAGGAAAAGTTAGGTGTTTAAATTGTTTAGAGTAGGACATATAGGAACTATATTTGCTATAGGCCTACTTGTAAAAAGAAAATTAAAAGTGATTCTAACTGTTAATACAATTTCATTGCATATTTTACTCAGAAACACATATAGGGGGTCACTTTCTGTGTGTGTGTTGAATGTAAAAGGTAGAGAACCAAAGGGGAATTGAACCCCCAACTCCAGATTGCATGTTCCTTGCATACCTTGCATAGCTTACATGAGTTACATACCTTACATCTCCCTTCCTTTTTATCACTCTCTGATCCATGAGCGTAGGTAATGTATTCATAACATTTGACGTAATTAGTTTCAAACCTGTTAATGTACATGTTGTATCTTTTGTTAGTGGCATTTTATCTTAATTACAATTTCGGTCAAACATTGCGTTATCATTAATCACATATTTTTAACAATGATACGTTCTCAGCTATCCGCATCTTCCAATTATCTTAATATGTATAACATTTTCATATGGTACAATCGAGCAACAACAAAACTCAACCGTGTTGTTGTTTAGTTTGTTTCTATTACCTTTTCATGTATTGTGCTATCTCTACCTTATATTACATATACATAATGAATGACTTCGATAGATATGCCCTGGTGCAGTATGCACCTGACCACAACTAGTACCCTAGTCATTCTACTGGCCTAGTTACTCTTCCGTATCATGTTATGTGAGCGTCTGGCACTGGCTCTGGTGCGTTGATTGGTGGCACTTGGTTCATTGTGTTGTTGCGCGTGCTTTCGTCTGGTATGAGTGGTGGGAAATTTGTGGGTGTTTTGAATAAGTGTATTCGGTTTCGTCGCAGTGTGTGTTGTTCGTTGTTGATTATTTCATAGTCTCAACTCCTAGGGTTATTTGTTTCAGTAATCGTGCCTTTTTTCCATTGTTTATTGTGCATTCGGTATCGAATTTTGTCTCCTATGTTTAGCTCTTTGTGATTTGTTCCTGCATGTTTGTCACATTTCTGTTTTTGTTGTATTTTCTTTATTTGTTGTTTTCGTGATTGCGCCTTTGGTTTCAGGTGGCTGTCATGGGATGGCAATTTTTGTTTTCTTAATCGTCTGTTCATGAGTAGTTGGCCTGGTGATACGTCTAACCCATTTATTGTGGTGTTCCTGTAATTTAGCAATGCGATGTTAATGTGTTTTTTGTCTAATATTGCCTTTTTGATCATTATCTTGATGGTTTGAACGTAGCGTTCAGCTTGCCCATTAATTTGAGGGTATAATGGATTGGTGTATATTGGTTTGAAAGCATACCCTCTTGCGAATTTTTGTATTCGGTACTAACAAATTGAGGGCCATTGTCCGAAACGACTGTTTTCGGTATTCAATAATGGCCAAACATTTGTGTTAGCGTTCTGATCGTGGCTGCACTAGTTGTCTCTTTCATTTCTACTATTTCTGGGTACTTGGAATAGTAGTCGACTATTAATATGAAATGTTTCTGTTGTACTTGAAAGTAATCTACTCCTATTTTGTTGACTGATAAGTGGATCGTATGTGGTTTGTTTCTAAATATTTGGCATGTTTCACATCTATTTTATCTTCTAGTTGGTTATTTAGGCCTGGCCATAAAAAATAATCCCTCGCCAGTTGCTTACTTTTTACTATACCCATGTGCGACTCGTGTATTTTGTCTAACATTTTCGGTTGTAGTGGTTTTGGGATCATGATACGATCTCCTTTCATGAGTATATCGTCATGTACTGTAATCTCATCTCTGTATGTAAAATATGGTTTGATATCTTGTCTTATGTTGCTGTTTGTGTTTGGCCAGCCTGTTTTGGTGTAATTTGTGATTTCTTTGAACATGCTGTCTGTTTGCGTTGTTTGTCTTATCTGTTTTAGCTCATCCTCGATGATGTCGATGGCGGCTATCGTGATGTCTTTGTCAAAGAGGTTATCTGGCTTTGTGGTCGACAAATGCGAGTGTGAAAGGTGTCTGCAAAATACATTCTTTTTTATACACAACACTCAAATTATAATTTTGTAAACACATTCGCATACGTTGCATTCTTGCAGATAAAGTGAATAGCGGTTTACTCATGATCGCAACCAATGGCTTGTGATCTGTCTCAACGATGGTCTCTTTTCCGAAAATATATTCGGAGAACTTTTGGCAACCGAAGCAGATTGCCAAAGGTTCCTTCTCGATGACTGTAATAGCTACTTTGTGTGTTAGTTAAGGCTTTAGATGTCATGGCAATAGGTTGCTCCCAGTCCCGACTAGAAGCATCAACTTGTACTTTTATTTGTTCATGTACATTGTAGCATCTCAATACGGGTGCTTCGACTAGACATTTTTTTAATTTGTGAAACGCTTTTTGTTGGTCCTCATCTCAGTGCCATGCACTGTTGCGATTTAATAGCAGCCGCAAAGGCTTTGATATTTCTGAAAGATTCGGGATAAATTTTGACACATATCCTACCATCCCTAGGAAACGTTGTATATCCGCTTTATTGGTGGGCATGGGCATTTCTACGATCGCTTGCAGGCGTTCGGCACTGGGTTTGAGTCCTTCTTGGGTCAGTATATCGCCCACATAGTTTACCTGTGTCATGCATATTTTAGATTTGTTGGTGTTTAACATGAGGTTTACATTTCTAGCTCTTTCTAACACCGATTTTAGTCTTTCATTATGCTCTTGTACTGTTGACCCAAAAATCAAAATATCATGTGCTATTACATTCACTCCTGGCAGGTTAGCTAATATGATATTCATTTGCTCTATAAATATGTCGCCGTCGGTTTTAATTTCGAAGGGCAGACGATATATATCAGAAAAAATTACGGAAACTCAAAACCATCGGACTGCGCAACTTTAATAGTGAGGCTTAGTACAACGAGGTCACAATGATGTAATAATAATGACGATGTAGAATAGGAAATGAAGAAATGCAGGTCAAATAGATTAGAAATGTAATTGCGAACACAATGGACAAACATTGTTGCTGAAAGCTCATGTAACAATGATTAACTAAGTGACCCTATCCTAGTTCAGAGATAGGTCTGCTCCCTGAAAACTGACCTATTGACCGGTGTGAGCAACGCAGGTGAATATATACCACCTTGACGGCTGATTGGCAATGGGAATCTTAAGCCGTGTTCACACCCACAACTTTAGGCCGAACTAGATAAGGCGAACTAGATGAGGCGAACTAGTGTCGTGTCCACACACGGAGCGGATTAAGGCGGAAATCGATATCTGCGCATGAGCAAGTCCAAACTAACCAGCGCCAGTTTCGGTTAGTCGACGTCGGCACGAGAGAGTGTGGGTTCGACCTAGATATGTATGGACTAAATCGCATTGGTTTGGAACGGTCAAAACTTCTGCTGGGCAGTGAAACCCTAAAAATAAATGATGAAAAAAATATATGTGCACCTCTAGCAGGTTCATAAAGCAAATTTACCGGAAAGTCAACAAACTGAGGTCTCGACTGTCACGTCCTTAATCCACCTCAAGTAAGTCGATTGCGTTCACACGGGCGAGATGGGCTGACTTAAGCTAGTTCGCTTCATATAATCCACTTCCACAACTGGTTTATAAAAAGCGATTTATATGAATCGAATCAGCCCTAATCCGCCCCAGCGTCGCGTTCACACCTCAAATGTGAGGCGAACTAGGCAAAGCGATTTATATGAGGCGGATTAAATCGCCCGTGTGAACACAGCTTAAAAGTCTGCAATGTAGAACAAGAAAACCAAGATGGCGGCGGTAATTACATTAGCTACCTGCGGTAGAACAGGGTTGGCTTTTAATATGTGTTTTAAGCCGGGGACGCAACTGGCAGAGAACTAGTTGATTTAGGACAGACGATGAATAGCCATACACAATCATGATAATCAATATAAATAAAAGGGAATGTCAGTGTGTTGGTTTGCCTGTGTGTTCATAAAAATAATTCTTACAAAAAGAGCTTTAAATGGCGGTGAATATGACATTGGTTGGGACTATGATGTCGGCGATGTCCAAATTAATAGTTATATTTTATGGCTTTTATTGTTTTCATTAAAATTTGTTTTTGATTGGTTTAAGCCCTAAGTTATATGGGCCAAAGATGCCAGGAGCAAGCTTTAAATTGTGCGCGGAGTGTGGCTTTTAAGCTTGTGAATGTGTGAAGTTTAATAGACGAGCTCACTGTTCTGAGTGTGCATGCCATGCACTGAAAATGGCATTGGCAGCAAATCAAGGGTGTACGGCCATTGAGTTTGCCTATACGCATAGGGAAAAAACTTCAATTTTATTCAAAATTAATTTGGTTAAATACATAACAATTTGGCACAAACATGGATGGATGGATGCAATATAATTCAAAACCAGACACAGATAATCACTTTTGGGCTAATAAATTTATTAATCAGGCTTAATAATTTTTTACAAGAGCCTTTATGCTAGATAGCACACAGCCGTCGGGCCGATGTTGGCCCGACGGTGGCCGCACCGTCGGGCCAACGGTGGCAAACTGCCGTCGGGCTGACGTTGTTTTGTCCACTGGCCCGCTGTTGGGCCAACGGCGGCAAATGCCGTCAATGGCCGTGAGCAAATCTTCATACAGCAAAAGTCAAATATCTCTAAAACGACACCACCTAGAAACAAATCGCTTGGTACACATATAGAAAACATCTTTACCAAAAACATTATATTAAATTTATAAGGTTACTGACGATGCTGTTCGATGTGTCCCTCCCTTTCTAGGCTAGCTGGAGCATAACATAACCGAAACTCCGGTTCCATACACCGGTACGGGCCTTGCTCCATAGGCAACCTTCAACAACGCAGTAAACACCACGCCTGTTTTATTCATAAAATATTATTGTTTAACTCGAAAACCACCACTAAATGCACAAATAATTCGTATAATTAACTTGTAAGAACCAAATCTACACAAGAATTTGTATCCTCCGGCATTCTTGGGTTTTAAAAACGATAAAAGCTCTAAAATACAATAGCGATAATGGAGTCGGGAAGGTCCGACAACAATAAAAACAAAATGGCGAATCTCAAAGCTACCGTACCGGTTAACGAAATGGTTTAATGCCAATAAGTTTGTTAATATATTCGACAACTTAATCAAACTTGTACAAAGTATTCTATACATCTTCATAATGAATCGTGTGAATCATTTCCATAAACTTACTGCTAGTTCTGGAGTTATTTGTAGAAAAAGAACGCTGCTCAATTCGCGCACATCCACCGCTTGCGACTCAAACCGTGGTGTCAGAACTGGAAATGTTTGGGGAAAAAAGGCAAAGAGCGGGGGACCACCACTGTCGGCCCGACAGTGGCAAAAATGTTCAAAATGAATGGCAACCAGCAGCGGCACCACCACCGTCGGCCCGACGGTGGCCAATATGTGGGGGGAAAAGGCAAAGAGCGGTGATCCACCACCATTGGTCCGACGGTGGCCTGACGGTGGCAAATATGTGGGGAAAAAAGGCAAAGAGCGGCGGACCACCACCTTCGGCCCGACGGTGGCAAAAATGTGGAAAATGAATGGCAACCAGCGGCGGGCCACCGCCATCAGCCCGACGGTGGCCTGACGGTGGCAAATGTGTGGGGCGAAAACGGAAAAAGGCAGCGGACCACCACCGTCGGCCCGACGGTGGCCCGACGGTGGCAAGTATGTGGCAACGGTGTGACCAATAGCCAATGTCGGCCCGACGGCTGTGTGCTATCTGGGATATGTCTATCACTAGCTAACATTTAAAAGAAGCTTCATACATCAGTACAGATGATTCTATTACCTTTTCTATTTATGCTAGCTGTCCAGGTAGCACAACCCAGCATTCAACTTTAAAGCCTGACTTATTATCACCTATTTGCAGCTAATTACGATTCATGGATAAGTATATAGTTTTGACATTGATAAATTCTTTGGTAATTGAAGACATGAGCCTTCATCTATGGGTTGATCACGGTCATACTGTCGAAGCACACCAGGCACACATCACTTGCAACTCATTTTTACACATTAAAACATGGGAAATTATTAGGACCATCTAGCTCTCAGCCAAATTGGGACAGGAGAGCTGATGGTCCTTGCCTAATAAATTTTTTATTCACGTAATTTAAAACACTATTTGATTTCCATTGTCCCAATGTCTTAATGCAGTCCAAAGGCATCCCCACTCTTGCATATTCCTGTGCTGCCCCTCGACAAAGACTATGGGATGTCACCATTGGCCACCACCATAGATCAGCAGCCTTCACAGCTATTCGCATGCATTTTGTGAAGATTTGGCAGGTCAAAGGGTCCCCGTTCGACAGAACAAATGCTGGGGTGCCCTTATGCACACGAAAGCGGCGGCAGTACTTATTCCAAAGATGCACCGGACATAATGGAGAATTGGGTACTCGAGGTAGTTCAACGTGGTAGATGTCCTCTGGCCTGCATGTGGTTTTGGTGCTTCTGATCATCACCGTCAAGTGTGTCGTGTGTGCCTTGATGTCACTTCCGAGCAGCGTATGACTGCTATCGCCCAGCATCTCAAAATAAAATAAATTGGACTGTCTTAACAAACATGTATGGCCTATTAACAATGCAGCAATCAACACCAGACTATCTTTACATATTTTTCTGAATTTTAATACAATTACTTTAATATGCTTAATTCTTAGTGGATACGCTCTACTAACAGTATTATCTTTTAATTTAAATATACCACTTTAAATACTGACAGCGCATAACAGTCAAATGGATCACAATTTCCCCTTAAGTCTCACCCATGTTCTTGCCCCACTCATATAATTTCTAATTGTTCCTTCTGTCTTTAATTTACCATTTATATACAAAGCATATAACATGACCGTTTTAAGTTTGAGTTTTTAGGGTTATCTTTTTGTTTTTTTACAAAACTTCAAATATTCCCCGAATTGTACCATCATAAGTAGGACGTTTTTTTATTGATGTTTTAAAATCCCATCCCATTTGACCAGTTTTCAGGAGAGTGACCCAAGGACGTTTCACGCGGATGTGACACTGAAATGATCACTGCAGAAAACTTCCATTATGTAGAAAATCGCACCAGATACAATATATAACTAACTAGATGTTTTCTGCACTACTGTAGTGTATTTATTCGTATGCAAGGACGTTTCACGCGGATGTGACACCGACACTATATTGACATAACAGATGTTTTCTGCATTAGGTAGTGTTCTTGAGCCGTGTTTACACAGGCAAATTTAAAACGATGTAGACAAATCGATTCATATGAAGCGTTTTAATGTTGCGTTTACACGGAGGGAGTTTCAAAGTGTGTCGCGTCTACACGGGCAGTACTTAAAACGTTTCACGGCGGAAGTGGATATCTGCGCATGACTGTTGCTGGCACAAAAGCAACATGGCGGTGATGCGGATTCCGAGGGACACCAGTTTGCCAGGGACACTTCCATTCAAATGCATTGTTTACGGCCGTGAGCAAATCTTCATACAGAAGAAGTCAAATATCTCCCAAATTACACCATTTAGAAACAAATCGCTTGGTACACATATAGAAAACATCTTTACCAAAAACATTATATTAAATTCATAAGGTTAGGGTTCTTGAATTCTATTAATGCGGACAGAGTAGCACAAGAAGTGATTCGTCGGGAGCAGGAACACTCGACTGCGCATGCGTATGACGTCACTAAAACGCCTAAAGTATAACGGAACCGTTTACACGACCATCGAGAAAGCGATTTATATAAAACGCTTCGTATAAACCACCTCGCGAGGTGGTATAGATGAAGCGTTTCATATGAATCGATTCAGCCCTAAAACGCCTCAGAGTCGCGTTTACACGGCAAATGTGAATCGATCTAGGCAAGGCGTTTTATATGAGGCGTTTTAAATCGCCCGTGTAAACAGGGCTTTGGAGACTACATCGGCGTGGTGCATTGTGGGATGCGTGGAAGAAAAACAAAGCCAGCTATGAAATGTGATAGTTTCAGCTCATCTCAGCTCTTGTTTGAAACATAAGCCCTATTCACACACAGGCCTTAAGTCGCCTCAACTAGTTCGCCTCATCTAAGTGGACTCACATTGACCGTGTGGACGCGACGCTGAGGCGAATTAGGGCTGAGTCGACTCATCTAGTTTGCCTCAAGTACACCGCGTCGCGAGGTAGTTTATATGAAGCGAACTAGCTTGAGTCGGCCTATCTTGGGTGTGTGGACGCTAGCGGTTTACATGAGGCGGCTTAAGCACGTCTCAAGCATGCGCAGTCCAGCGCTGAGTTTGTTGATTTTCCTGTCGATCACAAGCACATACTATATAATTTGGTCTATGAAAGAGCTAGCTGTGCACAGATATTTTTGTCATCATTTCTTTTTAGGTTTTCACTGCCCAGCAGAAGTTTGGACCATTCCAAAACAATACGATTCAGTCAATACAGATCTAGGTCAAACCCACACAATCTCGTGATGACGTCAACTAACCGAAAATGGTGCTGGTCTGGATGGTCGCGCTCATGCGCAGATATTGACTTCCGCCTTAAACTGCATGTGTGGCCTCGACACACTTTCACAACTAGTTCACCTCATCTAGTTCGCCTTATCTAAGTCGGCCTAAAGTTGTGTGTATGAACACGGCTATAGAATACCAACTAAAAAATATATATAATAAATTTAAATGTTAATCTTTTATCCAGCATTGCATTTATATTAATATAATCAGCACATCTTATGCCATGTGCATTTAGATTTAGACAAATCTGGGCACTCAGACTAGTGTTAGAGCCATAGCCAGAGTTAGTTTTACTTATTTTATTCATGTTTATATTTATATCCTATGGTTAATGACATATGTAGAGCTAGGAAATGAGTAGGGTTAATCAGACATTGGTTATATATTTCTCTAAAACAAGTTTCTGTTGACACATTTGGCATTTTAAAATTTAGAACAAAAATTAATAATGGTGATGTGGATATCAGCCTAAAGCAAAGGTGACATTTTGTATGTTTCTTAGCTCAAAATGTTTAGCTATTTCACGCGGATGTGACACTGACTTAAGCCGTGTTCACACGGGCAATGTAAATCGATTCGTAGAAAGCGACTTGCCTAGTTCGACGCACATTTCCCGTGTGAACGGGCGTCTGAGTCGAATTAGGGCTGAATCGATTTCTGTGATCCGGATACTGTAAACCACCTCTCGAGGTAGTTTACGTGAGGCGATTTCTGTGATTCGATTTATTTTGCCCGTGTGGACGCACTGAGGCGGATTAAGCACCTCACACGCATGCGCAGTCGACACCTCAGTTTGTTGACTTTCCAGTCGATCAAAAGCGCATATTATATAATTTGGTCTATGAACCTGTTAGAGGTGCACAGATATTTTTTCATGATTTATTTTAGGGTTTCACTGCCCAGCAGAAGTTTTGACCGTTCCAAACCAATACGATTCATTAAATACATATCTAGGTCGAACCCAGTCTCTCGTGGTGACGACGCCTAACCGAAAACTGGCGCTGGTCAGACTGGACTTGCTCATGCCCAGATATCGACTTCCGGCCCAAGTAGTGCCCGTGTGAACGGCCGGCTAATTCGACTCTTGCTATCCGCCTTGGCTGAATCGCTTTAGATTTTGCCCGTGTGAACACGGCTTATAAACAATATCTGGTTGCGGCCAAATGATGCTTAAGTGATCTCTGCACAGTTATACTTAGCTACGAAACGAATAAGATACAGAGCTGTAAGTATTTTTAATAGTTATTTAACTAGACCGTGGATTTTCAACTTACCTTTTCCAGTAGTAGGACACATCTTATGACTGTTGCTAAGGGGCCTGTCACACTGGCATATGGTGGTGGCATACGCGTAACGTGGCGAAAAACGTTATAAGCCGACCTTTGTGCACTGCGGGAGGTCCCAGCGGCGTATGAAACGTATGCGTAGCGTACACCTGGCGTATGGCTACCGTGTAGCGATGTATGCAAAGAATATGACGATGTATACTTGGCGTATTGGGACGTATTTTGACGGTTGGAGGTGACAGGACCAGCGTATGAGTAACGTAGGCCGGCGTATCCCGAACGTGCTCCTAACGTATTCCGACGTACCTCTAATGTACACGTAGCGTATGAGGAATGTATGAGCCACAAGCCGGCATAGGTTGAAAGTTGTGAACATGCACAAAACCTTTTGCGGCGGCTCGACCTACGCCGACCTATGACGAGTGTATACGAGCTATGCCTAACCTATGCGTAACGCACGACGGCGTATCGGTCGAAAATCAAATCCGTTGGTATACACTGAGGCTATACGCCGTAGTGTGATAGCCCGTTTACAGAACGTTGTAAGTATGCCAGAGACACCCGGAGGGTGTCGGTTCAACGTACGGGTAACCTATGCCGACTTACCCCGAATGTGTACGTAACGTACGCCCAGCGTATGAGAATTGCATGGGCCCCATGCCGGCATAAGTTGAAAATTTTGAACATGCATAATGTTTGTTTGCCACTCGACCTATCCCGACCTATGAAGAGCGCATACGACCTATGCCCAACCTATGCCTAGCCTATGGTCGAAAACTGCAACACCTGTTTGTTTACGCTAACGCCATGGGTCGTAGTGTGATGAGGCTATGTGACCCACACACAAAAAGTCGGAAAAGCGCAATAAGGATTAATCAATATCTTCTTTTCAGCTGGAAGAGTTATAAAACTTATTCAAAAATAGCAATTATGACATTTCAGTAAGTTGCCAGCTTTTAATGGGGAGCTCTCATTAGCCAGTTCTCTCGCTATACACTAGGTGGCAGCACCCGTCACACCTATCCAAGTCGGCGATCATGGTTGGACAGAACTTAGAAGGGTGTAGGTGTGTGTGTGTGTGTTCGTCGTGTAGGTGTGTGGTGGGGTGGTGGTGTGTGGTGGGGGTTTAGGGATGTGGTGGGGGTGTAGGTGTGTGGTGAGGGTTTAGGGGTGTGGTGGAGGTGTAGGTGTGTGGTGGGGGTTTAGGGATGTGGTAGGGGTTTAGGGATGTGGTGGGGGTGTAGGTGTGTGTGTGGTTGGGCTGTAGGTGTGTGGTGAGGGCTGTAAATCGATTCGTAGAAATCGACTTGTATAGTTCGGGTTACATTTCGCGTGTGAACGCGCGGCTGAGTCGGATTAGGGCTGAATCGATTCCTGTGATCTGGATACTGTAAACCACTTGTCGAGGTAGTTTACGTGAGTCGATTTCTGTGAACCGATTTATTTTGCCCGTGTGGACGCACTGAGGCGGATGAAGGAGGTCACATTTTCCAGTCGATCAAAAGCGCATATTATATCATTTAGTCTATGAAACCGCTAGCTGGGCACAGATATTTTTTTCATAATTTATTTTTAGGGTTTCACTGCCCAGCAGAAGTTTTGACCGTTCCAAACCAATACGATTCAGTACATACATATCTAGGTCGAACCCACTCTCTCGTGGTGACGTCGCCTAACCGAAAACTGGCGCTGGTCAGACTGGACTTGCTCATGCGCAGATATTGATTTCCGGCCCAAGTACTGCCCATGTGAACGGGCCGCTAATTCGATTCCTAGTATTCGCCTTGTCTAAATCGATTTATAATTTTCCCGTGTGAACACGGCTTTGGGCATTTGCTAGCCTGGTCCCCTGGCCTGTGTAGATGCATTCAGACGGCACCTAGCGGTCACTAGGGGTACTGGAACCCGACTGGCTATTTACACTCAGATGTAACTGCTCGTGCATAATTATAATGTAAATTAGATTTATTTTTTAAGTGCATAAATACCACGTATAACTAGGAAGGTGTTCAACAAGTAGGACTTATTTGTATTCATAACGTATTTAGAGTGTAAAAAGCATGCAGAAAGAAACGTAAGATGGCGCCACAAGAACGGCTTGGATTTCAGTCGGGTCTCAGTTCCCCCTCAGCATAATCCGAGTATGCAGGTATTGCAATACCTCAGGGAGTTTGACGCCCTGCCCTGCAGAGTTGTAAACCACTGCCTTGTGGTACAGGTTCTTGACAGAACCGAAGGCTAAGGGAGCAAACCCTGAACAGAAAACCATGTCACTGTGGCAGCATCAAGAGCGGTTGATGTATGGAACTCCCAACCAGCCACTGCAGGGACAAATAGTTTTGTGCCTGTCTGGAACCTCTACTTGCTCCCCGAGAGAGTGCCGCTGGTAACTTGCAAAAGCCAGCAGCACTTCCAACACTTTTGCAGGCAGCTTTCATGAAATGCACTTAGCTAAATGGAGAGCGGCAGTCAAGTATATATTGTGAGCGAAATATATTAGGTTTATCGTTATCTACCTTACTTTGTTAGTTTTATGTGATTTTTATTTTAAATGGCTAACTCGGCAATATTTGAAGTGAAACAATGCCAATTTAATTTTAGCACGCATATACCATAGGTTTCACCAGTAACGGGTTATATTGAATTAACTTTGTATTCCCTTCTCTGCTGCATATTTAATAATTGCACCAGTATCTAAGCTGGATATGTGCGATGAAAATTAGTGTTTTGGTTTCGAAAATTGCATCAGTGTTGTAGGCTTTCATCTGACTATGCAGCTTTAACTGATGCCTATCACTAGTTTCAAATTTCAATAAAATATTAAAACAAGACTACATCCATATATAAAAGTCGTCAATGATTAATGCACACAGACAACAACAAAAGAGAAAACAAAAATGCTAACTATTTAAACATATTTTTATTCACAAATTCTATTTACAAACGGAATTAAATTCCACAACCATCCAGTTATTTACACTAGAATACCCCTTACATCCATCGAACCTAAATCAGTGTTTCAGTTGTTTAACAAAATAATTTATCATAATAGATAAATTGAATAGTTCCGTCGGTCAGTCACATACCAGACATAATAGTATCCACACCAGCACACTGCCATTGCATTTCAACATCAAGGTTTACCGTAGGCCAGACCATATTTGATGGGTCAAAATTTGATATTGAAAATATGTTCATGTCAGAGACCAACCATGTTCATGTCAGAGACCAAGCCCCTTTAAATGAATAGAAATAAATAAAAATCGATTTTTAACACATTTGAACCAAAATAAGAAATACAAAGAGCAAAAATAAGGTGCTTAAGTAAGTTATCTGTATATGAATATAAGCTCAGCTAAATTTCAACAAAAACATTCGTTTTAGAAAGTTAAATCATTAAGCGTTGCTCTCAACAATTTTCGAGGTCAGGAAAAATATCCGTGAAACCCTTGTAATTGATGCACTGAAAATAGAGCGGCATAACAAAAATATTGGATTAAAAAACACGAATTCTACATTCCAATGTATATCATAGATAATATGCTAGGAAAACAAATAGAAATAACCCTGAGAAATATGCAAAATTACACCAATGACTCAATTTTCTTCTTCAAGTGGCTCTCCCAAATCTGATCCACAGGTCACCGACCCCCGACCCACCACCCCACCCCCAGAATGGACGCAGTGGCCAAATCGGTAGAGCGGAGACTTCCCGTGCCGGAGGTCGATTCAAATCAATGCCAGGATGGAAAACTCCAACAAAAAACAAATAAACCCTCACCCCCGACAGAATTGCCTTTTTTTAAAGAAACCACATTCTGTTGAAAATCCACATCCAATGGTCCTGGCACAGAGCTTGCATGAGCCTATGGAGAAATTAAGGGTGAATCACTATTTCTGTTACCTTTTCTATTTGTTTAAAGCGCCCAATGAACTGGTAGCATACATTTCAGGGATCTACAGATGGTGACATGCATCGGATACCCGTTTACATGGCACGTCCGATGAAGCATCAAATTTTCAAAACCAAAGCAATTATCTCAAATTGATTCTACATATCTAACTTAGATAATGATTCACTTATTAAACATTTGTTGCCACCTAGAAGGGAATACTGAGTTAATTTAATAGAACATGTTACTGCTAAAGCTTCATGTGGCAAGCTTGCCAAAACTAATTTTCCATATTTGCACTTCAAATATCTCAAAACTTAGCCATTTAAAATAAAAGGTACTTCAAACTAAAGTAAGGTAGGTTAAAAAATGCAAATGATCTTTATCTAGGAAAATTGTCAGAAACTCAAAACCATCAGACCATAAAACTTTAAGTTAGATCATCGCAAAACAAGTGTACCATCTTACCGTAAACATTTAAAAATAGAAATGACAAACATATTACTGAACATGCATGTCAATTAATTTGAGGTTATTTTTCCCTTCTTTTTTTTAATAAGCAATTTGTGTTCAATGGCCTTCTATAACATTAAAAATACTTGACACCAAATTTTCAATTTCTCGTAATTCAAGGATGCGTGTGAGCCCTTAGCACTAACAGGATTCAAATCAAATCTCCCCAGAGCATATTGAATGGAAATATCCGCCCCCCCCCCCCATTTCTTTTTAACAAGATGGAAAATACACATAATTTGGGTGCACTATTTATTATTGGTCACATTTTGGATAATATTTATAACAATTAATTATCCACACCTATCTTCTGATATCGACAAGTATGGCAGATACTGACATAAGCTGTTAGAATATAATTATACACCACCATATTTGCTAGACTTAGACTGGGTGTCCCGCCCTACTCCGGTAATCACCAATAATAAAATTATATTGCTTATCCTATGTGACTCATCACATCGAATCGCTTAAAAAAATCAGGGGTGCAGATAATTCGTATTCCTATTGTATTGCCATTCCAGGGAAGGCTATATGATAATACTGAATCAAATTTGATCACTTTAGTGAAGTACTTCCTCGCACTCAAATTACTCAGTGGATGTCTCTGGTACTTGCCTGATAACTCACAAACTCCTCCTAGATAATAAGCATACTAACATACTCTCAAATGATTCTAGTATGGCATTGCTCATGCATAGATACCAAAGTGTCATGATTCCCAGTAAATTTGCGAGAAACGATTAACCTTTTTGTTCGTTAGAAACCAATTTAGAAGCTGCAACAGAAACAACTCAATCATACAAGCACATCCAATTCACAGTAATATCCCAGGTAGGTAGGTGAATGTAATGTAAGTAGCATATCCATACGATAATTTTGCATAATTTCCAAACAGCTACATTATCAGCACTCAGTAGGGCCTACTGAAGTTCCACCTTGAATGCGTCCAATACAGAATTAGACCAGTATTATGGACACCCCACCCCTCTGCCCCGTGATGGTGGTTCCTACTCATATCCACCCCAACACAATGGACTCTCCCAGATTGGAGGGAGGGAGGGGGGGGGGGAGGAAGTGAGGGGAGGAAGGGAGGGAAGGAGGGGGGCGAGAGGGAAGGAGGGAGGGCGAGAGGGAAGGAGGGAGGGGGAGAGGTGGATCAGACGCCCCTACAACTTGACTGAAAATGAGGCACCACAGGAGCAGCCCTGCTCGGCCTGTGGGTTGCTCTTGACCTGGAACGCTGCCCTGATGAGCTCCTCGTGATACTCGACAATGGACCCCTTGAGAAACTCGAGCGACTCCGGATCCACCACGACGCAGACGCCGTCACGCCCGAACACCCTATGGAAGATTAGCAGAGCTGGTTGTCACAATGTACTCAGTCCTGAACTTAAGACAGGGTGGGGGGGAGGTGAGGTGAGGGGAGGGGAGGGGAGGGGAGGGAAGGGAAGGGGAGGTGAGGGGAGGGGGGGGGGATTACTATTTCTATCTCATGTACTGCTCAGATTCTCATCTCTGTATTTCAACAGAGGATGGCAGAAATGAACGACCAAATCATATCAGCTGTTAACTAAAGATAGTAAGTAGCGGGACAGGAGGCTAGAGGGTTGTCAAAACGAACACGACGGGGTGTAATATTATAAAGCATGACATAGAGGTGGGTGGTGGGTTGAAAATGGCCAAAATAAGCATGATAATATTGATGCACTGGAGACGGTTGACGCTCTAATGTTTGAAAGAAATGTGGCAATGGTTTGTTGTCCAAATACCGACCAACTTGGGCGATAGGCCGATAATCGACGAAAGGGTGTTAATTAATTCATTACAAATTTAAATATAATTGCATTACTTGTCATCTTCGTTCACGTTGGTATCCAGACTGAACTTGTATTGGAAGCCGGAACACCCTCCTCCCTCGACTAGAATACGCAAGTGACCGGATCCCTCTTTGAGTTGTTTTAATTGCTGGAAAGATAAGATAATATTTCAATATTTCAATACCGAAGGAAAGAAATATTCAGGATGTTGATTTTGAGGTGCTTATAATTGATCTATTAATATCAGCTTGATTAAAACTTATGACTTCCGGATTTTCCCCCCAGCAGATAAAGTGGATTTATCAAGGGTTGAAAGTCACATGTTACACTAGAGCCATCGTCGTTGTCGTCATCATCACCACCTCCATCACCACCACCATCAATTCTTTAACCACGAGGGTCGTCGGGTCACCAAAGAAGATTTTGTAATTATAGAGTGAGAGTAAGCGATAAAGTTACTCATTGGAGCCAACATCTACCACATGTTTCTTTTAAATAAAGGAACCTGCACAACTAATAAACCGAATTCAATTACCACTGGCACCACGCGGCAAATGAAATTTAACTAAATTCTATTTCATTAAATGTCTTTATAATATAATTGTGCGTAGTCCTGGTGTGGCAAAGACTAAACACCAAGTCAGTGGCAATGCCTTACCTGTTGCTTTTGCATTAGTATCGGATTCCAAGTACAATATCAAGTCAGAACTTTGTGTACTTTGTGGCAGAATGGTTAGAGTGTCTTTTTTCTAGGTCGGACTCCTAATCTGAGGGTCGGTGGTTCGATTCCCCGTGCTCCCACCTCTGCTAATTTGGATTTCCACCGCTGTGTATAACTTACAGCGTCATCAAAGGCCAGTTGCTCTCATACCATGTCTATGTGGTGTGGGAGGTTAAAAATCCCTTGGGTCGGTAAAAGTGTAGGCTCGGGCTTTCTCTCGACAAACTGTCAAATGGTGAAAACAAGTCTATTCTGACTTATCCATGATAGGCAGTATAAATCTTCAAGAAAGAACTCTGTGCAAAGCAGCGAGCCAGGAGTCTGGAGATTCCTGGCTAATTTTGATTGACTTTGATACGATACATCACTCATATTTTAGCGAAAGAGAGCTACGCCTAAATGCAACAATAATATAATGTTGGAGGGAATTGTTTTTTTTGTATTTTGCTCAATTACCTTTTTTCCTAATGCTACCATGTGATATGAATGTATCAGGCAGAAGATGTATGGTCAATATCATGTTGAAATCCCATTCAAACTGAAAAACGCCATTCCAGCAAGTGTAGCAGGAAATCGCAAACTCCCCCTGGAAATGGCAAAACACCCATGCTTTGTAGGATTTATCACCCCAAGCATGGCAGCTATATGTTTGATTTTGAACTTCTACCAGATCTGGGGGATAAAATGGATTCAAGGAGGATCAAGATGAATTAATCCTAATGAAAACATCTTTTCCATAGTCCAGTTTGTAATTCCAACCGCACATGCACTGAAAATGATAGTCTGGTCCCCTGGCCTTTATTCACGTCAGCGTCATGTAGGATAATGATACAGATAGTTGTACTGGCTTTTCTTAATGACATAGTCAAGTATCTTTGACAAAAATTGACCTGTTCCCCTATCCTTCTTGTGAGTGATCGCAGTGAATATGGGCCCTTGCTGTGACAGGCACGAAATTAAAAATAATCAATTAATCTTTTGAGGGATCACCCTTATATAAAAATAAATGTGGCTTAATCATGCTTACATAAATACAATTTTTACAATAGACCAGTTCGTAATTCCAATGTCACGGTGCATTGTGGGAATTTTAAAAGCAAAACAAACCTGCACAAAGCACACATGCTTGCTTTAAGACTGCCAAACATGGGGCGTTTGCGATGTCCAGGGAGGATATGTGATTTCCTAGAAAAATTGCAAGTGGGGGTTTGCGATTTCCTGCTACACCGGAGTGAAAGCATGACTACTATGTTTCAGCTCAAGCTGCCATCATTCCGATAATCAAATCAGTTTTCTTCGCAGAAACCCAACACATCCCCTATATAATCATTACACAATGTGAACTTGATAGACTTTACCTGTAAAGCTTAACACCACATTCTATTTTATTGACAAGTAAATTGGATTTGTCTGCTTTTGAACTTGAAATGTTCATATATATGCGCGAGTGACAGTGTTTTGCACCACTGGCAGGGTTGGGCAGTGGTGGCGCCACCGGTTCCAATTGGTGAAGGGGTCACCCATAAAGTAGTACACAACATATGGGTGATAATATTAGGGAACATTCCCATACGTGCCTTTATACTCACCTAATTCTCATAGATCAATAAAATAAGAGTAAACAATAGGATAAGAGGTCATTTCTTCTCACAAAGAATAGTGAATGACTGGAATTCTCTTCCACAGGATACAGTGACAGCACCGTCAATTAATGCATTTAAAAGTAGGCTGGACAAACATTGGGTGAATCATCACATCTCTGCGAATATAATGCATCTATGGATTTTGTTGACTGATATTACCGAGAAAAAACAATAGGAGCGGTGTATAGGCAAAGCTTTGCCTTCCCACTGTATAAGATATCTATCTATCTATCTATCACATACATATATATTACTCTTCTTGCATACCCATTATCATAAATATATAGGTTATAGAACGTCAGGTGACCTATTTACCTTAACACAGCTATCTGCAAGGATGACATCATCTGCCTTTTTTTCAAGCTTTTCTTGAGCCAAGGCCGTGCAACTTGTGTGCACCCCGCGTAACAACGGTACTCCAACCCTGAAATAACATTATGTTAATGACATTAGTTAGTTATCCTAATTTTCCAGGTCTGAAAACGCATACAAATATACAAATGTAATTGCATGATGAAAAAGACTTCTAGAGTAATCATATAATAAACAAAATACCGCTTAAAGATTTAATTTCATTTAGCCTATTAGCAAAGCATTTCTTCTTCATATATGTATATGAATCGTCATTTTGATTCAGTAAGTTTCTAATACAATAGTTAATTAAGCACAAATGTGCAATAACATGGGATGTAAAATGCATATAGTGAATATTAATTGCAAGTGAAGACATGGATCACATCTGTTATAAATTTATTTTCTCTGGATGGAGGCATGTCGAAAAGGGAGCACAATTGACTGGTATCTCATTTGCGAGCAGCCACCATTAAGTGCATGGAGCTTCATGCTCGAATAGTTTCCATAAGCATATTCAGCGCTCGACGGAGCGACCCAACCAGCCATGGCTGCGACCCAACCAGCCATGGCTGCGACCCAACCAGCCACGGTTGAACTCGTTTCCGCTACAAAGATATTCGGGGTCAGCGATTGGTTAATAATATATCAAAACAAATGCTCGCTGCCATAGAATTTTTACTCAAAATTAAAAGAAATAAAGAACAATTTGGCATAAACATGGTGCACAAATGCAATATTATCACTTTATTATTACTTTATTCCAACGAAATGATGGTCGTATAACATATTGCAAATGGCGGCCCCCATAAGGGGTGGCCATTTGCAATCGAAAAGAACAGCTCTGATTGGCTAAAATTATGGAAAGATCACATTATTATTTTAGTAGTTTCTTGTTCAGACATATTTACACATATATACGTATCTTTTGCACAGATCAAAGTGCTTGAAGTATCTTTTAAATTTATCAACATCGACTTCTGTTTAAATCACACAATATCACTACTTACTGAATGGGAAACTAATTCTGCAAGGGTATGCTCGATATGACCCAGTGGTCAGCCGTTTTTGCTTCTTTCGTCGCTGTCGACCCTTCTCATAGTTTCTGCTGAATGCATGGTCCCTAGATAAAAGATTCACCCCTAGATAAAAGATTCACCCCTAGAGTGGAGGTGAATGACAACTATGTCTAAAAACGAGCGAAAACTGTTTGGTGCCAAATAACCAATCAGAGAAGATGAGCTCCCGGTTCCCTCATCCAGTGTTTATCTATATTGGCACAGAGTTGGTGAGATAGAGAGAATGCAAAAAAAACACCACAGGATGGTGACTCTAGAATACTCATGATTAAACTTCTAAAGTCTATTAATCAACATTATTTAATCAATCTTTTACTCAAAAGTTGTGGGTAAATACAAAAAAGATAAGTGAAGATTACATGTTACTTCTTAAATTAAGAATGTATGTGCTCATTACATTTACCCAGCCTTTCGCCACTTTTTCTCATGGGTTGTCCTTTTATCTACATGGTCGCCCTTCTCTGCAGTGCTCAGACATTAGCAATTGCTCTTAGTACCTACTAAACAGAGATGCAGAAATCACAGCAAATGGTTGTATTCCATTGGAACAATCTTTCCTTGTCTGTAACTTTGTTCGGAAATACTTGAAACTTATTAGAAATAATATAACAATTTCACTATTCGATCTGCTTTTGTATCCAGGCACACAATATATGGCACTGGTGGTACTATCCTCGGATCCGTTGTGCAACTAACCTAGTCTTACTTTACTTAGGTTTACATAAGTCCTTACTGGACGAAGGTCATTAGACCTGTATATCCAGATCATTGTCTGATGAATCTGGAGAGATGTCATTTCTTCAAATCAAATTGGTGCGACTTTAGGATTGGCTTGAGATGGGTAGTAAAGTATGCTGTTAAATCTTATCGATATCATGTACTACAGGTTATCACGATGCATCTAATCTGAAGGGAGAAATGAGGTTTAAAGAAAATATAGGGAAAACAGATGCTACAAATAAATTAAATAGCCTATATAGAGCTCAGAGGAAATCGTCATTTGAATTAGTACTTTTGGACCTGTTACATTCGTTTTTCTCTTTCTTTCTTTCTTTCTTTCTTTCTTTCTTTCTTTCTTTCTCACAAAAGAACAACATTTGTTGATAGCAAAGAAATTTGAATTGTGATTATTTAATTAAATCCAGACTTGAATTTGAAAATAAAGGCCAACCATTCACTATACGGTTTCTGCGCATGTCAACACGCCCATGTTAATAGCAGTTTTGCGGAGATCCATGCTCAGGTGAACGGTTTTGCATTGCAATGTGGGAGTACACTACTTGACCTAACGATTCTGAACAGTCTTCACAAGCATTTCAGTCCAAAAAGAAGCATACTTGAGCATTTCTTCTGGATTCGGCAGACAGATTAAGTTGAAAGGTAAGTTTGTTACCCTTAAATCGACATGAAACCTTACTTAAAGTTGTATAAAACGATTCTATGGCCTGTTTTCTTTTAGAAAATGCTTGGGTGTATGTTATGGTTGGCTGCGGTGATCTGCAGTAGGTCGATTTGTAAGAAATGATTTCAAAATCCTATGGAGACATTCAGTGTTGTTGTTTAAATCGTAATGTTGTTGTTTACATTGTAGATTTCCTACACATTTTATGATTAGTAAAAGAAACCAATATGAGTATTATCACAGATTTCTTGAAGGTTGGTACTGGTTAGTGTTTTGTTGGCTATATTTATATATATATATATATATATATATATATATATATATATATATATATTAGTAATATTTTGGAAGGTTTGTACACAAATATTCCCCTACTGCTCAGGCTGAGATTCACTACATTCTGTGCATTTGCCAGAGTGACAAATCTCCCTCACTTTAATTTGAAGTAACCTTGCTTTAAAATGACTAACTCAGGAGATATTTAAAGTGCAAACATGCATTTTGGCTACTAAAAATTAGCTACATAAATATTTAAATGTATCATTTCAAAATCTCCCAAAATCTTGATTTAAAGTCGCATATTCCGAGGCTTTTGAGTTTTTGAGATAAATACATTAGGCAGATCCTTATAATTTATCTTAATTTAGTTTGAAGTAACTTTGCTTTAAAAAGGCTAACTCAGGAGATATTTGAGAGCGCAAACACGCCAAATTAATTGTCTTGAATGAGCGAGGTCGCTCATTCAGTGTCATTGCTGGACACGACAGGCTCAAGGCCGAAGCCCTCCCCCACTGCCACTACTGTGGTGGTGGTGGTGGTGGTGGTGGTGGGGGGGTGAGTGATGCAGGGGAGGGGGGGGAAGCCATCATCCCCCCCTCCAGCCTATATAACAACTGCTGCCAGCCATCATGGCCAGGCACTATCCTGGTGTCTTCCGGAGCCACCGAAGCTGGTCAGTCTTCTCCAAACGCCCGCACTGACCACTTCCCACCTCTTTTTCTACAGAAGCCACGACGCCACACGCAACATGCCGCATCAGGGATCATCCAACAACAAGAGGGGCCGAGGCCGGCCAGCAAAGCCGCGCTCCCAGGAGGGTGCCTCTACGACACTGCTGATACAGCTTCACCCACGGGACACCGAGCCCATGGACAGTCACGCAGGCAGCAGTAGCACGCACCTGCAGGCGCCAGCACGCCCCGCAACCTGCACTCATCAAGCGGCACGGACCCAGACTCGGACGATTTCTACCCCAACCCGGGCCAGCGGACCGCTCGGGAGGACCAACGCATCCAGCAGATGGAGGAGCGCATACAGGAGCGAATTACGGCCCAGATGGATGCTATGCAGATATCCATCAGGCAGATAGCTGACAGACTCCCGGATGCATGGGCCCCACGGCCACGCAACCACTGCACACCGATGCCACCCAGGCAGCGGACTAAGCACGAGGCCGGGAGAGAACAGCCACACAGGCGGGAGGACCGCGACTGGGAGGATAATGGGAGACGCAGGAGGGACGACTCCTCCTCCTCACGGGAAGCCTCACCGGACAGGCGCAAGGGCGAGCAAAGGCAGCGCATGCACCCGCAGCACCCGAGGCGCAACAGCAACAGTGGCCATCACCGCTCCCCCAGCAGGGCTGAGCGGCGGCGACGCAGGAAGAACGACAACCGCGACACCGGACGAGCTCGACAGGCACCAGGCAAGATACAGGAGGATCGAAGGTAGGAAGGCAATTCTCCACGACATGTTCATAACCAACCCCATATCAAAACCATATATGTACATCAAACGGCCCGAATGCAACTCGGTCGGGCAGAAGCTAGCTCCATGACCGAGAGGGAATACATGAGTGCATTTATGGCACTGCTAGATGACCACCGGGCGTACGATAGACGCAACTTCCCACACATGTTTGCCCACCTAAAATGTATCATGGATGACTGTATGAGGAAGCCATGGGCGGACGTCAGGGAGTGGTCCCAAAACATCTTCGACGTGGTCGAGAAGGAGACCATATCCCGGCATGACCGTCAGGAAATAAAAAACGACAGGGCCAACCTCGCCCCCACACACACCCATAACCCCACCCACTCCAGAGACGACCGGGCAAACACCGGCAGCGTGGCCGACAAGACCAATAAGGGGCGCATAGAGGCGGAATCACATGAGCGTCCGTGCACCGCATTCAACTCGACAAAGCACTGTAACCAAAATACTGCTACCGGATAACACAGGCTTTCTACAACCATGCCAAACAAAACTGCTGGAGGAAAGCTAGGTACAACATGGCAAAAAACTAGAGAGGGGGGACGCAGGAAGGGCCCATGGCCTGCAAGCAACCCCCACAAATTGCACCGCACATCGAAACATCACCATCGGTAGACGTGACACGGCACCACCCACGGACAAACCTCATCACACTGAACACAGCGAAAGCAGCAGCGCGGCACCCGCCCCCCGACATCAAAGAGAAGATCACAGCCACCCCGGTGGGGCAACCGACATGGTAACCCACAACCGAGCACCGTGCGGGAGCAGGCGAGGGGAGGCGACCGGCTGTCGCAGTGGCCAGGCGGGGCACCTCCCCACAAGCCCCACCGCCTCGGGGCAACTCCCCTGCCGCTTGACTTTCCACTAATTCGGAAGCACTGCGAGGCTGACAGCACCGAACTCCTGGGCAGCAGCATATGTATACAGCCGGCAGCATTCCAAAAGGACCCCCAAGAAAAATGGCCACACCCACACGGATGCCTCGACAGCGACATAGCTGACATATACCGCACCGTACGCAGCACAGGCATGCCCAATGCGACCCATGCACGCATCCCAGTTCCCGCCGGGTTAAACATCAGCAGCTGGAGGAAATACCTATCCACATCATATGACCACATGCAACTCATAGACTTTATCGAGTATGGATTTCCACTGGGATACATGGGACCGGTGTCCGATAACGGACAGGCACGAAACCACCCTAGCGCATGCCAGCACCCTACCGTGGTAAAGGAGTACATCGACAAGGAGGTGAGCTGCGGCGCCTTATACGGCCCATATCACAAGCCCCCCTTCCTTATTCGGCCCATATCATAAGCCCCCTGGTTACATGCCTCACCCCTAATGACACGAGAGAAAGCGGTTGGCTTTCACCCTTGTAGTTCTACTGTCAGTACGGGGTGAATCTTGTATCTAGTGATGTTACTTGTTACTGTTAGGCATGTCAGAATCCGATAGAGGCGCTGCCGCATACGCGTCACTTATCTCGCCTATGGCTAAGTGTAACCGCGGTGCCCACAGGCACTGCCAAACTATGTGTTACAAATTCATTCATAACTTCTATGCAAATGCTTTGTAAGTAAATCTATTTTTGGAAATGGACCAAACAGAGACAAGGCTTTGCGACGTCATCAGCTCAGACTGATATCCGCCATTTTCTAATGTGAAAATACAACAACAACATTTCTTCAATGTTCTAAGCTTCAAAGTCATGGTAAGTATTGTGAATTTGGTATTGTAATGTACTAGTTCGGTGAGATTAGTTTATGATCTTTCCAGTGATATAAAATTCATGAAAATACTGCAGTGCTAACTAGTTTAATCAAAGCCGGCAATATTAATATTGTCGAATCAACGAATGCAAGCAACCCCCGCCGCCACATTGGTGGCAATGTATTAGGCCCAAATCTATTCAATGCTACCATATTTAACAGAATGACATACTCAATAAGTGAAATTTGGTCAAATAACCACAAAATCGAAGTGATATGAACACCGCCGCTAAATCGGCGGTGATATTAATATTGTCGAATCGCCGAATGCAAGCAACCCCTGCCGCCGCCGCCTCGACAGCAATATATTAGGCCCAAATCTATTCAATGTTGTCATATTTAACAGAATGACATATTCAATAAGTGAAATTTGGTCAAAATAACCACAAAATCAAAGCCATATTAACACCGCCGCTAAATCGGCGGGGATATTAATATTGTCGAATCGACGAATTCAAGCAACCCCCGCTGCCGCCGGCGCCTTGGCGGTGTTGCGGATTCCGAGGGACACCAGTTTCACAGGGACACTTCCATTCAAATGCATTGTTAACGGCCGTGAGCAAATCTTCATACAGAAAAAGTCAAATATCTCCCAAATTACACCATCTAGAAATAAATCGCTTGGTACACATATAGAAAACATCTTTACCAAAAACATTAGATTAAATTTATAAGGTTAGGGTTCTTGAATTCTATTAATTTTGAATAAAACTAACGTTTTACACTGCGCGTACCGTCAAACTCAAGGCATTGTCAATGGCCGTGAGCAGTCTTCATACAGACAATACAGAAAAAGTGAAATATCTCTAAAATTACACCAGCTACAAACAAATCGCTTGGTACACATATAGAAAACATGTTTAGCAAAAACATTATATTAAATTTATAAGGTTAGTGACGATGCTGTTCGAGTTTGACGCGTGTGCAGGAGCGATGTGTCCCTGTGAAACTGGTGTCCCTCGGAATCCGCAACACCGGCAATATATTAGGCCCAAATCTATTCAATGCTGTCATATTTAACAGAATTACATACTCAATAAGTGAAATTTTGTCAAAATAACCACAAAATCAAAGCGATATTAATACCGCCGCTAAATCGGCGGCGATATTAATATTGTCGAATCAACGAATGCAAGAAACCCCTGCCGCCGCCCGAACGGCATGGCTTATCACGGTCACAGTTTTCTTCAATGGTAAATTAGGACACTTATAGTCAAATAAGCTGACATTAAAAGTGGCATAACTCTGTCCCTTATTAAGATATTTTTAAAATTACAACAGATTTGAGTTTGTCTCAGCAAGGTCTGTTGAATGATCTTCAATTTAGACTGTTTGTTGTTATTTGAAATTTTATCTGATATACCTATCATTGCCACAACTTTAGTTTCAGATGTCTGCATGGCATGGCATGAACGTCAAATGGTGGCAAGACACAAACACCAGTATCAGTAGTAAGCCCCACACAAGTCTATATTATTTACAGTCTGTAACTGTGGTAGTGTGAAGTGTGTGTTGTCTGTTGTTGACAAACCACAAGCCTGACAAGGGCAGTCAGAGTCACTCACATCAGCCAACCGTTCAGTTGAAGTGTACTATAATCTGTTGAAAAAGGACTGGCGGCTGAAGTTGTTGTAAATACTACATCGAGTGACTGACTCAATCACTGAACGGTAGCAGGATATAAGAAAGTGATAATAAACTAACCATCGCTGCGGGGAAAGGGCATGAATATGTGATGTTCTGTGTCTCAGAACTTGGAGATGTCTGACAAGCGCCGCCATCATTACGTAAACATTCGTGTAAAGCACGCTCTAAGGGAACGTCAAATTACGTACGCAGCGACAACAACTAGCTTACGCCGCAAGGAGAGAGTTGACGATCTTGTGCAACCACCTTTTACACTTGTTCCCGTGTTTAAATCACTACATTCACCACGTCGCGTGTACAAGTACCTTAGGGCATATAGTTCCTCACTATTGGCCCATTTGTGTTGCAACATAAGCAATAATATAAATGGATCGATTATATATTTGAGGTAATAGCTTTGTTTATGTATTTCAAATGACGATATATTTATTTAAATCAGGAATTAAACACGGATTGAAAGGTGAAGGTCACCAGTGTCCGAAAGCGTGCTAATGTTTTCAAACATACACCCGTGACGTCATATGAAAATAGTGCGGGTACTAGGAAAGTGTTCCTGTTGGACATCACTGCCAGTTTGCCAAGTGGACGTCTAAAGATGTGACCGTGGGGCCGCTGGTCTAGAAAATTATTCTGTTCTAGCATACATTTAGAGTATACACATGCGTTTAAGACAATGAATTATTAAAATAATATTTGTTTAAAGCAGGAAGGTTGCACCAGAAAGCATGCAAAGCTTGAATATTACTATTATGCGATTTGACTCAAATCTGACATTTATTTTCGTTGTTGATTGGGGCAATATTGATCGGCGCCTGCGCTCACCTGCGTTCGGGTGCATTATGGGATACATTATTAGTTTCCGTAATGGTTTCCTCTAAATTTTGACAGAAGGATGAGGGGTTCCCGGGACTTGGGACGTTTGCACTAGTTCAGCGGTTATCTAGTGTGCTGTTGTTGCCGTTTAGTGCAACTTTAGACACCCAAGTGTGATTTGGCCGAAATCAACTCAGCAACATGGTGTTCTTCAACGGATCTATGAAGTTGAAAATCTTCGAGGCGGTCGACCTCAAACCGACCGATTTTGCAACTCGTCATTCTATGGGAGGCAACAAAAATTTACAATTAATCGATCCTTACATATCCGTGGATGTCGACGAAATCCATGTGGCAAGAACTACTACAAAAACCAAAACTTTTAAACCTATATGGAATGAGGAGTTCACCTCGGAAATTCACAATGGCCAGGGTATAGGAATGACCGTATTTCACGATGCTGCCATACCCCCAGATGAGTTCGTTGCCAACTGTTCCCTGGCTTTTGACGACATTCTCTCGGGAAAGCCAGGTGCTGATATATGGGTAAGCCAGTTGCTTTATTTATCAATTTATGCCTAGTATAAATATTAATAAACGCCCTGGAGAACGTTCGTGGAAGTGAGAACGCCGTAGTGGCACAGGCAGTTATCGTGCAGTTATGAGACTGGAATGTTTGTAAATATGTTAATGTCAGATATGACACGAGTGACAGTTTACACACTTGAAGTTGTAGTCATACAATTTAGTCATGCTAATGCCAACTCATGAGGTAATGCATAATTAGAACAAGTAAATATACAACAAATGCATTTCCAGACAACTGCTGTTGGTGTCACTGTCACGACTACTGCTTTTGAGTGATCACTGCCTCTTCTGAAGTTATGCTCAAAACAGGCCAACCACTGACACTGTTGCCAGTGTCTGTCAGGCGGCCAATGTATCTAGTTGTTATCTTGTTGTTGTCCATCTCGTACAGGTTGACTTAGAACCCAATGGAAAGATCCACCTTACAATCGAATTGAGCGGGTCGTCGTCCGAAGGTAGAGTCTACCCTGCCCAGGGTAATTACTCATTTTCCTTGCTAACACCGTAGTCTAGACATGAATAGATGATAGGATGAACACCACCTAACCAAGCTAGTGTGGTGCACACACATCAGTAATTAATCACACATTTTGTCACCCAACACCATGTACACACTATTGAACATATCATACAGTTTTAAGATTGAATAATATCAACCGACTGATTTAACAGAGTTGGTCATGCCTTTACGGGTATCTACATACTGAAATCAGTCGAATAAAAAAAAAAGTATATTTAAAGCCCAACGAAAAACATATCACCGTCATATTCTAGACACAATATATAAACCAATGCATTACTACAAATATTCTTTATAGATATCTGTTTTTAAAATCTATGAACAATGAATCTTTTACAATTCATTAGACTGCATTCCACTGGCACTTGGGTATTCTATTAGGGTGGGGCTTTTTTTTTTATTTAAAAAAAAGTCTGTCTCCCGAGGAACGTCTATTTGTAAAAGTTGTATACCATATATTATATTGTTAGCACTACTCATTTTGGATTTTCGAAAATTTAATTAATATTTTTATTCCTGTCTAATTTTCTTTCAATTGTAAAAAGAATCATGTGTTTATATTGTGTTTGCTTATATCTTAGGTTATTTGCTTATAATACTTTGGTTTAAGATATAATTAGTGTAATTGTACTTTAAGTTCAATCAAACCTAACTAGTTTTTGACTGCAATTTTTGGGCTGTCTGGAATTCATCTTTTTTCAAGTGTATGAATTATGTAGATTGTATCACAATAGAAGAGAGTAGCTGTACAGGACGTAAGAGCAATATCTTGTTACTAATAACCAAACCATATGTATAATGCAGAGGTAATGATAACCTCAGCGAAGTTGTGAGGTTCCAAAAACTGGTGGACAAAGTTCTATTGCAAGGTGTATGAATGGAGATCTAGCAGCATATCAGGGTTTTGTATTTAGGTTGAGGTCGGAGATTGGGAACTATTCTCCGCGATTTCATAGATATCATGGGGGTGGGGGCGGGGGGGGGGGGTTAAATCTGCGAGTTGTATCGTTTCTAAAAAAATATCTAGGATATACAAACCTGATAAAGAAATAATCTATTTCTATATATTTTCTCCATCTAAAGAAATTCCTTAAATATTTGACTGTTCCAGGCTTTCTGTGATGTCTAGTATTGGGATCGCCAGTCAGTGTTGGACCTCCCCGGTACTAAGTAGGGATATATTTCCCACGAAAATGCAGAAATTCTCCTATAAGCTTTGCACTGTCAGGGAATTGCTGGAAAATATCGGAAGTCAGGTTTCATCCAACTAGCTATCCTAGCTCCATTTCTCTAATGATTTAGTACAGGCTATCCGAAGATCTTGAGCGTTTCAGTGTCCTCGTTGTGATGTACATAACCATCGATTTCGAGGACTGGTTACGATGATTGAAAAAGCATTGGGAGGGAGGGCCAGCAGTTATTAAGCTGTTCCCTTGGGCATTGAGCGTGAGGTGACAACTGCCTCTCCTTGCACACATACATACATACATACATACATGCATACATACATACATACATACATACATACATACATACATACATACATACATACATACATACACACATACATACATACATACATACATACATACATACACACACACACACACACACAGGGACTCAGGTTTGATCCTTTTAATTTGTTTAAATTTATTTTTATTATATTATTAGATTTTCTTTCCCGCTATGAGGAAATATTTTTCATTACGTCACCTGTCACTTCCTGTACATATAAAAGCTCTATAGCCTTGAGTTCTCACAGTTGTTCACATGGGTTATTTTTTATCCAATGTAAAATATTTGCTAGCATGATTCCACTACATAATTTCCATGCAATCTAGATCAGAAACACCTGTAGGAAAAGAAAACCTAATAATATTGTTTAGCAATTTTAGCAAGTTATTTGAACACGAAAGTCACCAGATTAGTTCCTAAAAAATGCATTAAAAGTGCAGTGAAAACTTTGCATCATGGGTGAAATGTGCATTATGACAAAGCGTTAAGCATGTTTCAATGTCACAATTTTCTAGGTATTCTCTTCTACTCTCAAGTAGATGAATCCTCCTAAAATTGCACATTGTTACTCCTAATGATTACTTTCAAAGGTGTGTGTCGTGGGGGTATAGGGATGTGGTAGGGGGTCTAGGTGTGTTGTGGGGGTTTAGGGATGCTAAAGATTGTGAGGTGCCACTATGCAAGACACCCCTACACCTCCACCACAAACCACCTACACCCCACCACACACATCTACACACCCATACACCCCACCACTACACCTCCACAACACACCCACCACACAAACATACGCCCCCACCATATGCACCTACCACACACCCCTACACCCCCACCACATACCCCTAAATCCTTTCCCCCCACCACATGCCCCTACACCTCCACCACACAAACATACACCCCAACAATAGACACCTAAACCCCCTCTTATTTACAGAAACTTGATAGTAGAAGGAACTGCTTCTATCCAACCAATGCATTACAGAGACCGGCATGGTGTGCCATCTGACGAGAGAGTTATGCAAACGCAAAGGTCCTCATTGGGATAACATATTTCAGTTTTTACCTTTGATTTCCCCCTATTTAGTACCAGCATTAAAGAACCCAATTCTAATTCCAGTTTCACTCTCCATACACATATTTGGCTATATTTATATAGGGGATTTATGCAAAGCTGTGATGGTTGGAGTGTAGTTATCATTGCGTTGCCTAGATAGTTAGCTGATTGTGTAGTCTAGTGATAAAGTACTGCTTCTGTACAGTGTGTAGGGGGTCCAAAACTCAATACTGCTTTACTTTTTTTTATTAATAACATTTTTTTCCTTCTTTCCCTGTATGTTTCTGATTTTGTCTGCAGGGAAGATATATGCATTCAGTTTGTATTAGAGTAGGGTTTTCATTAGATCAGATAGCACTTTCTGTATGTAAGTGCTGAAGTCCCTCACCCTCTCACAGCGGCTTACGCCACAAGGTATATTTGATTAAATGTGAAATATTTGCTCGCCCAATTTCCATGCAATCCAGATCAGAAACACGTGTATGAAACCCCCTGGGGTTCGAACCCAGCCTAGAATCAGTAGACTAGGCTATGCTGGAGAGCATTTTCAGCTATCATCTCTGTGGTGCCTATGCGCAGCACTCTCCATGCGCATATTTGGTTATATAAACAGAAAAACTATGAAAGGTTGCGCTGGAGGGCATTCGTTGGAGTATAGTTCCTGTCCCAGCAGCCTATACCTGGCTATTTTAAGAAGGGCTCCTCAAGTCGGTCATGGGAGTTCACACTTTGGGATCATTGGAGAATGATTTGCATTGCAGTTGTTATCACAGAAAGTAGCGGGGGAGAATGTTCTACCAGTCTACGCCTTTCTAAAAGCAGCCTGACGCAGGGGCCTAGCTGACATGTGTAGCATCTGAGATTACAAATATTTTTTTTATTATTAAAATATCTGGGTGTAGTTTTTTTTAGCATTTTATTCGATTGCATTTTATCTCATCGCCGAAAAAGTGCGTATCACCTGCAAATCCTAAACTAGGCACCAAAAATCAGATTACACTGCCACTCAATCAGGGTCTGTTGTGTTGAACTGTTGGTAGCATATCGGGGAAGTAAGCTGTTGTCGTTTATTGGGGCTTTATGTCCTATCAATACCTATGTTCATATTAGGACCGCTGCCAATCTGTCACTGCACAGTCTTGGCGACTTTATAGTGCTGCTGCTCCACTGTGAGTATGAGTGAGATCAAGCCAATGGCACCATAACCCAACACCCCACTCAATCACATTATCCTGATACCGAGCAAACCAGTCCTTGCCCTATCCTATAAGTGGCGAGCGCCAAAGTATCTACTTCGTAAGTCATTGAATTGACTCGGTCTCTGTTCGAACGCACAACCTCCTGCCCCGAAATTCAGCCAACCAGCGCACTTGCCGATTGTGACATCCGCTTCCGGTTCGGGAAATAAGAATGAGGCACTAATTCCTCCCATTGATAGAGGGCGCCACGGTGCCTAATTGAGTTATGTGCACTACCCTACAGATATGTTCATTTCGCAGAGAGGGCTCTTTCTGGGATGCGTGGGTCTAGCAGCAGTCAAGACATCTGCGCTAAGGTTCTTGGAATGACTCCCACCTCTGCCAATTTGGATAAATTTCCACCGCTGTGTATAACTTACAGACGAAATTGTCGAGGTAGCAGAGAGCATAGAAACCCTGTTTCCTTAGGAGCCATACAGCCGCCCTCGTTGTGCGGGAGCAGGACAAGGCGGAGGTGCGGCATCCAAAGATCCAAGATCAACATAATATTGGTTTTTTAATATGATGCAGAGAAGGGGGGCGGAAAGGGGGCAGACCCTCAGCTGGTTGTAATCGCGGGCTAAATCGGCTGACCAGAGCCAGGCGTATCTACCTATCTTGGTGAGTTGGTCTGTGAGGGCGCTCACGGAGGGAAGAGAAAATATAAACTGGAGTCCTTGGTAATATCCTTTAGCTATGCCAGAGTTAACACTCCTGCCTAAGGGGAAGCTGAAGTCTACCATAACTCTTTTGGACCAGGGGACGAAGGGGGGATCGTCAAAAGGTCCTAGCATTGTGGTGTAATCACATTCTTTGTTAATGAAACCAGTAATATGTGGGTCACAATCTGTATTACGTGTATGATTTTTAAGAGTGGTAGTTGGAATATAACGAGAGGTGTAATCAACAGGCCACTCAAATAAATCTAGGAGCTGAACATCAGGGTAGTCTGCAAGTGCGGAGCGCCATGCGGGTATGTTAAGGCCTGATGGAACTGCGAGTTTCGCCTTTAAATATTTTGGAAGAGCTGTGGTTCTAACTGCTTGATAGAACTTAGCGAAAGACAGGTGAGTATGGAATTGGAATGTGGCAGGAGCTGCGAGTGGCCAGATGGCAGCTGGTGTCGGCCTGTAGTCATGAGGGGACGGTGGAAGATCTGTAAGTAAATTTGGACAGTCAGAGCTAGTGTTGAAACAGTCAAATTCTATTTCAATTGGCAAGTTGTTTGGAGGTATGTGCGTATCACCGTCCAGGTGGTCAGGTGAGATGTTTGTAATGTTTTGTGGTTTATGTGGGCATTGGGAAGGGGGGATAAGGTGTTAGGGGTTGTTGAACAAGTAGAGAGGGGGGGGTATGAATGTTATTACCTGGATTGGAAGCCGGGGTTGGTTGGGGAAGGAGGGGGGTATGAGTGGGCAGAGAACAAGGCTGGGTGTGACTGTGAGTGTGGCATGTGGTGGAATGCGGGGGGGGGGGGGGGGGGGTGTGTAGTGAGTGCTTGAGCAGGGTAGAGGTGTGTAGCCGGTTGGGAGTGAAGGGCGTCCCCGCAAGTGTGGAGGGAGCCTGTAGAGGCGGGAGGGGTTGGGGTTAGGGACGGTCAGGGGATGGGGCAAGTCGTTGAATGCGGTAGTGGGAATGAGTGACAAAGAAAGGGGGGGGGGGTGACTTATATTAGCCCCAGCCGAGCCAGCCTTATCAGCGGCGCTTTTCTTGTCATGAAATGCACGTCTCTTTAAACAATCCTGCCCTCTGTGCATGTGTAGCTTCTTCAAGCGGTAAGCGCAATTATGTAGAAATTTGGCAAGGAGAGTGCCGTGTGTCCCACCAAAACCACATTCGCGTCCCCAATTCTATTTATTACATGGGCGGCCGTCGGTTTCCTTATTGTATTCATTTCTGACATTAATGGGTGTTTGAATGGGGGACTGAGGAGGAGACCCCAGTTGCTGGTGACTGAACTGAGAAATGAGCAAAAGCTTGGCCCGGGAACTGATGCACTAGAGAGGTTGTAGTTGACCTCCCAGCCGCAGTACAAATATCACGTTGTAGGTCTTTTATGGCGGCTTGGTCATCCCAGCCCTGAGGTAGACGGGCCCCAGATTAGTTTAAGCACCTTCTCAGACCAGTGCCTACAAATTGCCCAGTCCCAAATCTTTGCCATGTTTGCTATGTCTTCTTCGTGCTTGATGTGTTTGAGCCAGGTTGGGGGGGGGGGGGGGATTCAACAAGGCGACAAGAGTTCTCAAGGCTTCAAAATATTCGGGCCAAGTGGCCTCGCCCATACCTCTGCCTTTAAATGCGTCTCCCCTGGTTATGTACAGGTGTGGTAGAAAAGTGGTACCTTTGGGCTTTTTAAAGGTGGTTGAGGTGTCCATTAGAAGGTCTGCAATGGCGGCTGCTGCGTGTTGGGCCCGTGCCTCAACCAAGTGTGCCTGGTGCACCTCTTGTACTTGTGGTTCCATCGGTTCCAACATCTCCACTAGGTTGTAGCGTAGGGATGGGGGCGGTTTGGGGAACTGGAATTGTAGAGCTGGGGCTGGTGACGGAGGGGGCAGTGGTTGAGCTGGTGAACAAGTAAGCGAGACTGCTATCGAGCATTGGTGAATGGTGGCCACTCCTTCCAGCGCATTTACCCTAACAGCCAAGTCACGAGTTACCTACAGGGCCTCCCACTGTAGTTCTAGCATTGTAGCCATGTCTGAAGGCGCTTGAGGGGAGTTCTGCTCCGAAGTAGACAGCTGGGCCGCGTTCAGGCTCCGTCTCGGAGGCGCCCGTGACGTCAGGCTAGTCTGAACAACAACAGCCAGTTGGTCGCCTCGAAAATGGCCGCCCCCATAGGAGGCGGCCATTTGCATTGAAATTCTGCGCTCTGATTGGATGAAACCACTGCATGCGGCGGCCATTTTCGAGGCGCTGTTTGTCTCCAACCTGAAAAGGGAGGTGTCGCCGAGACGGACCCTGAACGCAAATAGACCAAAAAGCATCGCCGAGGCGCCTCCGAGACAGACTCTGAACGCGGCCCTGTTGTGGTGGGGGGGGGTCTGCAGCATTACGGTGCTTTCTTGCGTGCGGGGCCAGGGCACGAGCTGCCCTGTGTAGGGAGGCTCGCCGGAGCTAGGGGTGACCTGACCACTCGTTTCCTCGGTGGCATAGCTCGTCAGCTGGTTTGAAAGTGGGCGTATCAAGAGGCGTAGAGTAATTTTGAAGTTGCTCCGACGAGAGCCAAGACCAAAGTGGAGAGGAGCGGGTGGGGAGGGTCACCTGCTTGGGTTCGACTAGCCTCGTTCGCGAATTAACTATGTTGACATGTCAACATACGTAATTATATGGATATATGTATAATATATTATGTATGTTATTTTATTTATATATAAGTATATATAATACTTATATATATATGCCCGTCCTGATATGACCTTAGATGTTGCTAGGACGTAAAACAACAACAAACAATATATATATATGTGTGTATGTGTATATATATTATCGACTTGAACTGGGTGCTATGGTGCAACCTCTCCACTGTCACCTTAGGGGTGGGGGTAGGGGAATTGTGTCAGGTGGTGGGCGGACTGAAAAGTTAGTTAGCACGTGCAGGAAGGTGTGTGTAGCGATACTGACTCTAGTTGCCGGGTATTGTCTATCTATGTTTCTGGGAACACCACACATGTGCACCAAGCGACGGATGGCGCTGGCCTTGTATGTATGGCGATACCATACAGCTACCCGCCCCGTCAGTTCTCATTGCATCGTCAAACAGTTGGTAGAATGGGGCCGGTGGTGTAATACAAGATTTACTCCTTTGATAATGATAATGAAAGTGTGTGTATACGGAATGATGTGGTGTGTGACAATCGATGACCAAAAAAAATATGTATGTAAAACTAAACCGAATTTAATCAATATAATTACGCATGTTTATATATGGCATATATATTTAACATACAGTAAAACCTCTCTAAATTGGCCGACCACGGGACTGACTTTAAGTGGTCCATTTAGGGATGTGGTCGGTTTAGAGAGGTAGAATATCCTTACAATGGTAGTATCATTGGGACCCAAATAAAGCGATCGATATAGGGGAGTGGTCGATTTGTGGAGGGGTCGGTATAGAGAGGTTTTACTGTATATAAATATAGTTATGCATAATGTTTTTTATGGCATATATATAAATATAATTATGCATAATGTGTATATATATATATATGCGCCAATATTTGTTGCTTATTAAAGGTGTTTCATAATAGTTGGTAGGAAGGGTTTTCATGCCATACTGTGGTTGTATGGGGCGGTGAGGGATGTGGGAAAGTAATGCATTTGCAAACATCATGCAGCACTCACTAATTCACACACACACACACACACACACACACACACACACACACACACACACACACACACACACACACACACACACACACACACACACACACACACACACACACACGAGGGCGCCCCTGTATTCGAAACCCCGAACAATTATTTATTACTTTAACACCTAGTATTAAGATAAATACCCATATTACCTCAGTCTTTATACTATGTTTTAAACTCATGCTCCCTGAAGCTTTATTCCGCACCTTCTTGTAGTTCCAATACTGGCAATAGGAAATATGGTATAAATATAGAAGAATTATTTATCTATGTGTAAGTGTGATATGAATACAGAGGAATTACTATGTGGTTTCTAAGTGTATTATGACTATAGAAGAATTGTTGTATACAATCTTTTAATCTGATATGAATATAGAGGAATTATTCTATTTACTATATTTTAATGTAATATAAACGCAGAGGAATTATTCTATTCTATTTCTATAGGTAATACTAATAATATAGAGGAATTTATTCTGCTCTATTTTTAATGTTAATACGAATGTATAGGAATTACTATCTACTATCTTCTATTTTAATATGCCTTATAAATGTATATAATTTTAATTTGTTTAAAATCGGTTTTATGCATGTAGGCATGGTTTGACGAGCATTCCAGATTGTACTACGCATTGCAATTACCTATGTTGACCTGCAGTTTGGCTCTAGGTGCCGGCATCTTTTGGTTGTGGCTGCTCCTCATGCTGCCGCCAACGCTTCTTCATGCCCACATTTGTATCTAACACTTGTTTGTTCTAATCTCTCCTAAGACACCGCCATTGGATATACCCCTGGTAAGTGAATGGTGCTGTGGCGGCTGAGCCAACCCCTCGACCCGCGCAGTCTCTTGTAGTAGTTGTTGTAGTCCCTGTCCATACTTACTCATTACCATCAGTAATACTAGTAGTAGTAGCTTACTTACTTATTACCGCCAGTAGTAGTTGTGGTGGTGGTGGTGGTAGTAGCAGCATACTTGCTTGTTGCCATCAGTAGTAGTTGTGGTAGTAGTAGTAGCAGCAGTATGCTTGCTTATTACCATCAGTAGTAGTTGTGGTAGTAGTAGCAGCATACTTGCTTATTACCATCAGTAGTAGTTGTGGTAGTAGCAGCAGCATACTTGCTTATTACCATCAGTAGTAGTTGTGGTAGTAGCAGCAGCAGCATACTTGCTTATTACCATCATTTGTAGTTGTGGTAGTAGTAGCAGCAGTATACTTGCTTATTACCATCAGTAGTAGTTGTGGTAGTAGCAGCAGCAGCATACTTGCTTATTGCCATCAGTTGTAGTTGTGGTGGTAGTAGCAGCATACTTGCTTATTACTAGCAGTTGTAGTTGTGGTGGTAGTAGCAGCAGTATACTTGCTTATTACCATCAGTAGTAGTTGTGGTAGTAGCAGCAGCAGCAGCATATTTGCGTATTACCATCAGTAGTAGTTGTGGTAGTAGCAGCAGTATACTTGCTTATTGTCATCGGTGGTGGTGGTGGTGGTAGCAACATCATACTTACTCAATACCATTAGTAGTAGTTTTGGTGGTGGCAACAGCATACTTGCTTATTGCCATCAGTAGTAGTTGTGGTGGTAGCAGCAGCATACTTGCTTATTGTCATCTGTGGTGGTGGTGGTGGTGGTGGTAGCAACATCATACTTACTAAATACCATTAGTAGTAATAGCGACCATCTAACCCATGCTTACATAATCCTGATGCCCATGTCCGATTCATTGGTCTTGTGGCTATGGACCAGTATTGAATCTGGTCAAAGAGAATATCCCTCAACATAGGGTTATTCCCTTTTAATGCAAATGCCTTTACAATATAACACTAAAATCCATTTAACAACAACAAAAATTGGCATGCTTTTCTGGGTGTATATATTTATTTGTTATTCTGGTCCTAGCTTCCTCTTCCTTTGTTATTTGCTTGTTCTTACGTCAGTTACTTCCTTCCATACATACACCCGCTCCCCCTATTGATTTGTCTATATCTAATGTAAAGTTTTTATTAACAAATAGTTTAATTTAATTAGAAGCAATGCGTGGTGGTGGTGGTTTGTACATTTCTACAGCCCTAACTTAGTACATGAGCATCAGCGTTCGAAATAAGGTTTGTACCCTTGGCCGAGCCAAGTGAGAGTAGGCACAGACAAGCGCAATATGGCTTGAGCTTTTCCATTCTACAAGTGCAACATTTGGGCTGAAATGATGATTTTTAAACTTAACCATGTACATGTTGTGTATAGCACTGAACATTTATATAGCAATACTTAGACACTAACATTAATTTACCATTAACCAGTTAAAAAATTTAGCAACAAAAAATAATGATGCTAATCAAATGTATGAAATGTCGAAAAGTGAAAATTTGGGTGAACAAATTAAAATCGCATCAGATTTGTATTGTGGAAAAGTGAATGTTTTTACTTATTTCTAACACTGAGGAAGTATTAATACTCCTTCAATAGGCACTGAATAGTTACAAAGTAACAAAAGCATTTGATATGAAGAAGTTAAAATTTATTCGGGGTGAGAACTAGCTTTCAACAACAAAATAAAATAAATCCGGGTGGGGGGAGGGTGTTCTCTAAAGAAGTGTAATTTGTGTTCAATGGAATGTCTATGAATATCTAAAAGTGGGTGTTGGGTTCATTCCATTATGGCAATATTAATTGTGATTATTTTCGGTTAATGGTGCATATAGCGTACCGGTTATAATCAGGGATGAAAGATCTCCGCGATTTCGCGGATTTCCGGGATTTTTCCTGTAGCTATACGTGTATACTAATATGTTGTTCAAACACCGCAGCAATATGTGGTGCAGACGCCGCAGCACTATCAGTGTATACTACTAATAACTGCTTCAAATGGTGCAGCACGATCAGCGTATACTAATACGTGCTTCAAACCTATAAGAGAATATCAGCATTTCCGCTTTTTTTTCCGGAGACCACTTTCATCCCTGTATAATGGTGATATTTCTGATTTGGTCTACTTCAGCTTATCTGATAAATGAAGAGGGAAATCAAGTCATAGTGACAAAATGCGAATACTGAAAATGTTGTGACTGGCTTCCCTTCCCCATCAAATAATTGATTTTCTCTTTTTAATCCATTTTGGTATAATTATTTTTTATGCCATCTTAAATCTTAAATTTTTGGCACAGAACTCCAGGAAGTGGAACACAGACTAATGAAATTATGTAAATTTTAATCGGACAAAATCAGTAAACTCTAGACAGACTGTAGTGAGATGCCCTGATCTTCCCAGGTGAAATGCCACATGCACAGGTGAAATGCCACATGCACAGGTAGGCGTGGGCAGGTTGTATGTGGACCACACATGTATGTGTGTATGTGGACCATCCATGTGTATGTACCCACTAACTTAGTCGATCTCTGCCAACAAAGAATTAATTCGCGGGTACATATCATTGTTTGCGATGTCTTTTAAAGATGATTATTGTTAGTATATTTAAGCTGCATAGTCCGATGAAGCATCAAATTTTCAAAGCCAAAACAATTATTTAGATTTGATTCCACATATTTAACTTACATACAAATGCACTTATTGAGCATGTATTGCCCCATAGAAGGTAATATTGAGTCAATTTAATAGAACCTCTCCCTGCAGAAGCCTATGGTGTCAGTTAGAATGCCAAAACTAATTTTACGTGTTCTTCAAATATCTCAAAAGTTAGCTATTTAAAATTTAAAAAGTTACTTCAAACTAAAGGTAGATTATCATTATGACAATCAGTTTAATATATTTATTTTTAGAAAAGTTACAGAAATTCAAAACCATCGGACTATGTACCTTTAAACTGACATCAAAGCGGGTATTTGCTATCTGCAAGAACAACCCACGTATGTAAACGTGGTGTAATTTGTTATTTGAGAATATAGTGGTACACAAAGAGTAGACACATCTAAATGTTTAATAAGTGCACCTGTATCAAGGTTGGATTTGTAGAATACACAATATATATTATTTTGGTTTACAAATTTGATGCTTTTATCGGACTGTCCCGCTTTAATATATAGTTATGTTACCGCTTTGACAATTCTAGATAAAAGATTCACCCCGTACTTGCAGTACACGGGTGAAAGACAACATAGTCTAAATACTGGCGAAAATAGCTTTAGTATGGAACCGGAAGTAGAATGCTTGGCTCCAGTATCAAATGGGTACTTATATCGGCACAGAGTTGGTGAAATTGGAGAGAATGCAAAAAGAAAAGATGGCGGCCATAGAAGGCTGTTGATTTCACCTTTAAATTCTATTAAACTATGTTTTATTATATTTTTCAACTCAAAGGTAGTGGGGAAATATGAAGGAATAAATAAAGAAGTAGTTTTGCTTCTTAGGTTATAAATTTGGGCTCTCATTTCATTTCCCCTCTTTTTCGACAGCTTTTATATAGGGTTGGTATTCACCCGTGTACTACAAGTACAGGGTGAATCTGTTATCTATGGCAATTCTGGATGGGTTTAAATGTGAGTGAGTGAGAGAGATAGACAGATTGAAAGTCAGACAGAGATAGGAGGAGGAGGAGGAGGAGAGACAGACACAGGCATGATAATGTTGCCTAATACTTAGAGCCCCTAATTGTATGTAATACCAGTTGTCAGGATCTTAGACACAATGGGGGCATTCGACTGGGCCCTTTCTATACGCAAGATTTACGGATGGATCGGATGGAGCCACAACACACATCCGAATTCTCAGTATATGAACCCACTTCCGGTCCCAGTCGAATAGGAATTTGTTCGGAAATATTTTGATATTCGGATAGAGAGGCCCAGTCGAATGCTCCCAATGATTGATAAGCCAGTCACCATAGCAACTGCGCCCTCCCCCATAGTATGTTGTGGCCACAAAAACATGTGGGGTTGATATAAGTCGGTTAATCTAGATCCCGACAAGCGAGAAGCAAAGCAAAACAATGAATGAACATCAAGTCGAGGCAGCGGTATGTGGTATTGTTAACTAGGTCAAGCTCGGCGTGGCGGGCTTAGGTCACTTCCGACATGGCTGGTTACCGCATCACGACCACTAGTTTCCGGTCTTGGCACCAGGATGGGAGGGAGGGGGGTAGTAGTGACTGTAGTAGTACAGTACCTGTTTTTAGCGAACCCCTACCGTGAGCAAACAATTTCTGCGTGTACAAAGGTGGGTTTTTTTGGGGGGTGGGGGGGGTTCTGTTATGTCAGGACAACATTGGTCTAGATGCAGATTTGTCCGTTAAAAACAGGTGCTAGTATACGCTGTACTGTACTGCATGTGAACCTATGTAATATATATACAGTAAACCCTCTCTAAATAGGACCGACTTTAAATGGTCCATTTAGGGAGGTCGTCGGTTTAGGGAGCTTTTCATTTTGCTACAATGATCATTTTGAGACTCAAATAAAACGATAGATATAGGGGAGTAGTAGATCTGTGGAGGTGGTCGGTAAAATAGGCTTTACTCTGTAGCGGAATATGGTTGCATTTTACATAAACTAATAGTAATACAATATCCAGATAGTTTGATAGTTCTTGTTGACTGCAGTAATTTAGTTTAAAACTTTATAAATTATACATGACATTTGACCGGATGCGGTGGCCCAATTTGTAGTGTGCAGGCTTCCCATCTGAAAGATCAGAAGTTTGAATCTCGGCCGAGTCAAACGAATAACTTACTAACTTGAAGCTTGTCACTACCCAGCCTGGCTCTCAGCTTTACTATGATTAGGCATGGCCTTGTTAGCTCAGTGTCAGGATAATGTGACTGAGTGGGATATCTCCCAGTGGGGCAGCACTATAAAGTGACCATGAGTGCGCACTGTCACAATTCGGTACCCGTCCTGATATGACGATAGATGTTGCTAGGTCCTAAAACCCAAGCAAACAATGTATGCTTGCTCCATCCACCCATTTAATAGAGAGCCTCAGAGGAGCTGGTTGGGGAGCTTGGGGAGGAACCCGGAAGTGACGTATTAACAACTAAATGTTTTGTCTCGTCGCCGAGACGACGGCCTTTAAGGAATGCTCACGTAGAGTAGACATACCACCCAGCCACCCTAATTATATGTGTTCTAGATCTCACGGGCGCAGTTCCTGTCAGATGAAGCGTCTTTACTAGCAATTTTGATCCAGCAATTTTAACGGTTTCTTCTTTTTTTCCTAATATAATTTGTTTCTCTCTTTTTTTCTTTAACAAAAAAAAAAAAATCTGTCATTTAACAAAAAAGAAATTATAATATCTACACAACTCGAGTTGGTTATTCCTGTTTAGTTTAGTTTTGTTGTTATGTAGTCCACGGCAAGAATAGGCCATGGGAAAATGGTAATGCTTTTAATAGTGTTATTCTCAGTCCAGATATTAATGCTCTCCAATATTGAAATAACCTATGCATCCCTGTATTTGAATTGTATCAATACACTTTATATTTGTTATTATTAATAGTAGTATAACATTTGCTAGGTCTTGTGTGATTTTCTTAGTTTTTTACCGACATGAAAGGTGTTATTAGCAAATAGACATTTGAATGCTACATACCATTTGAATTCCTCTATTTAGGGAAGAAATGTGTATGTTCTCTTTGGTGTGGTCTTCTGCAATGACCTCGGACCTGCCTCTACAATGATCTCTGACCTGCCTAATCCAATAACATTGATATACATTGGTACTAGCGTCATCCATTTTTGTCTTTAAGTATATTAATTTTAATACTTTGAATTTCAGCTCCTACTGAACAAAATCTCTTTAAAAGGTTTGAAAGATGGTTATTCTACTAATACTTTAAAATGCCTAATATGGGGTTTGAGTTTCTCGGCTCTCTGCAATGCCTATTGACCTCGGTTAGACCTCGGTCAATGCACATTCACAAAGGGCTCAGTCATTAAGCAAGTATCGGCCAATAATTGCTTTAAAAAAACAAAATAACAAAAACTTCCAAGTTACACTTTTGTTATTGTTACATTTAATTAGTTTATTTTAATTTTATTTTTAAATTGCTGTTGCTGTGAATTCTTCAGTGGTTTCCTCGTCACACAGTAAGCGTTGTACACTGGGGGGTGGGGGTTGGGGGGTGTATGTACCCTGGAGCGCTCATTGTAAGGGTGGGCTTCTAGTAGGCCAGCAAAGAGCTAACCACCCCCCCCCCCTCCAATCCCCTTAAATATCTCCTCAAACTAAAGAATTGACCGGTTAGAGAGGAGAATCTTTGTCACCCGGACTATGTTTTGATAACGCTCCCTGTTATTTTGGGCCATGAGCTAATAGGACAATTTAATGTCGGGCGTCGTTCTACTAGTACTACCGTGCCATGGTACCGAATAGGGGGTGGGAGGGGGGGGGGGGAGAAAATACATAACCCACAAATAGCGCCATAAATTAATGTGCAGTCAAAACGAGGCTGCGACGTAATTTAGCGGTGTTATTCCAAGTCGAGCTAGTGGTGTTTGTGCAGCCATGGGGACGCGGTGTGGTTTTGATGTGGTGTTCGTCACGTGACTAGGCAAGCACAGGGGGGTGTTGTGTGGTGGGCAGGATGTAGGAGTCTGTCGTAAGCAAGATGCCCATTTCACAGTTCGAGACCTGGTCTTCCCAGTTTGAAATCTGGAGGCAGAGTGACTGCCCGGGGCAAATATCGCCCGGTGGTGGCGCTCGGACCCGGCTAGCCGGGGCAAATCCCGGGCATGTCACCGATTGGACAATAATATAACTAACAAAGTATACGAAATAATAAATAATAATGAAACTCCGCCTGTTTTTATATCTGCATAATTCATTATACATCCTATATATGTGTGTGTGTGTGTGTGTGTGTGTGTATATATATATACCGTATTCTCGCGGGTTAACGTCCATGCGTGGGTTAACGCCCACCCCACAACTTCAGTGATTTGCTTATTTGAAAGCCCAGGGCGTTAACCCGCGAGAATACGGTATATGTATGTATCACTGTATGTACTATACACTATATATTTTTTTAATGTTCTGTATAAGAATTATACTAGTATAATAACCTGGAGTTGCATACTCGCTCCTCAGTTCCACCCGTCAGTGATCGGGTGATGGAGCCTGGGGCTGGTCATCTACTGCTCCAACGTACTCAACCCCTGGGTGGCTCTCTGAAACTGGGTACCACGTTTGTGAGATGGAAACCCAAAGTGAAAACATTGCAAATAATAACAAAATCCATGTTGGTTTTACACATTGTGCACATGTTAGCGTTGAAAAAAGGCTATTTCACTTTTTGATTTAGATCTTATAAAAAAAGTAATCAATATGTTAACATATGACTGTCAGTCGTGTATAATTGTAATATGCACATGTTTATATGTTCAAATACACGATGGCCGGAGTTTTTCTGGGGTTTTTTTTTAAGTCTTATTATTAAAGGTTAATATTCTAATATTTGCATATTCTTTGTTAGAAATGTACAGGAATGTAAATATATGTTATTATTAATGGTTAATATTCTAATATCTATGGCGGTGTGCAGAATTGCTCAATCTGTTAGAAACGTAATAGAATCTAAAAACAACGACAATGATAATAGTTGTAGTAACATAAATTTAAGTTTTAAAACAAATGAATCCCCTTATGGCAGTATACTGTGATGAAATATATATAAAGTATGATCTTTTAAATTATTTTAGATTATTATAATCCCAGTATGTTAATTATGCCTGTATTGTTCTGGGTAGGAATATTAACTAAAAAGCTGTACAGTCTAGTAGTGGCAGATGCCTCATTTGCTTGAACTGGGATGATGAATTCACTTTGTGTGAAGTGGGTCAGGAGAGTTGCCGTCTAAATGTTAACCTCCCAGAACGGTCACGGTCAGTGGGTGCGGGTTATGTTCTGATGAATTTAGTTGTCGTGTTGGTGTTGGAGATGACACTTGAAACTTCAATTAACCCTTTTTCATTACAAAGTTTGCTTCCGTATATATGTATTCATATATTTGGTGTCTCAAAAATTACTGTCTATTTTGACCAACTATTTGGGATTACGGAAAAATTGGTTTATGGCGCGAAAATTTTTTAATTTCAAAGTAAATGCACAAAGAATTAGTGCTCCACATGGCGACTATTAGTGTCTCTACAGAGCTTAAAGCATCCAGTTCTGATGTCATCATGCACAGATCCGGTTTTCTGAAATTTTGTTAACTCATGAATAACCTTATCTGTTGGATCTTTCTTATGAAACTTCCTCTCAAAATTGTCTCTAATTTTGTCGCATTTCAAGCTTTTTTTTTTATCTTGCATCTTACCACAAACACTCATTCGTCCACATTCATTATCAGTGATATGGACCTGAAATGGAAAATTTATCAGTCACACAAAATTGACGTGAACCAATTAACGTTTTGTAAATACAGAAATTTTCACTCAAGATACATATCTTTAAGACAGCATAGCATTTGAAAAAAATATAAAATCCAATGTGACCGAGATAGATAGTGTATATATATATCATGGCCTTTCTGTGAATGGCGTGCATATATTCAGGAATGAAAGATATCTGTGATTTCGCCTACTTACCATATTAGATAATCCTGGATTCTTTTAGTGGTTCATTAGTGAATTAAGTATGGGAAATTTCAATCGCAGACAATTGGTCTTCCTTTTTCCACTGGTCCATGGCCTATCCTAGTAATGCCAGGCTAGGTAGCTACAACTATACATTTTATGTCATCAATTTCGCTCGGCTAGGATTTAATGCAAACCTCAAATTTTTGTTTGGTTTAATTTTAATGTTTATTCTTTTTTTAATTAAAAAAACCTATTCTTTTTTGTTTGTTTAATGTTTTATAACTTTTATTTCATTTTTAATGAAGCCATCCACACACAAATGTTTAATTTTAATTAATTGATCTTTTCAAGAATGGCCTAATAACAATATTGGGGGGGAAGAGTTGCGCTTTTGGAAATCAGTATTTACAAACTAATCTAAATGCATGTGTGTTCCCTGCTGCGTCTTGTGGAGGCTAGTTAAGTTAGCATTGCCATGTTCACTGAAATTTAATGCGCGCATGCATACTCTGCCTACAGAACAACCAAAGGAGCGGGTATTCAAGGAGAAGGAAGGTCTACTCAACCGGCGGCGCGGGGCCATGCGCCGGAGGGTCCACCAGGTCAACGGACACAAGTTTATGGCCACATTCTTCAGACAGCCAACATTCTGCTCTATTTGCCGAGACTTTATTTGGTGAGTGTCGAATGTATTATTAACCAGCGGTGAAATTGAAAGATCTTTGGATTTTGCGTTTTAATTTACTTTCACTCCTTATTACGTATGAAGCAAATGAGAAATGAGAGCTGGTCATAAATTGATTCGAGACTAGTCAGATCCCTCTGGCTGGTCCCCCGATAGACAGCTACTGTTTATTAAATTACCCATGCCAACACCTCTGCCAATTTGGATTCCCACTGCTGTGTATAACTTACAGCGTCATCAAAGGCCAGTTATTCTCATACCATGTCTATGTGATGTGGGAGGTTAAAAAATCCCTTGGGTCGGTAGAAGGCTCAGACTCAGGCTTTCTATCGACCAACGGTTTAATGGTGCAAACAAACCTATTCAGACTTATCCATGATAAGCAGTTTAATTCTTCAATCTTCAATAATCTTAACTCTAAAAATCTAGGCCCGAAAAAGGAGAAAGCCGCACCGTCGAAGCTGGCGTTTACTTACTTATGTGCTTTGTACATTGTGCCCAGGTCACTCTAGAGGCAATAAACAGTCACACAGTAGAGTAGCCCATAGCAATGTTCCCACTTTGTAATAGAGGAGGAAAGTAACAACAATTGTAATAAGCAGGTTTTCTCCATCCTAAATAGCATTGGATAATTTAACTTGATATCTAGCTTTGTGTGTAATAATGTACTAGCCTGCAATGACCTCAGACAAGGAGCCACATAGACAGGTAGATGTGGATAGGGTGATTCCACCAGGGTGCCTAGGTAGTGTAATGGTTAGCATGTAAGTCAGAATGGCAAGTGGTGGCTTATGTCCTGCTCTTGGTGCAATATTTTCCCCTTTTTGATCACCACCTCCCCCCACTCCATGACAATAATATGTAAACCACAGGTTCCTTACGGGGCCTGGAAAATCTTGGAAAAGTCTTGAACTTCATTTTCCCCATTTCAAGGCCTTGAAAGGCCTTGGATTTAACCTATTTTGTGTGATTGGTCTTGAAAAGCTTGAATACCATTAAACTGTCCCCACTGATCTAAATTAGTCTGAATTTGCCATTGTTGCTTTTTCCTGAAATGCAAATGAGAGTAGTCTTGAAATCCTATCAAAAACAGCCATGAAAAGCCTTCAAATAGCCTTGAATTCCATATCTTCACATGCGTGCAGACCCTTAAACCAGCAATGTAAACTGACAAGACAAGAAGCTGAGAATAGAAGTATTCAGGTGAATCAACCACCAACCTGCCCTCTGATGGCACTGGCAAGAACTAATGTTGTGAGTAGTGGGTCAATGTGTGTTCTTTGTGGAAGATGTCTATTTGTTCCTGTCAGTCCTGCGGGATGGCAGGGTGGTGGTTGAGTATAGCGATGAGGACATCGGTGTCAGATGTGACTGAGGCTGGGCCAGGTGTAGCGTTGTCTGGTCTAACCCGCCTGGCGACATCCACTCTTACTCTTCACTTCGTTCCTCCTGTGCATCCCGCTAATTCTTGTTTCTGTGTTCTTAACAGGGGTTTGTGGAAGCAAGGATACCAGTGCCAAGGTAAATATAGCTATCTGTCTGATGTATATGCTTACTTGTTTACTAATATACATAAGGAGTCTTTCTTTCTTTTTAAATTAAAAACAAAAATTGATTGCGAATTTACCAAACTTTTTCCTCATCACAATACCACGTGATTTCTCTCCCCTCCCCCCCCCCCCGTTAATGACACTTCAATGTGCCAGATGAGAAGTAACCCCCCCCCCCCCCCAAAAAAGCTTATATAAACCTGCTCATAAAAGCTTTTATGAGCAGGTTTATATAAATATATATAAATAAATGTGTGGTCTGAACAAAATGTAATACAATCATGGTCTTTGTGTGATGGGGTGGGGTGGGGGTGGGTGGGTGGTCCTTTTGTTTTAACTTTCTGCTGAGGGTTCTACAGATTAACACTTCCTGGTTGTTCTGGTTTCAGTCTGTACGTGTGTTGTCCATAAGCGGTGTCACCAGCTCGTCGTAACGCGGTGTCCCGGCGTCAAGGAGGCCTCGAGTGAAGAGGCAAGTTGCCAGCTTTTGAATTGTCTATTCAGTTGCCATGGGAATGTTACCGCCTTTTTATTGAGGTCAGGCATTGATGTGTCACTGGCTTTTTGTTTTGTAGTGCTGACTAGCAGTGGTTTAGTAATGTGGCTCTATACATACGGAAGTACCTGTCTTCAAAGGCCATGCCAGAGTTTACTACATTCATCCAATTACAGAGTTGTGGTGTCACCCGAATTAACGGACCGGGTTCGGTGGCCTAATCGGTAGAGCGCGGGCCTCGCGTGTGGAAGGTCAGGAGTTCGATTCCTGGTCGAGTCAAACCAATGACTTACAAAATGTATACTTGTCGCTTCCTAGCTTGGCGCTCTGCTTTAATAGGATAGGGCAAGGACTGGTTAGCTCAGTGTCTGGATAATGTGACTGAGTGGGATATCAGGTCATGGTGCTGGTGGCATGGTCTCCCAGTGACAGTGTGATATCAGGTCATAGTGCCAGTGGCCTGGCCTCCCAGTGGGGCAGTTCTATAAAATTGCCATAAGTGCACGTGGTAAGCATCTTGATATGACCTTAGATATAAACGAACAACAAACAAGCAAACCTGAGGCAGCAGGTGTCGTGATACACAAGTCAAATGAGACAAAAACAGTTTGGGCATTGAACAATTGTTCGCACATGGCAAAGGTTCAGTGATCAAAGGCTGGGAAACTGAAGACAGGTTCTACTGTAAAGTTTTATATGTACCGTAATTATACAGAATATGAATCCTCTAATTCAGCCTGGGTAAGGGCCAGTGGGTGAGCTGGATTGGTGAGTGAGTGAGTGAGGTGAGTGAGTGAGTGAGGTGAATGAAGTGAGTGAGGTGAATGAAGTGAGTAAGCAGATACATACATACATACATGCATACATACATACATACATACATACATACATACATACATACATACATACATACATACATACATACACATACATACATACATGCATACATGCATGCATACACACATGCATACACACATGCATTCATGCATTCATACATACATACATACATACATACATACATACATACATACATACATACATACATACATAGTCTCCCAGGAGTACGGCGAGCACTGGTATGTTTGTAGGGGGAGGGGGTCAACATTATGAAACACAGAAGAGAAAACCACTGGAATTTCCCAACCTTTTTCCCCATGAATAATTTATTATTATTTTTTCTTTCTTTGAAATCTTTAAAGAAAAGAGTCGTCAAGCGGATATGTGCACGTTCCATGCTGATAGTTAAGCTATTATCCCAGTTATGTTGTTGTGCGATATATTGTTACTCAATCAATCAATCATCATTGATAAACATTGCGGAATGTGTATCCTCTTTCAATAGTTTTATTGTTTTTATTATTATTATTATTATTTTATGTTCTCCGTTAAATCATCATTTATTCATTTAATATGTCACCATTAATTCGTTTAAGAAAATCTAGGCAACACATTTAACACTCAGGATTATTGCTTGTGTGTATATATATAATAGACATAAACACACACATGAGGATTCTTCTATGCCGCCAATATTCATTAAAGAAATTTGTAGAAATACAATTTGATTACCTGACACGTGCAACCACTAATTAATACACACAAATTAAAACAATACAGGGGGTAATCACTCTGTGGACATGTGCCGCCGAAACCCCCTGGTGACCAATAGTGAAACTACTGCTGGCGTCCGCACTGTATTGGCGTTCCAAAATGGCGTCCAACTGTGGTGTATGCCTTTCAGACGGGCACCCGGTTCAACATCAATGTCCCCCATCGATTCCAAGTGCACAACTACAAACGACCCACATTCTGCGATCACTGCGGATCCATGCTGTATGGGCTCTTCAGGCAAGGACTGCAATGTCACGGTGAGTGGTCGGCGCATGCACGCAGAGGTGGCAGGTCACTGGCGGGACGCTGGAAGTTAATAGATAGGTCATTCTTTAAAACTGGGCACGAAAGTGTGACATGGAAACCAAAAGTGAAAACCTTCCAAATAATAGCAAAAAAAACTTCCAAATAATAGCCTAATCACATGTCCTATGAAGGTTTGCATGTTGTGCATATGTCTGAGTTGAAAAAAAATGAATGTCACTTTTTGAATTAGATCTCATACAAATTGAGCAATAGTGTAACAGGAAAATCAAAGACACATCCAGAACCTCATTTTAACATATACAACATAATCAAACAAGATTTGATTGATTACTCTTAAGCAGACAAGGTTATCACTTACAAGAAAAAAAGTTGAAAAAAAGTTTGGCTAGATGCATAGTGTAAATGTTCACTTTTTCACATTAGCACAAAATCATATAAGTAGATTTTTATTTTCTTTCTTGGAATAGCTTCAATGAATGTACTATTGCTAACATACTTAATACACAGAGGATACAATAATTATTTGACTTGCAATCAATAAAAGAAAGAACAAATTATCAACATCGTAATGTGGAAACCAAATATGTGGTGCCCAGTTTTAAAGAATGGCCCATATACTCAACCCAGAAGTTAGTTCATTAGGGCCGTGTTCAGGGCACGCCTCCGAGTCGACTCGGAATCAGCTCCGTGACGTCTTTTTGGCTAATTTGCATTCAGGGTGTGCCTGGGAGGTGTCTTGCTTTTCAGACATGAGGCAAAAAACCTTGAAAATGGGCGCCAGCTAAAGTCGTAGTGACTGGTCGGCGGATGCACCCCGAGTTATCAGGTGTTCTGTGGGATCAATCAATCAATAGTTCCATCCTCTAGTCGAGGGTTTGTATGCAATGGTTCTCCACTTGTCCCGATGTTGTGCGGTTCTGATAGACTGTGAATAATTCAAGCCTGTCCACTGTGAAATATTTGTAAACCATGATGTTCTTGGTCTCCCTCTCCCTCTGCTGCCATTCACCTTCCCTTCCAACAATGTACGGTATATTGAACTCTGACGAATGATGTGGCCAAAATAAATAAGTTTCTTTGTCTGTATAGTGGCAAACAAGCTTTTCTTATTTTTAATTTTTCTGAGAACTTCTTTGTTGGTGATCTTCTTTGTCCATGATATTTTCATCATCCTCAAATGCTGCTAAACGTTTGTACATTTTCTTAGAGATTGTCCATGTCTCTGCCCCATACATTAGAGTAGACCACACATAACACTGAAGAATACGCTGTTTCTGTGGGATACCTGAAATTAATAGATTCTCAACCTAGAAGTTAGTTCATACTGGGACCCACAGCCATTTCTTTTGGGGAGATAGTATTTGGTTTATTTTTTCATTTAAATTTTGCATTTGTATGCTTTCGGCTAGATGATATATGTACATTTTTTTATATAATTTTTTAATCCGTTAAACCTTTTTTTGTTAAGTTAAAACTGGCATTTTGTTTGGTATCATGGTGTTTATTTAGCAGCTGTGTTATCAAGCATTACTTTGTGTGTTTAAGGAAATTCTAAAGGGGAAAAACATGTTATAATAAGATACTGATAGCAATATTAAATGTATGTAGCTACAAAAGGGAGGGGAAACATCAATTTTAAATTATGTAGCTACAACATCTACACAGCTACATATTATGAATAAGCAATGCTTAGGACCGACCCCCGCTAAATTCTCGGAGAATTATTTATTTATTTATATATCAGCCCGAGTATATTATTAACCAATCACTGTCATTATGCGATTCAATACGAGTATACAAATGGCGGCCTCCATACGGCTGTTTCCGTTTCCTGGATTTTGGTGATTTCGTTTTCCACCTCATGAGTATGGGTATTGTTTCTGTATATATATAGACGTGTTACTCATTAGCCTTCCTTCCCCTTGGGGGGTTCGTTATAAAACTCATTTTAAATTTTTATGCAACTAAATATAAACAATTTTAATTCTCTGTCGCTACATATAAACAATGATTTAAACAAAATTACAGCAGCTACATAGAAACCGCAACTAACAACAATTTAAAATCTATGTAGGTACATATAAACACAAAAAAATGGTTACAAGACATTTCTGTAGATATTTACCTGGATCCGTGTGAAAATGAATATTTGTGCTGCGTTCACCGGAGAGATACATTGAGGTCCCTGGTTGGTCACGTGCTAACATGGCGTTGGTGGTGGTCTCTGCTTGGGTGAAAGTGAATAATTCCTCTGCGTTCACCTGATACAACATTGATGTGTGTTGGGTTGGTGATGGGGGGGGTGGTCGAAGTAACGCCCTCAGAAGGAGGTCCCTGGCTGGTCATGTGCTAATCTGACGTTGGTGTTCTTTGCTTTGGTGAAAGTGAATAATTCCTCTGCGTTCACCTGATACAACATTGATGTGTGTTGGGTTGGTGATGGGGGAGGGGGAGGGGGTCGAACTAACGCCCTCAGAAGGAGGTCCCTGGCTGGTCATGTGCTAATCTGGCGTTGGTGTTCTCTGCTTGGGTGAAAGTGAATAATTCCTCTGCGTTCACCTGATACAACATTGATGTGTGTTGGGTTGGTGATGGGAGGGGGGGGGGGGGGGGGGGTCGAACTAACGCCCTCAGAAGGAGGTCCCTGGCTGGTCATGTGCTAATCTGGCGTTGGTGTTCTCTGCTCGGGTGAAAGTGAATAATTCCTCTGCGTTCACCTGATACAACATTGATGTGTGTTGGGTTGGTGATGGGGGGGGGAGGTGGCGGGTCGAACTAACGCCCTCAGAAGGAGGTCCCTGGCTGGTCATGTGCTAATCTGGCGTTGGTGTTCTCTGCTCGGGTGAAAGTGAATTGAATAATTCCTCTGCGTTCACCTGATACAACATTGATGTGTGCTGGGTTGAGGATGGGCGGGGGGGGGGGGTCTAACTAACGCCCTCAGAAGGAGGTCCCTGGATGGTCACGTGCTAATCTGCCGTTGTTGGTCTTTGCTTGTTGGATGAAAATGAATCATTCCTCTGCGTTCACCTGATACAACATTGATGTGTGTTGGGTTAATGGGGGAGAGGGGGGGGGGCGGGCTAACTAACGACCTGAGAAGGAGGTCGCTCGCTGGTCACGTGGTGCTAATGTGGCGTTGGTGCTCTTTGCTTGCAGCTTGTAAAATGAATGTCCACAAACGGTGCGAGAAGAACGTCGCCAACAACTGTGGCATCAACACGCGTAGCATGGCACAGATCCTGCAAGAAATGGGCCTATCGGGAGAAAAGATCCAAGGGAAACCGAAGAAACCATCCATCAGTGAAAACCCAGACAAGGATAAGGATCGTTTGGTGGGAAGTCTAAAACCCATAGGTTTGTACCACTTTGGATTTTTATTTTTATTGTGTGTCTGTTTGTGTCAGTGTGTGTGCGTGCGTGTGTATTTCTGTGTGTGTTAGCGATGTCAAGTAGATAAGAGTTTGAGTAGGGAGATCTCCTTAATACACTAATTGTAAATAGGGAGAAATAGCATGGCCAAAGGGGGGAGGATGTGGGAGGGGAGTCGCCCCCTGACAATTTTGAACAAGATGGTGCATTTTGATGAAAGATATGGGTAACTTTTTTTTATAAATACGCTAAAATAATTCCTTTGTGGGCGATTACAAATTAAAAGTGGAGAAATCAGGAGATTGGGGTTATTTTGCTATATTTTAGAGAGATCTCCCACCAACTCGGGAGACTTGGTGCCTCAGGTTTGGGTGGGTGCGGGTGTGGGTGTGTGAGGAGAGATGGGGAGGGTAGGGTTCTTCGTTTAGCCTTCGCATGGTATAGGTATTTTGACATCCCCGCGATGTGTCGCCCCCGTGTTGTCCCCGATCACTGTGATCGTGAGTGTGCGAACAGGTCTTGACATGTGTACCAAAATTACTTCTCATTGGCTAACGGTTGGGGATACAGGGTAATCCCGATGACTTCATACATAAGGAAACCTCTCTGAACATGATCGTTTTCGAATTTTGCATTTCTGTTGATTGGTTCGTTCGTGACACCATTTCAAACATTTGCAATCATTCTCGGATGCTCAAATCAGTTCAAAATCACGTAAATAAAAAAAATACAGACCCAATTATTAATGTCTTTTCTCATGATATACCAAATATTATCATGATCCTATATGTCAAACGTGGTTAATTTTGAATCGGAAAGTGTCATGTGTGTCAAACTGTCATTCAGTATGTTGACATCCCGTGATGCGTCACCGCCGTGTTGTCCCCGATCGCTGTGATTGACAAGTCTACCAGATTCTAAAATCAGTTCAAAATCACTTTGGATGTAAATAACAAATATGTAGACCCAATTATTAATGTCTTTTCTCCCTTTCTACCAAATATTATCATGATCCTATATGTCGAAAGGTGTTAATTTTGAATCGGAAAGTGTCATGGGTCTCACCTCTGCCTTATGGTCAGACCCATTCCCTTTGTTTCAGTCTATTTACAGGACAAAAAAACATGCGATTTTAAATAATAATAAAATCATAACTTTCTTAATACTAGACCAATATGTATGGTCTTGGTGTTATTTAAAAACATATGGTTGGCTCTTTATAATGGTATGAGTATCATTTCTTTCCGGTAGGCAGATAGACCCATTTCCACCACCAACCTATCCCGTCGCCTTCTACTGACTGTGGCGAGAATTCCGTGTTGTCGATGGGACAAACACCATAGAAGCCGACAGAAAATTATGGGCCGAATAGAATGGAATAGAATAGAAATATCAAATTGAATAGGGCATTTAAAAAACGTTGGATTCTTCCATTCAGTGTCAGTTTAATGAATGCTTTACTGTGTACCGATTTATTGTCAACCCATTTGACACCTGCATTTAAATCTAGGAGGTGGTCTAGAAATGTCAACATTTTAAGGATAGTACAAAGAGTACTACTTTTCTAGACCATTATAGTGCTCTCCCACTGGGAGATCAAACCACTGGCACCATGACCCGATATCCCACACAATCATATTATCTTGATACTGTGCTAACCAGTCCTTGTTCTATCCTATTAATGCCGAGCGCCAGGCAAGGTGGCGGCGAGTATATATTTATACGTCATTGGTTTGACGTGGGTGGGATTTGAACTCCCGATCTTCCGCATGGGAAGCCTGGGCTCTACCGATTTTCCCTCTGCATGTAGTTGGTAGCAGAGCATTGGCAACAATTGCTGACTATGTTACAAAAGCGTGAGTGCCAGTCTTTCCCAGGAGCGGGACATAGCTCAATCGGTAGAGTGTCCACCTGTGAAGCTGTCGGTCATCGGATCGATTCTTCTCAGTGGATCCATTTACAGTTTGGTCTATTTTCCATTCCAACCAGTGGCCCACAACTGATTCATCAAAGGCTGTTATGTGCTGTACTGTCTGTGGGAAAGTACATATAAAAGACCCCTTGCTGCTTATCGGAAAGAGTAGCCTATGTGGCGGAAGCGGGTTTCCTCAAAAAGAAATGATCAGAATCACCGTATGTTCAACGTCCAATCACCGATGGTAAAAATCAATGTGTTCTAGAGGTGTCGTTAAATAAAACAAGCTTTACTTTTACTTTTTGCCAGTCTTTCCCACGCTCAGGGGTCTATAAGCCATTAATAACTTGTGACTGTTCTATGATAGATGACACCCGGGAATCGTTGGAGGGCATGTCCAGTCTGGACACCGGGGAGTCTGTGAGTGGTCTGAGGCGACGCTTCAGTAGTCGGAAGGGCTCCAAGAAAAAGCGCAGGGAGTCGCTAAACGACTATAACTTCATCAAAGTTCTTGGAAAGGGCAGTTTTGGAAAGGTAAGTAGTAATTAATTTTTTTTCCACAGGCCCTCATACAAATAACCTACTCCAATTCCATTACTATAATTAATTTTTTTTGTGACAAGGTATTTACCCTGCCCATAACGTATAAGCCCCGCGAGGGCGCTTGTTTTCAACGCTGGAAAGCTGCTATTAGTTGAGATATTTCACATTGATTATAGTAACAGTAGCAATAATAATATTAATAATAATAATAATAATAATAACAACAACAATGTAATGGACAAATAACATAGTGTGGCATATTTAAAACTTGTTGTGGATTTTTTTTTAAGTGGAAGGTTGGAGAAATTTCATTTACCAGGAAAAGCTAACTTGAAGTTGCAAACTCCTATGATTTTGAGTTTCTGCCATATTGTTTAGATAAATATATTACTTTGGGCATCATAATTTATCTTAGTTTTTTTAATGGCTAACATTGAAGATATTTAGAATGAAAATACGGTAAATTAATTTTGGTGTACACATCAAAATGATGGACACCATAGGCTTGAGCAGTGACCGGTTTTTATTAAATTAATTTAATATTCCCTTCTATACCGCAACAAATGCTGAATGGGTGCACTAGTATCTAAGTTTGCTATGTACAAGCAAATGTAAGTGTTTTAGTTTTGAACATTGAATGCGTTCATCGGACTGCAGCTTGCGACTCTTGAGGACAGATTTTAACAATTTCAAGAAATGCTGGTTTACTTAACTCTGGCAAAAGCTATTCCATGATGTGGAAGTTGCCACACTGAAGGCACAATCGCCGTGTGATTTGAGATCTGGCTCGATGATCTGAGAGTTTGTGATGACTGTTTGAGGGACAGAAGACTGCGCAAATGGTACCAGGTTCTAAACTATTGCGGACAATACGTCATGTCATGTCACGTCACATTTCTGAGTTCCTCCCCCATGCTGTCGTGACATAAGGGGGTATTGCGAATGGGTTAGGATTGCCTGTGATTCTATTGTATAGCTCTTCAGGGTCCCTATGAGGCCTGGAAAGTCTTGAAAAGTTCATTTGCCCCATTTCAAGGCCTTGAAGAGCCTTGAATTTAACCTATTTTGGGTAATTAGTCTTGAAAAGCCTTGAATTCCGTGAAACAAATTAGTCCGAAATCGTCATTCAGCATAAGATAATCCAACATACCTATCTTGTTGTTTTCTTTCCTGAAATCCAAATGAAAATAGTCTTGAATTCCTATCAATAACAGCCTTGAAAAGCCTTAAAACAGCCTTGAATTCCATATCTTCACGTGGGTGTGGACTCTTGTAATAAACCGGGTGTTGGTTTTGTTTAGGTGATGCTCGCAGAGAAGAAAGGAACGGATGAGGTTTATGCAATCAAGGTATTGAAGAAAGACGTAATCATACAGGACGATGATGTAGAGTGTACAATGACGGAGAAGCGCATCCTCGCCCTGTCTGCCAAACACCCGTTCCTCACAGCGCTACACTCCTGCTTCCAAACCAAGGTGAGCTATCGGAACAACTGGGGGAAATGTTGCTAGGATGTAAAACCCAAACAAATAAACAACCACTTGTATGTGGGTTGTTCTCTGAAACTGGGTACCACTTTTATGACGTGGAAGCCAAAGGTGAAAACATTCCAAATAATAGCAGAAAACATTCCAAATCATAGCAGAACCCATATTCATGTTACGGTTTATATGTTATGGATATGTCAAGAGTTGAAAAAAAAGCTATTTCACGTTTTGATTTTGATCTTATGCAAATTAAGGACTACGTTAAAATTTCCCATTTAGCCTGAAGATTAAGCACACATCCAGGACGTCATTTTAGCATGCAAAATACATTGATTACAATTAAGCAAACAAAATTATGTCTTACAAGAAAAAAGTTGGGAAAAAATGTTTGATGTAAATGTGTAAATTTTCACTTTAGCACAAATTCATATAAACATACTTTTGATGCATTTTGTGGATATGTTAAATACATATAGTGTTGCTAACATACTTAATACACAGAGGCAACAATAATTATTTGACTTGCTATTAAAAAAGGACATAATTAATTATGTCCATTGTAACATGGACACCAAATATGTGGTGTGGTACCCAGCTTCAGATAACGACCCATGTACGTGTAGCAGTGTGTAGTGCTGCACTGTCTGACATGGGGGCTGTTTCGACACCTATTTTGATATCTCCTGAGCAACATATTATGATGCGTGTGTGGTTCTGTTTCTAGGAGCGGCTCTTCTTCGTCATGGAGTACGTCAACGGTGGTGACTTGATGTTCCAAATCCAGCGCGCGCGCAAGTTTGACGAGCCCCGAGCGCGCTTCTACGCAGCCGAGGTGACATTAGCACTCATGTTCCTTCATCGCAACGGAATAATCTACAGGGACCTGAAGCTCGACAATATCTTACTAAACGCCGAGGGCCACTGTAAGATCGCCGACTTTGGCATGTGTAAAGAGGGCATGTTCATCGGCAAGATAACGCAAACGTTTTGTGGCACTCCGGATTACATAGCACCAGAGGTTGGTATAGTTGTTGGTTGTATTTAATCTCTCGTGTTATATTGCTGTGTGTTGACTGAACAGATCTTATTAGACTTACTTATTTACTTACTCATTCACTACTGATATTGTAAGATTTACCTACTCATTCACTACTGATATTTGTAAGCTATAAGCCTGTATCAGGATGTCCACAGCACCTTGTATTCTTTAGGCCCTGTCACATTACGGCGTATGGCAGGAGCGTATTGAAAACCTATGTAAGTCCTGCGCGTGCCGGCCTATCATGACCTTTGGTGATCTATCGGGTGTAGCATATGCGTAGCGTATGCCGACGTATATGATGTAACGCGCCTACGCCGCCATACGCTCCCACAAAAAACCCTAATGTGACAGCCCCTTAAGGTTGTCACACATTCAAAGTTGTCACCCATTCAAGGTTGTCACCCATTCAAGTGCTATTGACAATCGGATGCGGTGGCCAAATCAGTAAGTAAGCGCGCCGGCTTCTCATGCAGAAGGTCAGGAGTTTGAATCCCGTCCGAGTCAAACCAATGACTTACAAAATTGGTGCTTGTCGCTACCTAGCCTGGTGATCTGCATTACTAGGATAGGACAAGGACTGGTTAGCTCAGTATCAGGGTAATGTGATTGAGCGATAAAGCGGGTCATGGTGCCAGCAGCCTGTTCTCCCAGTGAAGTCACAATGAGTGTGGACTGTCAATCAAAAGGTGGTACCCATCCTGATATAACTTTAGATGTTGCCAGGACGTAAAACACAAACAAACAAACCAGCAAAGTGCTATTGATGAGGTTCAATGTTGCTTAACTTTTGTGATAGGATGAGAACCAGTTTCCAGCGTAATATTGGACTTGGTGCAACTTTCCTACTACTGGTGCATTTGTTGCCGACACGGCGTACAATCATCACCATTGCTCACTCACTCACTCACTCACTCACTCACTCACTCACTCACTCACTCACTCACCCACCAATGAAAGAAAAACTTAGAAATTTGTGCACACAAAAGCAACCAATCCGTCCATATAGCTTTGCATGTAGTCCTGATTTTGGTTAAGGGCCAGCTGTTTAATTTGTCGTCTTGCATTATCATCGGTAGTGTACAACACCTGCGGTTAAATTGGATTAACCTCCAATTAGTTTGTCTTCGTTTCCTCCACAGGGTGTTCACTCCATACGCTGCCATCGTGGTGGTTGAGAGGTTGTCTTAGAATTAATATACTTTCCACATTTTCAGTTTGATTCCCGGTGAATTATAGTTACTGGTTTAATTTAATTACATTTAATTTAAGACTTATACACGTTCACATTCGAACCCACATAATTAAGACTTATGGGTAGGTGGTGTGTGGTGATAGGGTGGGTGCGTTTTTGATTCGTATTGAATTTAGGTAAATCCACACAAATAGTTGCACATCATGGTGTGCGTGTGTGTGTTACACTTGTGGCCTAGCAGTGGGCCCTGCTACCTGCGGTTTACCATGGTTACTAATTAAGACAGTGTTGGTGACCAGAGTGAGTGCTCTGTAGTTGGGGTGTCAGCTGTGGGCGACCAGAGTGAGTGTTCTGTAGTTGGGGTGTCAGCTGTCGGTGACCAGAGTCGGGGGTTCTGTAGTTGGGGTGTCAGCTGTGTGTAACCAGAGTCAGTGCTCTGTAGTTGGGATGTCAGCTGTTGGTGACCAGAGTCAGTGCTCTGTAGTTGGGATGTCAGCTGTGCATAACCAGAATCAGTGCTCTGTAGTTGGGGTGTCAGCTGTCGGTGACCAGAGTCAGTGCTCTATAGTTGGGGTGTCAGCTGTGCATAACCAGAGTCAGCGCTCTGTAGTTGGGGTGTCAGCTGTCCGTGACCAGAGTCAATGCTCTATAGTTGGGGTATCAACTGTCTGTGACCAAAGTTGGTGCTCTGTAGTTGGGGGGTCAGCTGTGGGCTACCAGAGCCCTTTAGTTGGGGTGTCAACTGTCGGTGACCAGAGTCAGAGCTCTGCAGTTCAGGTGTCAGGTGGTGGGGGAGCTGGTAATCACAGACACAGGAAATAGGATTTTATCTCATGTAAAATATTTGCTAGAACAATTTCATTGTCATCTACCTTAGAAACAAATGTAGCACAAGAACCATACCAAATTTGCTCACCAGGAAGCATCTGGTTATAGAATTTAAAGCTGCATAGTCCAAGGAAAACCTCAAATTTTCGAAACCAAAACACTTGTAGATTTTATTTTAGATAACCAACTTAGATACTGCTGCACTTATTAATAATTTTTTGCTGGGAATACTAAGTCAATTTAATAGAACCTATTTCTACTGAATCCTATGGTGTCATAATTTGTATGTGCTTGTCAAAATTAATTTGATATGTTTTCATTTAAAATATCTCCAATGTTAGTCATTTAAAACAAAGGTTAGTCCTAAGGTAGATTATATCAAGCTAATATATTTATCAAGACTTTGTTTAAAGGCAGAAACTATCGGACAATGCAACTTTAAAGTGTAGGGTCTAATAGTGAATGATAGGAATCGGAATGGCACCAACCCCAAATTCTGATGTGTAAGCTGAAGCTGTGACACGGCATGTTTAGATGCTGCGTTACAGCTTCAGTCTTTCCTGAGTAATCGGCAAACATGAATATCCGTATTCACAACCAGGCGGTTAGTCCCACCGAGCTTGTCATGTTTTATACTTTTGGGGTCATTTAAAAAAAGTGGTTAATATGTGTTACTAATTGTGTGGGATTTTTTCCTCTCAAGATTGATATATTTACTCCAACCATCAGAAATAGCATTTTAAGTGAGATGAGCTTATTTTTAAAATAAGGCTAATCAGAATGTGAATAGAACAACTGGCAGTGATGCTTAGGTTTATTGGTACATATATATTCATGTGTTTCCGTGTTCTTTCTTTAACTACTTAATCACAAACCGACGTCCTTATTGAAAACTACGCGTTTATTAAGAGATTACGGTATATGTGGACTTACATTACAGTCTCAAGCAGTATTGTAATCAGCAATTGATTGATTGACACGACTATGAGTGTAATTATTATACAAGATTGTTTATCTATATTGTCTATCTATATTATTTATCATATTATTTCTGCTGGCTTGAGCTAGCTGCTGATAACAATATCATACTACATATACATATATTGTAAATAACTGTATTGTCACATAGCTGAAAAACCAGTGCCACGGCACTGACAAGACTTTATTCAATGAATAAAGGATATTTACAACAACAACAAATAGTTTGTAGTGTCATTAGGGCTGGAAGGCTAGAGCCTGGACACTTGATATGTTATTTAGAATAGACTAAAAATACTACTTCATGTAGCTCATATCTTCGCACCTGGAAAACAGTGATGCGTGTCATGTTACTTAATTAGTTGTGATTGCCACTGAGAGCTATTCTGATTGCCTCTGGCCTGAGCGCTCCTCTCCATGTTGGTGTGTTGCGCTTTACAGATCCTGCAAGAACTGGAGTATGACGCCTCAGTTGACTGGTGGGCGCTTGGGGTGCTCATGTACGAGATGATGGCTGGCCAACCGCCCTTTGAGGCAGACAACGAAGACGACTTGTTTGAGTCGATCCTCCACGATGACGTACTCTACCCTGTTTGGCTCAGCAAGGAGGCTGTGGCCATTTTAAAAGGGGTAAGTGTGTGAATACATCATTTCCGGTTATTTCCACTTTGCCTATGCAATGCATGATTACGTCACTTTCAGTTCTTCCATGCTTTGTCCACACAGTGCATGATTACATCACTTTCAGTTCTTCCATGCTTTGTCCACACAGTGCATGATTACATCACTTTCAGTTCTTCCATGCTTTGTCCACACAGTGCATGATTACGTCACTTTCAGTTCTTCCATGCTTTGTCCACACAGTGCATGATTACGTCACTTTCAGTTCTTCCATGCTTTGTCCACACAGTGCATCAGTCGCTGCATGATTACGTCACTTTCAGTTCTTCCATGCTTTGTCCACACAGTGCATGATTACGTCACTTTCAGTTCTTCCATGCTTTGTCCACACAGTGCATGATTACGTCACTTTCAGTTCTTCCATGCTTTGTCCACACAGTGCATGATTACGTCACTTTCAGTTCTTCCATGCTTTGTCCACACAATTCATGATTACGTCACTTTCAGTTCTTTAACAGGTTGCGTATACAGTGCATGATTATGACTATTTATGTCACTTCCAGTTCTTCCGTGTTTTGCCCAGACAGTGCATGAATATGCCACTTCTAGTTCTTCTGTGTTTTGCCCGCCCAGTGCATAAATACATCACTTTCAGTTCTATGTTGCCTATACAGTGCATGATTACGTCACTTTCAGGGTCCCTCAGTAAGCATTTAGGCTGAGACCCAGCATACGGGTTGCAACTACAGATTACACGGAAGATGGTGGGGGTGTCATAGTAATACACATACACCATCAGGAACTACATCATACGCGACTCAGGAAATGGTATTTTATCGAATGTACTATATTGGCCTGGACAGTTTCACTGTGATCTACATTAGAAACAAGTCTATGGCAATATCCCTACGAGGTTTGGTCATTAGGAGTCATGTGCAAAGTATAGGTCCTATAGTGAAGGATAGGAGTAGGAGGGGCACCAACCCCAACTTCCACCATTTAAGCTGATTCTACGAGCTATAGTGTTGGGTCTCTGCTTCAGCCTTTCTGAGGGACCAGTGAAACTAGGAAGAGTCATATTCTGGGGGTCCATATTAAATTGTAGATATCTTATGCATACACATACCACATTAATTTATTTTGAGGATGCATTGTATCTATCTAGATATTTAATAAATGTAGTTGCCAATATTTTTCGAACCATATGAACCTTATCTAATGTGCTTTTTTCAGTTCATGACAAAGAACCCGCAGAAGCGCCTGGGGTGTGTAAAGATTCATGCCGGAGAGCGGGCCATTCTCCACCACCCCTTCTTCCACGAAAAGATTGACTGGGAGGCGTTAGAAGAAAGGCGCGTCAAACCCCCATTCAAGCCCAAAATTGTAAGTTCGAAAATCTATTTAGATGATTAAATATAACAGTCATAAATGTATGTATTTACTGGTAAAAGATTGTTTAATTGTAGCACAATCCGATTCCGGTGCCAATATTATTTAATAATGATGGTGGGAATTAATAATGTTATTATTATTTCACTGCTATCCTGTATGCCCTTGCGAATTTATTAACAATTTGTATACATGAAGTAATTTTTGTTTAAATGTTGCTAAATAATATTGACAAGACAGGACATCCACACAGTGCTGGGTTTCGGAGCAGAATGTTCGAGTGCCAGACATATGCCAGACATATGGAAAGCTACTGCATATCTTTCGCATCTAAGCTGCTCGAGCGGAATCTCTCGAACCCACGCCATACCTACGGAAGAATGTTTTATATGCGTTTTATATATATTCTTTATTGTTGACACCGGACGGGGTGGCCAAGTGAATAGGTACCCACTTCCATTGCTAAAGATCATGGGCTCGATCCCTGGTTGAGCCAAATCGAATACATACTAAAATGATAATTGTCATTTCCTTGCCTGAAGCTTGCCATTTCTTGATAGGACAGTGTGAAGATAATGTGACTGAATGGAATATCAGGTCATGGTGTCAATTGTATGATATCCCAGTGAGGCAGGTCTATAAAGCCGCCATCAATGTGCACTGGTCATAAATCAGTACACTTCCTGATATGACCTTTAGATATTGCTAGGATGTAAAACCCAAATCAGCCACCCATGATTATAATTGTTAGAATTATTATTAATCATTTCAGGTTTGGTGGAATTGTTTAATTATAAGAATCTTCCATTTTGTTACTTTCATTATTTCTATTTGAAGTCTGTGTGACTGTCATCATCATCATCAATCCCCTAACCTCGAGGGTCGTTGGGGCATCAAAGATGACTTTGCAACCAGTTCTCTCCATTTTCTTCCTGTTCTCCACTGCTCTCTGGGACTTGCCGATTTCCAATCCTGTCCATTTCCTTATGTTGTCTTCCCACCTCTTCCTTTGTTTGCCTTGTCTTCTCCCTTTTACTGTGAACCGGGCATGGTGGCCAACACTGTAGAGCGCGCGCCTCAGGTGCGGGAGATCTGGAGATTGGTTCTTTGTCGAGTCAAATCAATGACTTATCAAATCGATACTTGTCGCTTCCTAATCAGGCACTCAGCATTAATAAGATAGGGCAAGGACTGGTTGGCTCAGTGTCAGGATAAGGTGACTGAGTGGGATATCGGGTCATGGTGCCAGTGGCCTGATTTCCGAGTGGTGCAGCACTATAAAGTCACCATGCGTGTGCACTGACACAAGTCGGTACCCATCCTGATATGACCTTAGATGTTGCCAGGACCTAAAACTCCACCAACCAACCCTTTTACTGCGCTTTGCAAAATGGTTTTTGCCAGACCTCATGAACGGGAACTATTACCATATGTACCACTGCAATCTGTCTCTTTATGATCATGAGACCATGATGTTCTTTACAATCAACAAATGACCCACCCAAGTCCTCTCAAGATATATTTTGTATTGCATGTCCATGTTGGTTGTTTGCCATTGCCCATATTGTTTGGTTATTACTCTATGTAAATCTGTGTTTGTCTTATCATTTTTAGCGGTCAAGAACTGATGCAAACAACTTTGACAAGGATTTCACATCGGAGGACCCTGTCCTGACACCGGTCGACCATGACACGGTCAACGCCATCAATCAGGAGGAGTTCAGTGACTTCTCTTTCATTAACCCGGATTATGGGAAACTGGAGAACACAACCTCTGTGAGCACTATAGCCCCAACACTGGCAGCCACTGCAATTGAGGAGCAGAACTCTGATGAGCCAAAGGGCGGCGGCTCATGTGGTGGGAGTGTGGTGAGCAGCAGCACCACCACCACCACCACCGCCACAACCACCGCCACAACCACCATCGCAGAATCGAAGGCAGGTGCTTCGCGTGGGGCGGAGGGAGGAATGGATAAATCGACACCTACGCCCCCGCCCATTCTCACCACTACGCCAACGCCCACCATCTTGGAGGAGGAGACACCGGCAATCAGCTCCTCCATAGGCTTCAGCTCTGAAATGACGACAACATCATCTACCAAGTCAAGCACCGGCACCACCTCGACGACGACGATAATGACACCAATAGCCAACCCAAGCAGCACAGCACTCACCGCTATCACCACACAAGCCACAGCTAAAAGCTGAGACGGCGCCACCGGCCCCATATGAACTACAAGAAGGACTGATTCATCAACAGCAACAACAACAATAATCATATTAACAACAACAACAACAAAACAATAACAACAACAAATGCATAGGACAGACCAAGAATTCGCTGACCAACCGACTGTTGTTTATCACCGCCTCTGTGACTGCGCCCTGTGAACACAGCCCACCACAAAGCTCCGGGTTCTTCATGACTGTCGCCAGCGTCACTCCCTTCATCAGCCAACGTCATTCAGTTCTTACAGCCAGACTGCCTATTGTTAGGATATATATAAAAATATATATGTATAAAAATATCCACCAAAAAAAATCCATGGGAATTCTTTGAATATGTGATACAGTGTTGTTCTTTAGCACCAATCTTGCTGGGGTATTGGCTTTTTCAATGGTAATGCCAACCACCAACAACTTGGCCTTGTTCTATTTCAGAGTGGTTTTTAGAGCAATCAATAATTCACATGCACATGAAATATCTTTGTAAATCCCATCGTTGGTCAGATGTGGTTATGGGCATGCTACCACTGATTGGTGGTGATTGTGTATGCTGCAACTACCCAGTCAACTAACCAACAGTCATGTGTGTGGTGCCAGTATTTGATGATCATTGTATGCAATAGTTATGTGAATGCTACAATTGCCTGGTGGTGATGTGTATGTTGCGACTATTTGGTGTTATGTTCATGCTGCCACTGCCTAGTGGTTTATTATAACGCTGCCACTACTGAATAGTTATGTGCATGCCGTCACCTGATGGGTGAGTGTATACTGCTGCAACTACCCTCTAGTCATGTGTATGCTACAACTAACTTCTAGTCAGATATATGCTGCAGGTACCTTGTCTAACTACCTAGTGAGGTCAGTTATGCTGCAACTATCCAAAGCGATCAGGTGTATGCTGTAACTAACTACCTGGTCTGGGGTGTGGTTAGATTTATGCTGCAACTATCCGGTGTGGTCAAGTTTGTGCTGCAACTACCAACTGTGGCCAGACTTATGCTGCAACTACCTGGTGTGGCCAGACTTATGCTGCAACTACTTGGTGTGGTCAGGTGTATGCTACAACTACATGGTGTCGTCAGGTGTATGCTGCAACTACCCAGTGTGGTACTACCCAGCGTGCCAGGTTATACTGCAACTATTTGGTGTGGTCAGGTGTATGCTGCAACTACTTGGTGGTCAGCGCTATCTTGGAACTACCAGCATTAACAGGTGCTGCAACTACCCAGTGTGGTCAGGTATGCTGTAACTACCCTGCGTGATCAGGTGTATGCTGCAACTACCCAGTGTGGTCAGATATGCTGTGTGATCACCCAGCATGATCAGGTGTATGCTGCAACTACCCAGTTTGGTCAGGTATGGTGCAACTACTCAGTGTTGTCAGGTTATACTGCAACTACCTGGTGTGGTTAGGTGTATGCTGCAACTATCCAGTGTTGTCAGGTTATACTGCAACTACCTGCGTGGTAATCTGTATGCTGCAACTATCTGTTGTGGTCAGGTGTATGCTGCAATTACCTGGCATGGTTAGGTGTATATTGCAAGTATCTGCTGTGGTCAGGTGCATGCTGAAACTACCCAGTGTGGTCAGGCGTATGCTGCAACTACCTGGTGTATGTTGCCCCTTCTCAATAGTCGTGGGCAGGTGTATGCCAAACGAACCAGTTGACAGTGTATTCTAAACCAGAAGGTTATGTGCGTGCTAAACAAGCCCATGTAAGCTGCCACTCACCACCTGGTGCAACAAAGCCAACTAGTCGGCCTAAAATTGCCTGTTGATCATATGTATGCTTAGCTCATCAGTTGCCATGCCTGTGCTATCAATAGCTGATGGCTATGTGTATGCTGGCACTAACCTGTGGTGCTGTTCATGCTATTCCATAGTCATGCATAAGCTGCAAGTACATGGTACATGGTGCGAATTACCTGGCTTTACCGCAATTACCTGGTGGTCATTTGTATGCTGCCACGACCCAGTGGTCATGTGTATGCTGCTACTACTACTACACGGTGCGTGTGCTATGCTTGCCCACCAGTTATGTGTACACTACCATTAGAGAGTGGTCATGTGTACGCTGCCACCACTTGCAGAGCTGCCAACCATTACGATTTTTGCGGAATCATTACGATTTTCTGCCTTTCATTATGCCATTACACCCGTACTCTGAAACATGGAAAATCCGTCTTTTTCCACACTTATATATGTACATGTATATATATATGAGTCAGCCTCACGAAAACGGGCCAATCGGTGGTCAAGTGAAGATGTCGGCATTGCAATTCTTAAAAGTGTAGTGCATTTCTTTGTTTCATATTAAATTATTCTAGAAACAAATAAGGTTGTTGTATTTTCTCAACCTTTACATTCAGTATAAATTTAAGGACTTTCTGATATCTCTGTCAATGCTAAACTATAATTATACCGATCGACGCCGACATCCAATGATCGACGCCGACAACTTTAACAGATGTCGGCGTCGCAATTCTTAAGGTCTCGTGCATTTCTTTGTTTTATATTAAATTATCCTAGAAACAAATATGGTTGTTGTATTTTCTCGACCTTTACATTCAGGATAAATTTTAAGACTTTCCAACACCTCTGTCAATGCTAAATTATAATTATACCGATCGACGCCGACATCCATGCTCGACGTCGACAACTTCCCCCAATTTCCCTCTTTTCGTGATCCTGACCCATATATATATATATGTGTGTAATATATATATGTGTATATATACACATGTACATATGCGAGTGACTAAATGCTTATTTACATGTCATTGAGGGTGGTTTTTTTTTTTTTAACTAAAAGAAACTTGAGGACGAGCAGACCTCAAACCCATGCTTCTGCCATTCAGGGGCTAGGGTTCTAACCATTAGACTCTTCAGGCCACAAATCCCAAGTGGAAATGTGCTATATGCGCAATAGGTCCCAATTCACCCAATATGTCGCAATTCGTGTGAAAAAGATTACGCTTTCTCATTTTCAAATGTTGGCAGTTATGCACTTGGTTGTTACATGTATGCCACCATGACTGTGGTATTGTGTATGCTTCCACTCCCTAGTGCTCATGCAGCACACACTAGCCACTGCCCAGTGATCATGTGTTATTCTGCAAATTACCTGGTAGTTATGTGTCTGCTGCAACTATTCAGCTGATGGCATGTCCGGGCAGGGTGGCATTACAATCCTTCGTTGCAATACAAGATTGGATCCTGGTGTTGAGATGAAGATCAACTAGAAGTGGTTTCCATGCCCATCTGAATTGTGCTCTTTTGAGTTAGTTACGTCTGGGCCGCGTTCAAGGTACGCCTCGGAGAAATTCCGGACATTGCACTAGTCTGAGAGGCATATAGCTGTCGGTTGCCTCAAATATGCCCGGCCCCACTGGGGTCAGCCATTTGCAATTGAATGAACAACTCTGATTGGCTGAAACCACTGAATCCGACGGCCATTTTCGAGGCGCTTTTTGCCTCCTACCTGAAAAGCGAGATGTCTTGGAGTTGACTCCGAGGTGCACCGGGAATGCAAATTGGGCAAAAAGACATTCTGGCACCATCTCCGAGGCGGCTCCGAGGCGTCCCCTTAACACGGCCCTGGTCTGAGATCTTCATAGCTTGTGCCTGGCGGTTATGGAGTTTATTGGCCTTGTACCTTTAGAGGCTCCGAAGGGAGGGGGGGGGGGGACTCACCATCACCTCAACATTAGCAATTGTCCGGTAAACCTTGTGTTTCTAAACTAAGTTGTAGCCCTAGCTACTGGTTTTCTCTTTAACCGCTGTGCTCATTTAGAATGTGCTGTGCGCCATCAATTATTGAAAGAAACATCGCCAAAATACAGTAATATTTATAATAATAATAATGAAAATTATTATTATAATAATAATAATGATGTTGATGCCTGCTACCATGGACTTTACACATTGAATATTGGTTATTAGGCAATTCAAAGATTTACTCAATGCCGTGTTTATATAACACAAGACACCAGGGTTGTATCAACTATTTATTTGGTGGTTGTTAGCGGTAAGCCTAATGATTTAGATGCTCTTAATTTAATCATTGTGATATAGTCTTAATACACATACCCCAGTCTGCGTGTAAGGGAGGATAGGTGTGTGTGGGTGCGGGGCGGTGCTTGCAAGTAGGCCTTCTTGTTACACTTAGGACTATATGAAATTATTAATGCAAGCAGTGTATATTGAATTGACGCGACACTCGTGTAAAAAAGAGAGGGCGAGAAGGCAGGAGTTAACATCACCAACAGCATGCCGATTTCCTTAGAGGGTTGTCCCCAGGTTTCCATTTAAAAAAACTAAATTATGGATTTCTTTTCTGTGTTTTTTCAATTTTATTTCTTTTAAGCGAAAGTCTCATTGAAATTATATACCAATGCAAACACAACAGAGGTCTACATTCAAGTTTGCCGGCTGTGTTCAACTAACCTATATATTTCCAATGTTATTATGTAGGATAATCGGCATGTCATGTTATCAAGGTATTTGTGTTGGAATGCTTCTGATGATGCTCCAGTGGACACTACTTGTATTATAATAATGGGGGGAGAGAAGGGGTTAGAGAGGTTTCATATACTGTTAAGCAGCACCACATATAGCTGGTTGGCGGTTGACAACACACACAACCCCCCTCCCCCCCCCTCTTTCTCACCTCACCTACTAAAAAGTCTCCGTGAGTCAAAGAAAGAGTGATTTTTCCCAATTTATTTGCACACCAGTTAATTATCAACGTCAACTGTATCGGGATGTCGCCTGCTGTCACTGTGATGAAAGCATATGCAGACACTGAGCTGAGGAAGAGTCTGCCAGTAAGCTTATAGTGCATGCTGACTGCATCTGCTGTCACTGAACTACTGGTTTCGACTGTTGTGAAGCTGGTGCTGCCTGCTATTGTTTAGCTGACACCATCTACTGTTTGCTGTCATGAAGCTGGTGGTGTCTGCTGTCACTTAACAGACAGTGTCTGCTGTCATGAAGCTGGTGGTACCTGCTGTCGCTTAGCTGACACCATCTACTGTTTACTGTCATGAAGCTGGTGGTGTCTGCTGTCATTTAACTGAACGGCATCTGCTGTCTGATGTCACTTAGCTGGTGGTACCTGCTGTCACTTAGCTGATAGTATCTGCTGTCATGAAGCTGGTGATGGCGTTTGCTGTCTGCTGTCATGAAGTTTGTGGTGCCTACTATCGCTTAGCTGACAGCATCTACAGAATCTGCTGTCACTAATGTCACAGACTATAGCATATGCTGCCACGGTCATGCCAGACTACAAAATCTGCTGACACTAAGCTGTGAGAGATGTAACTATCACTTAGCATAACAGCAGACACTGTTGTGACAGTTAGTCATCATAGTGTAATTTCATCACATCAGACAACTTTTCTTCTTCTTGACATTGTGTTTTTTTAAAGAAATATGTTATCACCAGTGGTGTATTAACCTGGGTAGGCTGAGTAGGCTTAAGCTTATGGGTCCAGAAAGGAGGAGGCCCTGAGAGCATATAAAAACTTGTTTAATTGAGTGTACTGAAGCTCAGCCTAGGGGCCCGGGTGGGAGTCTAGGGGCCCGGGTGGTAGTTAATCCACCACTGGGGGAGTAACACATGATGAACCTATCAGTCACTCTTTCTTTCCCTTACGAGCTGGCCCATGTGGGCCCGACGACCGCCCCCCACACACACACACCTCCGCCACCCGTCCCAAGCACACATACAACACTCACCCACACGCACGCACGCGCTATTCCACTGGGCTCAGCTCAAAGTGTAAACCTCTGCCACAGCTCTGCCAAACCCACCTGACCTAGGTATCCGTCGAGAAGCCAGCCACCTCACTCATTGCAGCATCATTCTGTCATCTTTGGTCGATGAAGTCAACATTAGTATATATATAGCATTCAACGTGTCAACCCATTGGTATGATAAGTATCAATCAGCGTCTTGTGTATTGAATCAATTGAACAGCATTAGCTCATCATTCATTAACCCTCCACACACACAACCCTACTCTCCCACACCTCCATTCACTAACCCTACCCTCCCCCTCCCCCATCCCCATCCCCTTTCCCGTCGATGTACGGTGACACGAGCAGAGGAGTGTGGGGTCAATCACTGTATATGAGTTAGCGGAGGGATGTCACGGTGCACGCACGCACGCGCACACAGACACACACAGACAGACACACACACACAGACAGACAGACACACACACACACACACACACACACACACACACACACACACACACACACACACACACACACACACACACGCTGTTCCCACCAGACGGGCGTGAGTAACTAACGGCGACGGTAGCAGCATGGCGCACACTACTACTATTACTACTACAACTACTACTACAACTAACTAACTACTACTAACTACATCATGGTGTCAGTGTTGTCATAATTATTAATTATTTTCACTGGAGCTAGTCTGGGAGTGGCTGCCATGTTCATCCTAAGAGGTTACTCAATTATTATGTATATTAATATATGATCTAGTGACAGTGATATTTCAGAGTAGGATGTCATATATTTCATACATTGTGTCCTCATGGCGAGATGGCCATGTACTTTGCGTCGGTCCGCGTAGCCCTGTGTGCAAGGTGATCCTGCAAAGTGGCACCAACCACCTTGTGATGTATAAAGTGACAGGTTTTTATCGAACTTCTATCCTATATATATATTATATGTATATCATGTATATGTATATTATATGTATGTCATATATATGTATATTATATATATACATCTGCATATATATGTATATAAATGTATATACATATGTATATATAATGTGTATATGATGGGAATGATATTGATGGTGGTAATGACCCAAGTCACAGTGTGACCTAATTGTCAGGTTGGACGCCTGAGTCTGTTTATGCCACAAAACAATAGAGTGGCAGATCAGACATTGCCCGAGAGCAGCGGGTACGTTACGCGACACCCAAACGGGTGTCTAGGATTATGTATATACAGAGTATTATGTATATGTAGCCATCATGTGAATATCAAATAATTGACATGACTTCTATAATCCACCGACCAAGTGATTTCAAATCATTCATCCATTTATTTCAGTTAGTTCTAATATTCGTTATGAGTCAGTTTCCAACCTCGCCCTACAACAAGTGATTAGTGAATATCCATATTCGGTGAAACTGAATTTTCTGGTATGACTAGTCAAAACTGTTACTTGTTGTTGTTAGATTGTTGTGGTTTTTTGTTGTTTTTTTGTGTGTTCGATTTGCACTTCAGTTTCAAAGATATCGTATATGTCATCTATCTGCATGGATACATACATGGATGTACGCATACATACATACGTACGTACATACATACATACATACATACATACATACATACATACATACATACATACATACATACATACATACATACATACACACACACATACATACATACACACATACATAATATGTTCACGTATATATGTTTAAATTATGTTTCTTTTGTTCTTTTTCTCTTCTTTCCTTTAAAAAAAAAAAAGAGAAGAATTTTAGACCATTACGCTGGTCGATATATGAAAATTAAACTAGTGCAACGCATTCATGAATTTAATTAATTAAATTAATTGATGCCACTCGGCTTGTTATCTGATGTCCAGCTCGCCTGGTTCCGGGACTACTTATACTACTACTACTGCCATTACTACCATTACTGCCATTATACATGTACGGTATCTCGAGCAACAGACTCAAAACTCGAAGCCCCGCATTTCCAGGTTCTCTACCTCGTGTTCAGTGTATTAAGTTAGTGGACAGTCTTCGTTTCTCATGTAGCCCATTCACTTCTATTTTGTTTATTATTATTATTATTCTACGCAGTGCAATTAACAAATTGTACTCATCTTGCAAACGATTTTTTAAAGGAAAATAATGCCCGTGTTCAGATTAGGTCTCTAAAACAAGAGTTTCCCTACTTAGTTTAGAGAACAGAATCTCATTGTATGTGCATTATTATAGAGCATGAGCTTAAGAATGGATCTGTTGTTTTGTTGTGTGTGCTTTTTTTTGTGGGGAGTGGGGGGGGGGCGGGTATATGGGCACACAGACTTTTATTTTTTTCCAAATATATATATATATATATTTTAGTGGTTTCAAAAGGTTGGCAACAAAAATGCAAGCTTAGTAAAAACATTTACCATTTGCAGTACTCCCTTCGTTTTTTATGTGACTTCAGGCGATATTTTGGTGATTCACATCAAATGACATTTAGGTTCGGTACGGTGCACTGGTACTGAATGACTTAGTGAAAATGCAATTGATTAGTGATCCTGTACTTGGACGTAATTTATTATTCATGGGCTAATTTCCAATGGTTTTAAGCAATATTCGATGAAATTGTAGCAATATTTTACTCGTATTAGACCATATTTAGTAGCTGGATTGTGGATTTAGACGATTTCTTGTGACAATGCAGCTTCTTTGTGAATATTTAGGCGCGCCAGCCAACATGTTACATACTAGCAGACGACAATCAAAAAGTCTCCCTTTTCTTGTTCTCTTGACCTAAAATAATGCTACTGACAGCACAGATGTATCGCAATTATTTCCCCCGGTTTTCATTATTGTCGTTGGCTTATTTGTTACCAACTGTTTACTTCTATAGGCGTCTTCTCTTCCCCATCCCCCGCTTTTAAAAAATTTATTTGTTATTTTCCATTTCTATCATAACCAGAGAATAGTTTCGTACAGCTGGTTAATATTGAAATTATGAGGTATTGTCATTTGTGTGTAGTGTTTTTGACAACGGATTTCTGCACAAAGCACACATCAGCAATTGGCACAAGTGAACAAAGCTGATCCTTCTTTTTTTTCCTTTCTTTTTTTAAAATATTGCATTTCTTGATTAAGCAGGGGATTTAATCTGAACAACAGCTTGACTCACCTTTGTACCGTGTAGTTGTTTCCTTTGGTGCTTTAAAAAAATATATTATTTTAATTATTATTGCTATGTTTATTGTTATAATGTTTTACTTGAATTCGACAGGTGTATATGTAATATTTACAATAATATTACCTGAGGTCATGTTGATTTTTTTAATTTACAAACCTAGTCAAGTCTACACTATTAACATACTTTTTTTTCGAGTATAAATCATTATTGTGCATATTCTTAGCTATTTATTGCAGTATTTCTATGTTTTTTACGTTAGGCAAGCAATGTGAATTTATTTATAGAACGAATTGGTCACCATTTGAATATCCCACCCCCACATCTGGTAACTTTGCATAATAACGTAATGAGAGTACATTATTACCTTAATAGTCACAAGAAGCATTATATAACATAATCTAATGGTTGTAGGGGTACCAGTGTAGCTACTGGAGTTTTGAGGCTTGGTGGGTTGGGCTGAAACTGGTGCTTCTGTCAAGGACCGTCGTGCCTCCAAACTGATTGAATTCTTATTTTCATAGTTGCTATACTCCTAAATGCTAAATCTAACCGAATCTGTAATGCTAGTATCGCTATTTGGAATGATAGTCAGTGCGCTGGTACTTGGCTAAGTGGAGCGTCTGCTTTCAGTACAAATAGAAGACAAAAAGTGGATTTGTTGCGTTCAACCTTTGCTCGTCTTACTACAAGTTTACAGCCTTATTTCCATCGAGAGAGAAAACACCGACTTATTAGAGCCAAGACCAAACAAAAAACATGCTAAGTATTACAATTGAAAATCGGTGCTATGACGCTGTGGGTTTTTTTTCTCTCTTTGTTTTCTTTGGGGGGGGGGGTGAAGTCGGGGGGGGGGGACTACTAATGTAAAAGCTATTGCATGAGTGTCGTTTATAGGGAATATAAATGAAATATTAACAATTTAATGCTAATAATACTATGCTGGGGGAAACAGACTTGTAAATATTGTATTAGGGAGTGGTTATATCGGCTTGGGGTAAAAGATCAAATCGCCCCTCCCCCGAAAAAAACACTCCAACAAAGTGACATTTTTTTTGTTTGGCCTAATATCTATTCGGGAAAGCAAACTGTATATTACCGTAGTCTCTCGGATTAACGCCCTGGGCGTTTAAATTGGCAAATCACTAAAGCGGGGGGTGGGCGTTTACGAAATATTGGCCAAGTAGGGGGTGGGTGTTAACCCACACGTGGGCATTAACCTGCGAGAATACGGTAACTGGATGTAGGCTGTAGTCCCTGTCCTCACTTAGAATCGAACTGTTATATTGAAGTTGCATAATCCGATGGATTTGAGTTTCTGCCATGTTATTTAAATAAATATATTAGCTTGATCGTTACACTTTGGTTTGAAGTAACTTTTATTATAAATGGCTAACCTTGGAGATATTTGAAGTGAAAACGTGCTAAATTAATGTTGACCAGCATATCGAAATTCTTACACCATAGGTTTCAGCACTAACAGGTTCATCAAAATTGACCCTAATGTTCCTTTTGTGCAGCAACGAATGATGCTTCATTTTCTAAGTTAGATATTTAGGATCAAATCTCGGTAAGTGTGGTGTGTTTTTAATATTTTGTTGATATAATTTGATGCTTTCATCGGACTATGCAACTTTAATCCGGTATGTTGTTTGAAATCCTCCCCCCATGTCACGTGACTGAAAATAATTTATTAAAGGTGCTTCATGTTCTAGTAGAGACTGCATCTTTCATCTTCATGTGTGCCATAATTGAGCGATACTAGCAAACCCTTCCATAACCACCTCATTGTTTTTCTTAATGCGCCCTTTCATAGCTTTCATTAAACACGCTACCCAACGAATATAAGCATTACAATAGCTAGCATTTGAAGTGTCATTAGTGACCTCGTCGCAGAGTTTGGTAACAAGTGTTCTATTTTCAAGTATTGCTGTTATTTCAAATTATATGGTGCTTTCTTCATATATTTTTTTGCGTAGCTTATTAGATCTCAGGAGGTTTTGTTTTTTGTTTTTTTTAATCCTGTAGTAATGGTGACACAAAAGTACATCCATTGAGTTATGATAATAGCAATGGTAATTAAATGAGCGGGTCCGTGGGCATTGTGTATTTGTTACATCGATTCTTTAGTCAATTTTATATCATTTATAACATTGCATTGTGCGAAAGGGTGTCAAAAGTCGGAATTGTGTGCCTCAGTCAATGCTGGTTATATAGCACAGAAAGCCTGACATACATGCAAACACATGCATACATATTTATATATATATATATATATTATGAGTATATATATATATTTAAAAAAAATTATAATATATGTATACTATATATATATATATATGGATACTATATATATATATATATATGTTTGTCCCCTGATACAAATATCCCTCCCATTCGTGTGTGAGTGTTGTGTGATTGGAAATATCAACATGGCTCATACATGATGACAGTTGTAAAAAATCTTATAGTGCCATTCATGTTGACCAGGCACCAATACTATGAGGCCATGAACTTGTTCTATGCTTCCCATTCACTTGTCTGAAAGGAGCAACAAAGTGCAATCCACATTTCATGAACTCAATGACATGACTTTTTTTTTTTTTTAAGTATGCTTTTTTTTATTTGTTGTGTTTGAGTTTTTTATGGATCTTTTTTTTTCTTTAAAAAAATATTAAGAATCAAAAACGAGGAAAAAGAAAATGAGGAGAAAAAATCGCTCTTACAGTCAATGGCTGCCTGTGAGACATTTTATTTATATTGTAAAGTATTTATTCCATAAAGATGTATAGTCCAGAGGAAGGATTAGTGTGTATATAGACAGATCTAGCCGTATCAGACAGCAAATCTAGGTGTAGTTTATGATGTTTTCTTACTTTTCCAGACTAATCCAATGTTTCAGTATGTTCCGTGTGAATGTAAAGACTTGGCTAATTTCGTTGGCCCACCAAACTTCTGATTGTACCACTAGGTGGCACTACCTTCTGAGTTGGGCAGATCGACGTTGATCGGAGGCTGTGAACTCGCCCAATTCAAATATTATATAGTTAACCAAAAAAAAAAAAAGACAAAAATAAGTAATCAATCGTGAATTATAAATTGTGTCGCTTCTGTGCAAGGGTTTTTTTTTTCTTTCTTTCTTCCCCCCCCCCCCCCAAAAAAAAGAATAATGCGTGTCCGGGTTGTAATGCACTGGCCACCTTCGGTAGGGCTTTACCATTGGGAGCGACTGTCACAAGTGGGTCGTTATTCAAAATACAACTGACTATTTGTAACCGGTTGATAAATTCTCGTACTCATTTGAGCAAGTGAACCATGTTATTTAACGAAGCCCTACCAATCCAATGCAGATTATTGACTTTTGCCTGTATGTTTGTGTTCCTGTGTTCATGTATCATAGAGGTTATTTATCATACAGGGGTTGGGCACTTCCCAAGGCTTGCACGACGGAGTCATGAGCAGGAGCATAATGTAATCCTCCATTTGTTTTATTACTATAATAATTATTAATACTAATTTTAGTTGTTTTGAGTTCAAAACCAAGAAAATCGATGCTCATTAGTCAAGTATTGTAGAGTGGAAAGGTCCATTGTGATGTTTAAGTGGCCAACTTTTGCCTCCCACCTCCCCCCCCCCCTACTCCCGCTACTCCACTTCCCCTCCACCCCACCCCCTCAAATGCGTCAAGTCCTGTCTGTTCAGTTGTCAACACAAGGGGAACTGCCCATTCTCTCAGTACTATAGGTAGTTTAGGCTTCATCAGCCATTGTTGTATATTTTGGAATCATCATAGCAGACATTGTAGAAATCATGATCATGGGATATATCTGCTGTTTTAGTCAATAAAAGATTGCTGTTGTACACTAGCGTGTTCATTGTCTATTTGTGAGTTATGCCACTACATCGATAATATGTCAACGGATCCCATACTCATGCCAACTTGATTTGAAAATGAGGTTAGTTGCACGACTAAATCTAGCAGAGCCCAAACAATATCGTGGTTAGATCCACCCCAGACCAAGAGTAGGGGGTGAATGACAACCTAGTCTAAATTCGAGCCAAAATTGCCTCGGTAGGGATTACCTTAAACAAGCTGGTGAGTAACTGGTTCTAGCGCACAATGTTTAGCTATATTTGTGTACTGTTGAAGAATTGGGAGATAAAGAAAAGAAAAAATAGCTACTGGAAGCTATTGGTTTGACTATTAATTTGAATGATTTAATCAAGTATTCACCCCAAAATTAGTGGGCTACAGTGGATAAGTATTTAAGCTTTATACTTAGCATATTATCTTACAGACTAGTGCTTATTTGCATAACCCAGCCGCCCGACACTTTTTCTATAGGATTATTTAAGTCCTGTCACAGATATTGCAGTGGGAGTAACTATTTTGTGCCTGGATGTAGTAGCAGATCAGGTAGTGGACGTGTTATTCTAATCAGTTTTCATTTATTTCCGAGCAAGGATGCAGACAGAAAGATTCTTCACATAGATGGCCATAATTAGACACAATTTCTCCCATAGTTTAATTAACTATAGACCAATCGAAGATCTGTCATTGTCATTGGAAGGTTTTACCAGTAATTATAGCCGCGTTGCGCTGATGAGTGCAACTCCCGTGGTTTATTGGGCATTCAGGGGTCCTTCATCATTATGAACATTTTCACAACTGTACAAATTGTATGTCATGGGGGAGGGTACGCTTTCTAAATTCTGTTTTTAAATGGTCAAATTGAGCAGGATAGTATATGGGTCGTTTCATGGTAAATGGGGCCAAAGTGTGACATAAGGATCAAAAATGAATATTGTGTATTTTCCTAATTTCTTTTGCTGAGTAGCCAACTTTTGGCCAGATATACTGGTGACGAGAAGGACAAAATAGTTGAGGTTACCATTTTGTCAGAAAACCAAGAACTAATTGAGTAGCCAACCCCAAGTGTGGAATGATTAATCAACAAGTGTGGATTTATTAATCAAAACAATTATTTAAGAAAGATTATTGTATGAAACAGTTAATTTTTATGTTGTGATCCCCTAAGTATTGAAATCTGCATAGCGATATAGCGAATGGTAGACAGGAAGTGTGAACACTTATTTGTCTCTCTTTTTTTTTTTTGGTACATTAGTTGTAGGATGATTTTATTCTTCCCAATTTTGAGTTGTGGATGTAACAGAATAGAAGGGGACACCAAAACTAATATGGGACTTCAATTTCAATTATCTTTCATACAGCTTAGTAGGAAAATTATATTACTAGTTATATGGTACTCCAGAATATGCTTGCATAGACAGCAGTACCAAGGGTTTTCTTGTTAATGCTCTTGTATTCACAGAATAGCATATTCCCTGAAAAAAACAAGCAGGGGACACGACAGTTATGTCCAAAACCAGTTTAATAACCATGGAATATTAGATATAACAAAAATATATATGCATGCAAACTGAGCATTTATTTCAAGTAGGCCTTGAGTTTCTTTTTATTATTTCATTGAATAACGGGTAATATTCTATGCAAAATAAAGGTCTAGTAGGCTGTATAAAAGTCCAAATTCACCATGTAACAAATTCATGCCTTTAAAAGACCATATTTTTATATGAAAATGTTAGCTTTTTTTTTTTACTATGTCACATTAGGCCTTAATTTGTCATATCTATCCCGCCAAAGTGTAAGAATACTAATTCTATCAAGAAAATACCTCCTCTATTCTTTCCACAATTGTTTTTGACCATTATATACTGGAAAATACATTGGCCCCAGATTTACCATGAAACGACCCATATATATTATATTCATAATATATATAATTGCATGTTGGGGAGGGGGGCACTACACGCTTTCTAAAGCTTCTATTCTAAGTATGGTTTGGGGGTTCACATGATGATGCTAGTAGGTAGCCTATATAGGTATGTAAGAAATATAACTGGTCTTTACAAACCCATTGAAAATAGGACATTTTGTATTCACAATTTCTATACATTATTCCACAAACATATACTATTCTGTTGACAATAGTGAATAGAAATTGTAGGAACAGTGTAAGCCTAACCATTAATGGTTGTTTTCCCACTGCCCCTTATAAATGGGTGGGTATATTTAGGACTTGAGAGTTAATCTGAACGTCCGTCCGCATTAGCCTTTGATGTAAAGAAAGCTCTGGAATGTGAGAAACCTCACCCTTATTATCTATACTACTACTAGTATTACTAGCCTACATCGGTACATTTGGGCACACATGTCAACGCAAGCTGTTTGTTTGTTGTTGTTTTACGTCCTAGCAACATCTAAGGTCATATCAGGACGGGTCAACGCAAGCAAGCAGTGGACTAATCCGGGATACATTGCGAAGGAGATATCATGATCTATTTATTTACACCAATTCAACCCCTGTGTGTGTGTTGTTACCGTGTAACCAGTTGGAGGAATTCAACCCCGACCTCATTAACAGAAAAACCAAAGGCGCGAACAAATATAATAAGGATCAAGATTTCTGTGACAATCTGTGAATCGCGGTGAATCATGGGAAGTTTTGTTTTCGCGCATGGGCGCTGATATTGTTGTTAACTTCCGGCATCTTTGCGGAAGCATTGCGATCTGTAAACAGAACCTGTCAAAATCATTGATTACGATTGGAAGTACGCTCTCATTAGGATCGCATAATTTTTACCATAACCTTATATTACAATTGCAGTAATAATGTGACCAATCCAGTAGTTGTAGTAGTCAGGAGTATGCATCGAAGCAACCGTAGGCAGCAAGGTCACTCTTGGAAAGATGGCTGCCTCGGAACGATCCAACCAAGTCTAGGTGTAATCGAAAACAAGACAATCATGCTCATGAGTTGACTGAGATGTTTTCCTCTGCAAGTAATACGATCGAACACAGCGGATATGATTTTAAATCAGAGGGGAATTCCCCCAAATGGAAGGGATTATTTGTGCAGGCCCTACAAAAGGTAAGAATGTTTTGCTCTGTTCTGAAGCTGAAGACAGAATTTCAGAAAGCTACACTAACACTGACGTCAGATCGGTGATAATAATGTGAACAAAATGCAATTTCGAATTAGTAATATCATGACGATATCAAATTAACGTATTTTAACCTGTTGCGCATCGGTAGTTTAAACATGCATCCCAGACGTGATTTATTGGTGCATTATGGTTTGCTAGACGTTCTCAGTAGTCCCAGTTCTTCGCGTTATCTTGAACCTAGATTAGAAGGTTTAGAATAAGAATGTCGGTAGATGAAAATGAAGTCTTCATGGATTGTTTATCCTTTCAATTGATGGACAGTTCATGCAAACATTAAATGTGTATTAGCACATCGATTTACTTAGCTAACATTCTATGTATTTAATATGACATTTGGTATTTCATAAGTTTATGTTGGTGCAGTGATGGGGAGAAAGCAAACAAACCAGAACGTGCTGCTCGTGCAAGGAGCTTTAATGTTTTGGTCGGGGATTTACTGTTATTGTTAGAAGAAGCCAAAATAAAGGGAAAGAACGAATCGGAGGGGGGCGGGGGGGGGAGGGGGGGGGGCTCTGGACCTTCAAAGTTTGGGGTCCTCCATGACCATGGAACCTAAGGATAATCAGAATAAAGACCCAGTAAGCAAACTACCTGAAATAGAAGAGGGGGTAAACTGGAAAATCATGAGCAAGTACAAAAATTGAAATGTATGTCAACTAATGTCCCCACTACAAAAAATGACAGCTGGAGCAATAGCACAAGTTCAAGTCCCACAATACCAGTGCACCACAACATTAGTACATATACCAGCAACAACCACAGGAGCAACCGGACATATGTACCAGGTACAACAGGCCTAATAACAGCAAATATTCAAGGACTGTACCCCAAAACAAAGCCGAGTAAAGTTCCTTTCCGGTGAACTTGCACAGGAAAGCAATTCAAGGATAATAGCTCTTACAGAAAGTCACTTAAATAACCATATCATGGACAGTGAAATTCACCTGCTGGGTTTCAGCATCTATAGAAGTGACAGGAAAGATAGAACTCATGGTGGCGTTATTTTGTACATTGACGAAAATTACATGTGCAAAGAAATAATCAACAGTTTGAATGCCTATTGCAGCCTGTTATGCCTTGAAATTATCCAACTCAGCATGATACTAGCCATAGTATACAGACCTCCAAACTGCCCTGAATACACATTCGTTGATTTACTCCACAAACTCTTCTCTGCAATAACAAACATGGTGGCTCCAATGCTTGACATTATATTCCTGGGCGACTTCAATTTCCCAAACAGTACCTGGCCTCTAGGACATACACAGGCAACAGTAGCAAAACAGAACAAAATCAAGCAACAAAACTGATGGAAAGACAAAAGTGCCTCAAGCACTTCTAACAGAAATAGAGAAATTCTCAAACTCAGTGCCTATAATTATCACAAAGCAGATTGGACACAATTAAACAACAAACTTTGTGGCATAAACTGGGATATATACCTCAGTGGAACAAACAAACTAAAGAAATTCTATAACAAGATCGAAGAATTGTGTGTCAAGTTTGTACCAACAAAGAAACCTAAAGCTATGAAACAAACAATTCCACGTGACAGAATGATTCTAATGAGAAAGAGAACAAAGCTTCAAAGGAGGACAAACACCCAATCAACAACTCAGTACAATCTTTTAAAGAAAATCCACTCCATAGAAACTAAATTAAGGGAAAGCTGTGATGAAGAACGTAAATGAGAGGAGGAAAAGGCCATAAGCAATATCAAGATAAATCCAAAGTATTTTTATAGCTATGCTAAGAAATACTCCCAGGCCAGAACAACAATAGGACCACTCCAGAATAAGAATGGTGACATAGTCCAAGATCCTGGAGAGATAGCAGACATCCTGAAACAGCAGTACGAAAGTGTCTTCAGTAGCCCACTAGAATCAAAAATAATAAACCAACCAAAACAGTTCTTCTATCAGGTGGACCAAAGCAAACCAACCCTTATGAATATCAACTTCAGCCCAGAAGAAATAGAAAAGGCAATTGACAAACTAAATCTAAACTCATCTGCTGGTTCCCTGCCATCCTAGTAAAACATTGTATTTGTAAGCAATACCTTTCCTAACCGCTGTATATAATTTGGAGGGATTCCCTGGACCACAGTAACATTCCTGATATTGTAAAGGAAGGACATATTATTCCAATCCATGAAGGTGACAGTAAGGCTCTACCCAAAAACTATATACCTATCTCACTAACATCACACATAATCAAGATCTTTAAGAGAGTAATTAGAGAACATCTAGTCAAGTACTTGGAAGCAAATAATGAACCCATCCCAGCATGGTTTTAGATCCGGAAGATCATGTCTTTCGCAATTACTGGCCCATCATGATCAAATCCTTGATAATTTAGAAAAGGGTGCAAACACCGATTTTGTAAAGGCCTTTGATAAAGTTGATCATGGCATCCTCTGCCATAAATTGCATAAATTAGGAACAGGAGGGAACATGGAAACCTGGATCAATGAGTTCTTGAGGAAGAGAACGCAAAAGGTTATTGTGAATGGAGCAAAATCGACAGCATCCGATGTGACCAGCAGCGTGGCACAAGGCACAGTATTTGGACCAGTCCTGTTACTTGTCTTGATCTCTGACATTGATGAAAACACAACAAGTACTATCTCTTTTTTTGCAGATGACACATGAGGGAGATTAAGGGAAATGTAGACACAGAGGCCCTCTAAAAAGACCTGGAAACCATTTACAATTGGCAACATTCAAACAATATGCTCTTCAATGACAAGAAATTTGAGCTAATACGATATGGCGTAAACCAAGACCTAAAAATGAATACAACTTACATAAACCGCGTAGGAGAGAAAATTATGGAAAAGAAGAGCGTGAAAGACCTTGGTGTCCACATGGGAAGCAACCTCAAATTCACTGAACACATTGACTATGTATGCCAATCAGCCAGAAAATATAGTGGATGGGTGCTTCGTACATTTAAGTCAAGAGAAGCTGGTTTAATGAAAACCTTGTGGAACTCCATAATACTCCCACGGATAGACTACTGTTGATAACTGTGGATACCAACTTCGAGAGGACTGCTGACAAAGCTAGAGTCACTGCACCACAGCTTCACATCATATATCGAAGACACCAAGAGCCTGGATTATTGGGACAGACTAAAATTCCTCAAGATCTACTCCATTGAACATCGTGAGAGATATCGAATTGTATACACATGGAAAATGATTGAAGGCAAAGTACCGAACTATGGCATAACAACGTATCATTCAAAAAGATATGGTAGACTTGGTAAGGTACCAGCAATAAATACAAAAGCCTCACAATCAAGAAGAACTCTGCGGGAAGGAAGTCTTTCTGTCCGAGGAGTACAGGTCTTCAATACAATGCCAGCTTACATTAGAAATCAATCAAACTGCAGTGTACAATCATTCAAAAGGCAGCTTGACAGGGTGTTAACAACAATACCAGATGAACCACAGATTCCAGGATACACCCAGCTAACGCCAACAGATTCAAACTCATTACTGCACATGACAAAACTGAACAGAGCATCCTCACCACATGTGATGGGCTCTGATGGTGGAGTCTCTGACTTGGCCTGAGCATATAGCTCAAACACTCTAAATTCTAATCTAATCTAATCTAAAGTATAATTTAGTCACGGTCCACATCTAAACTAGGCTTTACTTGTGCTATAGAGTTGACACGAGGTGTTATTTCATCATCATCATCATCATCATCATCATCATCATCATCATCATCATGCTGTCGGTCGCAATGCAACAAAGACTGCTTTCATTACTTGACTGCCGCTCTCCATTTAGCTCTCTGCTGTGAGAGTGATGTCCATGAGTCGGTCTTAATGTCTCTCAGCTTCAGGTTTCTCTTGATGGCATAGCATTTTATGAAAGCTACCTGCAAAAGTGTTCAAGTGCTGCTGGCTTTTGCAAGTTACCAGCGGCACTCTCTCGGGGAGCAAATAGAGGTTTCACACTGGCAAGAACATGTCCAGACAGGCGCAAAACTATTTGTCCCTGCAATGGCTGGTCGGGAGATGTTGGGAGTTCCATACATCAACCGCCCTTAATGCTGCCACAGTGACATGGTTTTCTGTTTAGGGTTTGCTCCCTTAGCCTTCGCTTCTGTCAAGAACCTGTACCACAAGGCAGTGGTTTACAACTCTGCAGGGCAGGGGCGTCAAACTCCCTGAGGTATTGCAATACCTGCATACCCATACCTACTGTTCACAACTGTGGATACCAACTTCTAGAGGACAGCTGACAAAGCTAGAGTCACTGCAATGCAGCTTCACATCATATATCGAAGACACCAATAGCCTGGATTATTGGGGCAGACTAAAATTCCTCAAGATCTACTCCACTGTTATTTACTGGTATTGTAATAGTTGATGTAGTCCATTTAGGTCTTAGCACTCAAAAATTGAGTATTCTCAGACTCAGACTTCTGGCACTTACTTACTAGTAAAGTGAGTTAGTCACTGACATTGTTGTTGACTGTACTACTGACTACTCTAGTTTGATATTTGTATGCAGACACTGAGACAGTACAGACGATTGGTTATAACTTTATTTTCATAATTTAAACATGTAATTTACTGTTTATTTTATTCCCACAATTAAATAATGATGTGAACTGTTCATGTAAATCATTTACATACCATTTTCGCACATCACACCAGAACAAGCAGGTTGTGATATATGCACGTGTTTATCCTAGAATATATGCTGAAGTGTTGGTATTGCACTTAGCAAGATTATCAAAAGCATTTGCTTCTTTTAAAGATCCACTATAATGATTTCAATTTAAGAGCCTGAAATATAATAACTGATAATTCTTTGTCATAAATATTTTTTTAGAGTGAATAACAATGAAACTAAAATGTGTGCTGTGGCAGTCTTTGAACTTCCAACTCAAATAATCAAGAAATCTGAATAGCTATTTGAATCATGTAGCCAAGTGGTGACAGTCAGTTAATTATCAGTATCACACTGATAATTATCAGTATCATACTGAGTATGTTTGCCAAAATGATAAAAGTGGCTGGGATATTCCTAAGCTTGTTTAAAGGGTGTTTACCAATGGACTTTTCTATATTGGACTATTTTGGCAATGCAATAAAAGGTTAAAAAGTGACTGTTCGATGCTAATGTAACTCACTAACTGTAAGAGAAAATAACATCTTAGCTAGACTGAAGGCACATATTGATATTCAAAAATGTGTAAAGTAGTCCATAAATAGTTTGTTATCTCAAGTACCAGTCGGTGGGCATCCCCCTGCCCCTCCAGTTTAGACTAAACCACTGAATTGACCTGCAAAGAAGCTTATTTTATTTTCTCTTATCTCATTCTCTACCCATCATTCATATCAATGCATCGCTTATAATATAATAATATTCTTCTGATTGTCTATCTATATTGTTAGAACTTAGTTCAGTTTGTAGTGGCATTTATCATTAGGGATAGAAGACCAGTGCATCAGCACTGACAGGTTAGTCAAAGGGATAAAACCACTTCACCCCCGCCCCCCTAAAAAAAACTAAAAACAACAAAACAATAAAAAACAAGCTGTCGTCAGCTCTGATGGACCACATAGGAACGGCCAACAGCAACCATGTAACAAACAGCTTGGTTAGAGACTGACAGAATTTGTGTTTGGCATCAACCTGCTCCTAAATGTTTTTGAGCATCCGATTTTCAAAGCCATAGTCAGCACTGTCTTGTCTAAAGTACAGCCCAGAGGGCAGAGGTGCTTTGTGCCAATGAGAAAATCCACATTCTAGACCAGGCCCTCATGAAAACTGAACTAAGCATGGTTGTGGCCATGAATTGATGAACATAGGTGGCTGGAATACATACCTTTCGTTGTGATTGAAGCTGCATAGTCTGGTGGTTTTGAATTTCTCCCATTTTTGTTAATACATATATTATTATTAGGTTGTTCGTTATAATTTAACTTAGCTTGAAGTAACTTATATCTTAAAGATAATTGGAGGTAATTGGCATGCATGTTAAAATGTTGATACCATAGGCTTCTGCAGTAACAGATTCTATTACATTAGCTACTCAGGTTGCCATCAGTGACTCAGCCAGGCTGCATGAAACCTGGCAGGAGTTGACACTGAATCCGCATGTCTTTTGTGTGGCAGTGATTGGTGTGTTAAACAGTTACTACCAAAATGCTGTCAAGTAGGAGTTTGACAGCATTTTGATTTTGTGGTACTGATGTCACAATATTGGTAAACAACTTCTGAGAACGACCCAAATAGGTACTGTTAACTTTACGACAGGGCCAAATTGATATTTTAGCTGTTTTAAAAGTGGTAAATCCATGTTATATTTTGTTTTTCTTCCTGAAAAAATAAATGCAATCTATATGATATATATGAGACTTGAGTATGTCCTTAGTTTTGGTTTTCCAAGTATATGCACATGTTCTATGGCTTTGTGAATTTGCTAATTTGGCCAATTTCGTTTTTGGATGAGAAAACCCTCAAAATTTTATTTTAAAATGCTCGTGACTTTTGAACCAATCATCACATCAATATAAGTTTTATACCACTGAAATCAGTGTATAAAGTTCTATCTGATTATCACAAAAGTGAAATGCAAACATACATTTTAAAAATCAGTTTGGAGTACCTACTTACATTGACTTAATATTAACTATTATTCTCTTCTATGCACAACAAGTGCTTAATAACCTGTATCTAAGTTGGTTATTGAGGATAAAATCTAGGTGAGTGTATTGGTTCCGTTTAGAAGATTTGATGCTTTCATCAGACTGCAGCTTTAACTTAAGGTTATGGGTACCTGAGTGACCTTTGAAGACAGGGGATGCTTTATGGATATCAAAAATACATGTGTCACAAACCATACAACTGACTATTGCCATACTCTTTGGCTTTTAAGTCAAAGGTAGCTAAATCATATAAGCTTGGTGATATAAACTATTTGATGTTCTGGAGTCGTTGTTATGTGGCGTAGGAGATGTGATTGGGAGAAAGGGAGATATAGATATGATTATGTATGCCAAGAAAAGAAGACCCATAAGGATGATTACGTGGTCTGGCGAGGGAGGATAGCAATGGTTACATGGTGTCGGTGGATCAGTCAAGGAGGATGGGCGGTGGATACATGATTTGATTTCCTCTCCTCTCCTCTCCTCTCCTCTCCTCTCCTCTCCTCTCCTCTCCTCTCCTCTCCTCTCCTCTCCTCTCCTCTCCTCTCCTCTCCTCTCCTCTCCTCCTTCCCTCTCCTCTCCTCTCCTCTCCTCTCCTCTCCTCTCCTCTCCTCTCCCTCCTCTCCTCTCCTCTCCTCTCCTCTCCTCTCCTCTCCTCTCCTCTCCTCTCCTCTCCTCTCCTCTCCTCCTCCCCTCCCCTCCCCTCCCCTCCCCTCCTCCCTCCCCTCCCCTCCCCTCCCCTCCCCTCCCTCCCCTCCCCTCCCCTCCCCTCCCCTCCCCTCCCCTCCCCTCCCCTCCCCTCCCCTCCCTCCCCTCCCCTCCCCTCCCCTCCCCTCCCCTCCCCTCCCTCCCCTCCCCTCCCCCCCCTCCCCTCCCCTCCCCTCCCATCCCCTACCGCCCCCTCCCGTCCCCTACCGTCCCCTCCCCTGTTCATATGGTTACAGTGTGTCTTGATTACTACAAACATTGCTTTACAGGTGGCCCGTCAGGTGTACCCGTCTCTAACCGTGCGTGAAGATGCGTTGAACTATATCGAAGACCTCATCCTGCAGCTGTTGGGCATGCTCAGTGCGTCACAGCCACATACAGTGCAGGTAGCATTACTTTTACTACTATTAGTAAACAATTAGGAGGGATGGCTCAATGAGTAAGAGCACTGGCTGGTGTGCTTTTATGCGGGAAGTCGTAGGTTTGAACCATGACCTAGTTAATTTAATAACACTCAAAATTGCTACTTATCGCCACCAAGCCTGGTGCTCGGCATTAATAGGATATGACATGGACTGGTTACTGCTTTGTTGAGTATCGGGATGATGTGATTGTGTGTGCTATTGGGTCATGATGCTGGTGGCCCTGTCTCTCAATGGGGCAGTACTATAAGGCACTGCCACAAGTCAGTACCCGCTCTGATATGATCTTAGATCTTAGATGTTGATAGAACATAAAGCATCAGCAAACAATGACCATGTTTCAAGCATTGGTTTAATTTCCTGACAATCAATCTAGTGGCGTCATGTTGATAGCATTAGCACGTGTTGGTTGTTTTGTTTTGGGTAAATTAGGCACTTCATATTTCTTACATTTATCATTGTGCCATCCCCTGGTGTATGAATCATATAAACTATGCAACTAACTAATATCATAATGCCATATGTAGGGGAGACTGGCACGCATTTTGAATTTGTTTATGACCTTTTTAGGAATATACCCCTTATTAGTAAAGATACATTAAAATGCCTAATACTGCAGCTGAAAGTATTATTTAATGTTCTGAAACTACAACATGATTATAATTAGTTGAGTTAAATCATGTTTTCTTCCATTCTGAAAAGTGTCCCAATGCACCCCATGACACGGTGCACTGGGACACCCATTGGAGTGCAATGGGACATATGCCTATAAATGTCTAACTGAAATGAATACACAAATAGCAAATAGCAAATGTTCCACACATAACTTGAATGAGTCCAGTATTGAACAAAATAGACCTTCAATCATATTTTTTGCTCTCATTTTGATTGACCGGATTAACTTTATCTTCCAAATTGGCAAAGAAGTCACCAACATTTTTCCTGTTGAAGCTAGTTGCTCTGCCGAGACTTGTTGCTTCTGGTTTCCTAACAGAAAGGTGTGGCTGCCATAGTATAAAACCATAAAACGAATCACTTCCTGCTATTTCGTTTGCTTCCCATCCAGGTGGTGTTTTCTTGTTCTTTCTGGCAAACTGGAATGCTAACTTGCTGGTCTCTACTGTAGTTAGACCATGATGGTGCTTAGAAGCAGTTAATAAATAGGCCTGCAATTTCCCTTCTTCCATCTCATCAAAAACTAGATTATTCTTGTAATTTGGCTTGAAATTCATGTTATTGAGGTGTTTTGTCATTGCATTTGTCACATGGCATTGGAGTGTGGACTTTGAAATATTCAGTGTCTTTTGCTGTATCTCGGATTGACTGGCCATCCTGAACTACATGGACAGCTCTTCTCATAATATCTTCAGATGTTTGTCTATGTGTCTCTGTTTTTCGTTTTCTGCTACATACCATTATTGATCCTGAAACTGAAAAGCAACAGGAGTCAGTAACGTCTTAGAATAGTGCACTTTATTTAATTAAAAAAACAAAAAGATGCTGACTCACATATTATATCACCTTATTTTAAAACAAAATGTCTTGACCTAGTTGTTGGCATATTGCTACAATATGCGTTGAATAAGTATAGTATAAGACAATATAGTAAATATGAAAATAAAACACTCAATTAAATTATTGAAGACTAAATACCACTGTATTTATCTATGGGGTGCATTGGGACGGTGTCCCAATGGGAGTGTCCCAGTGCACCCCATTTGACCAAGGTATGCTTACATCCAACTATACAAATTATATACATTACATGTGGGCTAGTTATGCCTTTGATAAGCATAATTTTCCTGCACTTAGAGAACAGTTTTGTTCTTCAGTGGTTTAAGCACTAATAGATGCAACCCGTAACCCTAAATATTTAGTAAAAGTACATGAAAATAGACATAATACTTACAATTTCTGTTCAGTAGCTCCTTTGTCTTGAAATAAAGATAGAGTGGCTTGGGGGAATCCCAGCATGCTATTGATGAGGTCACAGACAATTCCATGACCTTAATATAGCTACTAGAGGGGGTGTCCTACCCACCCCATGGCCCAATGCACCCCAGTCTCTCCTAGGCCTACAGTGTCCAGTGTTTAAAAAATAACTTTTTTTCATTGAGTACATTTACTTGTATTTAATTTTGAAACAAAATATATGCCGGTTTAAATCTAAGCATGTCAAAAATCATTGAAACTACCCTGATATATTTAATATTAATTAGGTTTTTAACAATGTAATTGGTTAATTTGATTAATTTATTACTTATTTTAATTGTTTAAAGTTTATCTATAGAGATATCGGCATGCCTTTTTTTAAAATTGTATTGGCTTCCTTTGGCTTGGCTTCCTTTGCGACCCGTTATTTCTCAATGGGATAGTTTTAGTAGTTTCTGTCGTGATATTATATGCCAGGGATGGAAGAAATCGGAAATTTCGCAGGTTTCCACGATTACATTTTTTAAAATTGTTTTATGTTATTTCTAAAATATGGCCAATTCTATGTATTTTCTCAACATATTACCCAACTATAAACTTTAAGTTCCATAAAGAACGTTGGGTCCCTGAGTATAGTGGGTTTCTGCAAAAATGCAGAAAGTCTCAAGGGCTTGGCATTGTCAGGGAATTGCCGGATAATTATAGAAAGTCAGGTTTCCGCTACTGCTTTCTGAGCATAGTCTTAGCTCTATATATTAGACCAGACGGGAATGAGTTGAGCATTCGTCTCCCGTTTGGGTAGATCGTGGGACTCGAACTGATGGGTTCGAACCCTGGTAGAGTCAAACCAATAACTTAAAAATTGATACTTGTCACTTCCTAGCTGGAATGGCCGAATGAGTTAGAGCGGCCGTCTCCCGTGCTGGTAGATCGTGGGGTCGTGGGTTCGAGTCCCAGTCGAGTCAAACCAATGACTTTAAAATTGATTCTTGTCGCTTCCTAGCCAGGCGCTCGGCATTATTAGGATAGGGCAAGGACTGGTGTGCTCAGTGTCAGGATAATGTGACTGAGTGGGATACCAAGTCATGGTGCCGGCGGCCTGGTTTCCCAGTGGGACAGCACTATAAAGTCGCCATGAGTGTGCACTGTCACAAGTCGGTACCCGTCCTGATATGACCTTAGATGTTGGTAGGACGTAAAACAACAACAAACAAACAAACCTAGCTGGGCTCTCAGCGTTATTAGGATATGGCAAGGACTGGTTGGCTCAGTGTCAGGATAATATGACTGAGTAGGATATCAGGCCATGGTGCTGGCAGCCTGATCTCCCAGTGGAGCAGCACTATAAAGTTGCCATGGGTACGCACTGTCACAAGTCGGTACCTGTCCTGATGTGGCCTTAGATGTTGCCATGATGTAAAACCCCAACAACCAGCCAACTTGTCACTGACCAATCATTAGAGTCGGAGAGTATTCTGCCGTCATTGTTGTGACCATATTTTACTTTATAGCCCACCTTGTCATCGTTTTCCGCCTCCCATTGATATCACTTTCATCCTTATATGTGGAAGTTTCTTAATGCAGTGTAGTAGGTCAGTTTGGGATAAGTTGAAATAGCAAATGTAATCAAAGTTGCCAATCTTTCTTTTTAATTTAAAAGAAAAAGACGAAAAGATTCCCACATTGAAATAAAAAAAACACTAAATGCACTATTTAGACAGTAATATAGCCATTCAAATATAATATTTCATGCTAATATAATATCTGTATTTTAGGCCGTGATGGAAGTTTATGCAGCTATAGGGAGGTCTGCACCCCCCTCCCCTCTCTTCACTCACCCACATATGCACATATCTTCTACCTCTTTTCTCCAACATTTTCTGGGGAGCGGGACTGCAAGCAAACTGTTTGCTGATGGCTGAAACTAAAAAATTAAGTTCTAAAATGTCCATTGCAGGATGTCGAAGAGCGAGTTCAGAAGAATTTCCCACACCCAATTGACAAGTGGGCCATCACGGACGCTCTCAAGGCTCTCAAAGAGGGCAAGAAGAAGTCCCTGCTGGTGCTGCCCGTGGACAAGATCCACCCACTGCTTGTCAAGGTACGCTACAAATGTAATTCCACGCGCTAGAGAATCCTGCCACTGGACAGAATGGCCCTGCATACTGAGCCCCTTCTCGCTCCTACTACACCCTCTGTCGGAGCGTATTATATGCATAAAACACGCATAGCTATATATCGATTATTTTGTGCTTTCTTGTGAGGAGCGGAATGTAGCTCAGGTGGTAGCGTGTCCACCTGTGAAGCTGTCGATCATCCGTTCGATCCTTCTCAGTGGACCCATTTGTAGTTTGGGCTATTTTCCATTTCAACCAGTCGTTCACAACTGCTTCATCAAAGGCTGTGGTATGTGCTGTCCTGTCTGTGGGAAAGTGCATCTAAAAGACCCCTTGCTGCTTATTGGGAAGAGTAGCCTATGTGGCGGCAGCTAGTTTCCTCCAAAGTAATATGTCAGATAAAAAATGTATGATAAGAAAAAAAATAGCAATGCGCTTTAGAGGCATCATTAAATAAAACAAGCTTTACCTTTTCTTTCTTCTTATGTGTAGTACTATCAGGTGCAACAATTTTGAATGAAATTTAATAAGTTTGAGTAAACTAATGTCAACTATGCCTGGAGGCGGTTCCAGGAGGTAACAGGTGACTCGATCCCGAGTAGTTGTCCGGTCCTGACATGACCTTAGATGTTGCTAGGACGTAAAACAACAAACAAACCTAGTAGTTGCTACAATTTCTAATATGGCGACGTAACATCGCATATGCAGGGATGTGATGTGATTTTTCTGTGGATTTACATGTTCCAGAGTTTCTAATAATGAAATTGGTCATTCTTGTGATTCGTGCAGATCCGGTTAAAATATATTTGGTGTTATTTAGCGGGGCATGGGCTTATTATTATTATTAAGCATTACTGTGTATAAAGAAAGGAAAATTGTATATTTTTCTCTTGAAAATCCCTCTTTTAATGCCCTTAAGGTGCTTAAATTGCATAAGCTTCTAGAGCAGGGTTTGTACTGGTCATAGAAAATCTAAAAAGTACTAACTTTCGAAAATGCTAAAATTAAGTAACTCTAGGTAGGCTTATGAATTTGTGTTATGCAACCTGTCCATATATCAAGATTGAACACTTGTTCTTTGAAAGGTGACATTTGGTGTTTTTTTCAAATAATTTCTCATGGTTACTGCAGACACACAATAATTTTAGGCCAACCTGGGCTGTCCTCCAAAGATTACATTGAATTTCCCCCCGCCTAACAGGAAATAGGACTAGTGGAACATATTCGAAACCTGGTGTTATTGCATGCTGAAAAAGCTGTGGAATTTCTTTTTTTTGGTCCTTAAAAAACAGTTTTAAATGTCCTAAAAAGTACTTATGAGTCATTAAAAAGGAAGCCTGAAAAAGAGTGGGAACCTGCAGAGGCTTCGGTTTGTTTTCAATGCTATCTGCGTGTTGTGTAGGACATCGTGTCAAGTTGCAATCATTGAACCCTGTTTTGTTTCATCACAGGAGGTGCTGGGGTACAAGGTGGAAACACAGGTCACAATGTACATAGTCGCTGTATTAGAGTACATAGCTGCCGATATTCTAAAGGTAAGTGTTTTATTATCCTTTACTATGCGATATAATTGTGGCACGTAATGTGCATCGATCTACAGAGAGAGAGAGAGAGAGAGAGAGAGAGAGCCAAAGAGAGAAAGAGACAGACAGAGAGAGAGAGAGAGAGACACACAGAGACAGAGAGAGACAGAGCCAAAGAGAGAAAGAGACAGACAGAGAGAGATAGAAAGAGACAGATAGATAGACAGAGAGCCATACAACAAGCAATATGTAATAGCAATATATGTAATTTTACGGTTACATGGGTACGGTCTGTAGTGGAATGCGGTGGGAAAGTATCTCTCAAAGAGTATACTAATTTTGTTAACGTAAGAATTACTTAAAGCTGCATAGTCTGATGAAGTATCAAATTTTCAAAGCCAAAGCAATTATCTAGATTTGATTCTACATATCTAACTTAGATACTGATGCACTTATTAAACATTTGTTGCCACATAGAAGGGAATACAGGGTCAATTTAATATAACTTGTTACTGCAGAAGCTTATGGTGTCTGAGTTTTGGCATGCTTGCAAAAACTAATTTTACATGCTTACACTTTAAATAGCTCAAAGGTTAGCCATTTAAAATAAAAGTTACTTCACAGTCAGAGTTTTGACAAGCGTGCCAAAATTAATTTTGTTTACATTTAAACTATCTCCCAAGGTAGCCAGTTTTGACAAGCATGCCAAAATTGTTTTTGCATGTTTACTCTTAAAATATCTCTTTTAAGTTAGCCATTTTACTTCAATCTAAGGTAAGATCGATAATAGTGATCAACCTAATATATTTATCGAAGAGAGAGAAAAATAATTCAAAACCATCGGACTATGCAACTTTACGACCACTCTTAATCTCATCCTTCTGAATAAAATTAAACCTGTGGATTTTCTTGCCTACAGCTGACGGGAAACTATGTGAAGAACATCAAACACTCGGAGATCTCGTGCCAGGACATCAAGGTGGCTATGTGCGCCGACAAGGTGCTTATGGACATGTTCTTCCAGGATGACGACCCCTCAATGAGTGTGGAGGATGAACCCTCCTACATCCGGCGAGGGTCGCTCACCTATGAGGAGATTGTCAAAGACCTGGTTCTGGAGGAGACCCAGTATGTCCGAGACCTCAACATGATCATCAAGGTCTTCCGCCAGCCCTTCGTCCGGCTCTTTGCCCGAAGCAAGGTAGGTGAAAGCGAGACGCAGTGTCCGAATCGGTAGAGCGCGGGCTTCACGTGCGGGAGATCGGGTGTTTGGTTCCCGGTCGAGTCAAACCAATGACTTATCAAATTTGATTCTTGTCGCTTCTTAGCCTGGCGCTCGGCATTACTAGGATAGGGCAAGGACTGGTTTAGCTCAGTGTTAAGGATAGTGTGATATTGGGTCATGGTGCCAGGGGTCTGATTTCTCAGTGGGACATCACTATAAAGTCGCCATGAGTATGCGTTGTCACAAGTCGGTACCTATCCTGATATGACTTTAGATGTTGCCAGGACATAAAACTCCAACAAACAATCTGTCTTTGTCTTAGTCTATGGGTGAAGTGAGTAGTTTGTTTAAAGCTGCGCTGCGCAGTCTGACAAAAGCATCAAATTTCCAAAAGCCAAAACACTTGGCGAGATTTTGTTGCACATATCAAACTTGGATGTTGGTGGACTTATTAAGCCTTTGTTGTTGTATAGAAGGGGGATGCTAAGCCAATTTAATAGAGCCTATTACTGCTGAAACCTAGGCTGTCAAAATTTTGATGTGCTTGTCAAAATTAATTTAGCATATTTGCCCTTGAAATATCTTCAAAGTTAGCCATTTAAGATAAAGTAAATGAGATTATAGCGATCAATCTAATTTATTTGTCTCAGAAATGGCAGAAAAAATGAAAACCATCAGACTGCAATTGGAAAGTTGCAGACCTACAACCGATCAGATTTCCGCGGAATCGTGTTTTTTTTTCCTGGCCTTAATTCAGCCCATCGTTCTATACATGTGGAATCTCAGAACATTCTGCTAAAGGGCATATTTTTCTACAAAATTCGAAATATTTAGTTCCTATCCTTGGTCCAGTCATGAAAAAATGTTATGCTTTCATCAGCCTGTGCAGCTTAAAACTCGGTAGTAAAAAACACTAAAAAGCCAACCTTTTGTATGTTGCTCATTTGATGCTTTCATCAGACTGCGCAGCTTAAAACCCTCGGCATAACCGCCCCCCCCCCCAAAAAAGAACCTTTATGTGTAACTCACTTGCTGCTTTCATCAGACTGTGCCGCTTAAAACTCTCGGCATAATCCACCCCAACCCCCCCCCCCAAAAAAACACCCAACATAATCTTTTGTGTTGCTCATTTGATGCTTCCATCAGACTGTGCAGCTTAAAACTCTTGAGATTAAAAAAAACTAAACTAAAAAACCTTTTGCGTGTCGCTGCCTGGCAGGACCTGGACGTGATCTTCTCAAACATCATCGACGTGTACGAGTTCACCGTGCGTCTGCTGGGCAGCCTCGAGGACACGATCGAAATGACGGTGGACGATAGCAAGCCGCTGGTCGGGGGGTGCTTTGAGGAACTGGCCGAGGGGGCCGAGTTCGACGTGTACGATAAGTACGCCGATGACATGGTGAAACCCAACGGGCGCGAGCGACTCAACACGCTGCTACAGCGAAGTGATGTCGTCCGCACCTTCACCGTACGCTCTGCTTCTTGTTCTCCGTGTGCTTCTTGTTCTCCGTGTGTGTGCTTTTTACACTGTTTGTAAAAGTGATAGTTAAACGAAAATGGACAGAATACAAGTTAAATCCATCTCGCCGTGAATATGGCCTTTGTTGCCGACATAGTGTAAAACAACAATCAATCAATCAATCAACTGTGTGCATTGTCTAATCGTATAATCCCCAAACTCACTGGAAGCGCAGAGATATTGCATCCCTGATATTTAGCACAACGTGGTGGCCGAATGAGTAGAGCGTCCGTCTCTCGTTTTGGTAGATGGTCGGATTTGAACCCATGGGTTCGAACCCTGGTCAAGTCAAAACAATGACTTAAAAATTTATACTTGTTGCTTCCTGGCCAGGCGCTTGGCATTATTAGGGTAGGGCAAGGATCAGTTGGCTCTGTGTCAGGATAATGTGACTGAGTGGGATATCAGGTCATGGTGCTGGTGGCCTGGTCTCCCAATGGGGCAGCATTATTAAGTCACCATGAGTGCGCACTGTTACAAGTCGGTACCAATTTATGATGACCTTAGATGTTGCCAGGATGCAAACTCCAACAACCAACCAACCAACACTTTGCCAGCAATCTGGTATTTGCTGTTGACATGTTTTTAAACGAACACCAATCAATCATCAATCAACCACAAAAAAAAACCTTTTTTAAAAAAAATGAAACCATGAGATTAAATTTGACTAACCTTTCCCTGAATATTACCGTTGCTGCTGACAGGGTGGTAAACCATCAACTCATATCTTCACACTGACATGAGGTGTGATTGTGTCAATTGTCACACTTCTCTACCTCATCCCTTTTTCTTTCTACAGGCATATGGACATGGTTTCAAGGAATCTGTCAAATACGTGTTACCCAAATTACTACTAGGTCCCATCTACCATTGTCTTCATTACTTCGATGTGATCAAGGTAAGAGCTTCATTAAGATCCAACCATTAAACCACAAAGAATTAATTCCTTCATGAACAAAATTAGAATGGAAATAACCGTTTAAGTTCGTTTTTTTCCTTGCGTGGCAATGGTAAATTTGTGTGTTGTACAGGGTTCGTACTGGTCATAAAAGAACCGTAAAAAAGTACTTTTGAAAAATGAAAAAAATGAAGTATTGAAAAGCCCTACAATTATACAAAAAGTATTATAAGTCATTAAAATTACTTCTGTGTGTGCTACTTGTCAATTGTTATTTGTTGAAGATTGCCTATTACACAAAAACGTGAAAAATTTGATTCATGAGTAGCACCAAGCATGTTGATGTCAGGAATCTTGGGCCAACCTTGGCTGTCCTCCAAAGATTACATTGACATTTTCCCCACCTGACGGGCAATAGAACTAGTTGAGCACATTCGCAACCTGGAGTTATTGCATGCTGAAAAAGCTGTGGAATTTCTTCATTTTGTTCCTTTAAAAAACAGTTTTTATGGTCATGAAACAAGTACTTAAAAAGAAGCCTTAAAAAAGAGTTGGAACCCTGTTATAGTCGTATCTACAGGGACTTATATCTTCGCTCTCATGTAGTTTTTTCAGCGTATTGTCAACTACCTGACAGCCGTGCAATAGCTAATGAAAATTTCCAGGGAAGTATTATCGCACAGTATAGTGATTATTGCATCATTCTGAATGTGTGATTTCCTTTTGGTTGTGTAGGCGTTGATTGACGCCACGGAGTGTAAGGACGATAAGGAGAGCCTGGTTCAGACGCACGGGGTGCTGTACCAGCTCAAGGTCAACATCGAGCGCAAACTGGGGCCAGCTACGCAGAAACGCAAACTAGGGTGAGTCTCCGGGCTCTGGTATCTGGGCTCTGGGCTCTGGGGCTTCACATCATGGGTATTATTTATTGTTCACCTTATTTAAGTGGAAGCTTGATTATATTAAAGTTTATTATATGATCTGGGCTCTCTGGACCTCACATTATGGGTATTATTTATTGTTCACATCGTTTAAGTGGAAAGTTGATATTAAAGTTTATTGCATGATCTGGGGTCTGGGGACCTCACATTATGGTTATTAGTTATTGTTCACCTCATTTAAATGGAACCTTTGATTATATTGAAGGTTCTTGCATGATCTTGGCTCTGGACCTCACATTATGGGTATTATTTATTGTTCACCTTATTTAAGTGGAAACTGTTATATTTAAGTTTATTGCATGATCTGGTCTCTGGGAGTCTTGCATTATGGGTATTATTTATTGTTCACCTCAGTGATTAAGTAGCGAAGTTTATTGCGTTATATGGATTTCCGAATTTTTAATAATGAAATTGGTCATTCTTGTGATTCATAGCCGGTGAAAAACTATTTGGTGTTACATAGGTGGGGTGGGGGTGGGGGTGGGTAAGGGCTTGACTTGTGTCTGTAAAGCCAGTCGTTTTGCCAGTATTACTGGCTTGCACAAGGCTGCAGTATATTTAGTTGTTGACCATTTACACTAGCTGACTCTTGTTGCAAACCATTCATAAGCTTGATTCGGATTGGCCAAACATGGGCGACCCCCGGCCTGACTTTCAGCTGATGGCCAAACTGGAAATGGTGGCCCAATCGGTAGAGTGCAGGCTTCCCGTGTGAAAGGTCGGGAGTTTGAATCCGGGTCGAGTCAAATCACTGACTTACAAAATTTATACTTGTCACTACCTAGCCTGGCGCTCGGCATTGCTAGCATAGCAATATCAGGATAATGTGACTGAGTGGGAAATTGAGGCATGGTGCTGGCAGCCTGATCCCCCCCCCCCCCCCCACTGGAGCAGCACTATCAAGTCATCATGAGTGTGCATCGTCAAAAGTCGGTACCTGTCCTGGTATGACCATGGGTGTTGTCGGATCTAAAACCCCAACAAGCTAATGGCCAATCACATCCCTGAACAAGAAAGGTTAATCCTGATTCAGTTAGTCAGCTTCATGTGGGTAACGTTATCATTGTTATTATCCAATATCATTGTTGTTAATATTGCCTGACAACGTACTGGTGAATAAATCCTGAACTAACTATCAGTCTTAAAATGTGTCCTCTTTGGTTCCCCCTTCAGTGAATTGTCGTTGAGATTTCAAGGCCGAGGCGACCGGGAATCTGCTATTACCAAATTACGAGAGTTACAAAAGAACATAGACGGATGGGAGGCCAAAGACATGGGGCAAAGCTGTAACAAGTTCATCATGGGTAAGTGGCCGTCACAAGCCGGTGCAGACCAGTGCACACAGTGGCCAAATGATTTTAGCACCCGCTTCCCGTGTGGTGTGTGAGTGGGATTTGAAACCAGCGGGTCAAAACAATGACTTAAAAATTTATACTTGTCGCTACCTAGCCTGGCGCTCTGCATTACTAGGATAGGGCAAGGAGCAGTGGAATGAGATAGACCAATTAGACCAATTGTCCATCACTGAAAATTCTCCTGCTTAATCATGAATGTAATACAATCAATTAAAAGAAGTGTCTAGTCATATCTCTTTTGACACATTTTAACTATTTCAGAATTACATGTCAGTTTTTATATTAGTATTTAGTTGGAGGATTTTGTTGTTATTGGGGTTGTTTTTTTAAGTTTTTTTTGTTAAATAAAATTCTTTCTAAAGTCAAACTTGTCGGTAAGGAATCTGTGTATTTCCTTACATAGTATTGATACTTGGAATATAGATAGCATGGCTAGGTCTGCTGAAACTATATATATATTAAGCATGTAGTTTTAAGAGGGTCTCGCCATTGTTTTGTTTTTATGGGTTTTTATTTTATGAATCAGATAGGAATTTGCCTTTTGTCCTAGATAATATTGATGCTTGAAATATAGATAATATAGCTTTATCTCGTCTTTTGAAACTTCATTTTGTGTGTGTGTGTATTGGGCATATAGTTTTAAAATAGTATCTACGTAATTCCTTTGAATAATCAGCAAGATGAACTTGCCATTTCCTGTATAATATCAATACTTTAAATATAGATAATATAGCTGTATATCTATGGGTATTGTGCATGTAGTTTTAAAATGGGATCACTATAATTCACTTAAAGAATCAACTAGATTCATTTGTGTTTTTCCTGGATAGTATTGACACTTCAAATGTGGCTAGTTTCAAGTGATTGACACAAATGGCACTGTTGCTTTGGTACAGAGGGTACGTTATGCAAGTATACAGGGAAGCGGTTAACAGAGCGCTATGTGTTCCTGTTCGATGCGATGATGATTCTCACAAAGCAAAACATGAAGCGGTCCTCAGTCACGGGGCCAGTCGGTGACTACAAACTCAAGGAGAAATTCAACATGCGCAAGGTCAACGTGTGCGACAAGGAGGATGTCGACAACTCAGGTAAGCGATAAACTTTCACTGTGCTATATAATTCATTATGTGAATATACATAACAAATATAACCACACGTGGTGGCAGACTCATGAAAAGTGCTGGCTTCCCGTGTGGAAGGTTGGGCATTCAAATCCTGGCCGAGTCAATCCAAAGACTTACCAAATTGATACTTGTCACTATCTAACCTGTTACCCAGCATTAATAGGAATAGGTAAGGACTGGTTTGCTCAGTATCAGGATAATGTGACTGAGTGGGATATCAGGCCATGGATTGTGAATCTACAGTAATGAGGCTCCTGAGGAATTAATAGCAATTGTCTATTATTCATGATTAGAATATGTATTTTATAATTGCCCGTCTTAGATGCTATGGACTATTATCCAATGACTGTTTATGTTTTGATTTTGTCTTTCAGAGTTAAAAAATGCGTTTGAGCTCATCATACGAGACCAACCAAATATCACGTTGTCAGCGAAGAGCATCGAAGACAAAAATAACTGGATGGCTGCACTCCTATCCCTCTTCACACGGAGGTATGTAGGGTCAACTTCCCCACTCCCAGGCGTTTAAATATGCCAGGTCACAGCTTCAGTCCTTCCTCGTGGAACAGCAGACAACGCAGAATGCTACAGTTATACCTCTCTAAGCGACCACTTCCACAGATCGACCACTCCCCTATATCGATCGCTTTGCTTGGGTCCCAAACAATCGCCCATACAATACCATTGTAACGAAATGAAAAACTCCCTAATCTGACCACCTCTCTAAATGGACCATGGTATGTCAATTTAGAGAGGTTTTCCTGTATATACATGTTAGTGGCTTGAAGCTTGTCTGACTGGTAGTACTATGGTCCTTACTACCGGGAATTGATTCTGATTTCTAGTTCATTGTCATCCCCACTCAAGATTCCTGTGTCTCGAGTTACCTTTACCGGTAAATCAAATCTCCACACATTTGAATATTTGTTAAACCGGTGGTAAATATGTCAACTTAGTCTTGTTAATCTGAAAATGGGTCGTGCTGGTAAGGACGCCCTGTTAAGTTATTATCACGGCTGTATGACTGCCCTTTCGCCTTTCAGTATGCTTGAGCGGTTACTCGACAGTGTCCTGGCAGAGGAGGAGAAGCAGCAACCACTGCGGTTACCATCACCTGAGCAATACCGGTGAGTGTGGGAAATGGAATCATGGGTGGTGCTTAGGTAATCTAGTGGTTATGGTAGTAACCTGGTAGTTATGCAGGTCATCTGGTGGTTATGTAGACTAGGTAACCTGGTGGTTATGCAGGTAACCTGGTGGTTATGTAGACTACACAACCTGGTGGTTATGCAGGTAACCTGGTGGTTAGGTAGGTAACCTCATGGTTATGTAGGTAACCTGGTGGTTATGCAGGTAACCTCGTGGTTATGTAAATAGCCTGGTGATTATGTTGACTAGGTAACCTGGTGGTTATGTAGACTAGGTAACTTGGTGGTTATGTAGACTAGGTAACCTGGTGGTTATGAGGACTAGGTAACCTGGTGGTTATGTAAATAACCTGGTAGTTACGCAGGTAACCTGGTGGTTACGTAGGTAACCTGGTGGTTATGCAGCCAACCTGGTGGTTAAGAGACCGCTTCCCATGTGGGAGGTTGTGGGGATCATGCCTGATGATGTAAAATGAAATACTTACAAAGTTGATCATTCTCACTACCTTGTCTGTCATAAATAGGAACAAAGTTGATACTTCTCACTACCTTGTCTGTCATAAATAGGAACAAAGTTGATACTTATAACTACCTTGTCTGTCATAAATAGGAACAAAGTTGATACTTCTCACTACCTTGTCTGTCATAAATAGGAACAAAGTTGATACTTCTCACTACCTTGTCTGTCATAATTAGGAACAAAGTTGATGCTTATCACTACCTTGTCTGTCATAATTAGGAACAAAGTTGATACTTCTCACTACCTTGTCTGTCATAAATAGGAACAAAGTTGATGCTTATCACTACCTTGTCTGTCATAAATAGGAACAAAGTTGATACTTCTCACTACCTTGTTTGTCATAAATAGGAACAAAGTTGATACTTCTCACTACCTTGTCTGTCATAATTAGGAACAAAGTTGATACTTCTCACTACCTTGTCTGTCATAAATAGGAACAAAGTTGATACTTCTCACTACCTTGTCTGTCATAAATAGGAACAAAGTTGATACTTCTCACTACCTTGTCTGTCATAAATAGGAACAAAGTTGATGCTTATCACTACCTTGTCTGTCATAAATAGGAACAAAGTTGATACTTCTCACTACCTTGTCTGTCATAAATAGGAACAAAGTTGATACTTCTCACTACCTTGTCTGTCATAAATAGGAACAAAGTTGATACTTCTCACTACCTTGTCTGACATAAATAGGAACAAAGTTGATACTTCTCACTACCTTGTCTGACATAAATAGGAACATAATTGATACTTCTCACTACCTTGTCTGGCATGGATAGGAACAAAGTTGATACTTCTCACTACCTTGTCTGACATAAATAGGAACATAATTGATACTTCTCACTACCTTGTCTGGCATGTATAGGATAGGGCATGGATGTTTGCCCCGTGATAGAATAATGTCACTTGGTTGAGGTAATGTGTTATAATACTGACAGTATGGTATCCTAGTGGGGTAATACTATAAAGTTGCCGTGAGTGGTGTACACTGTCATAAGCCAATGCCCGTACTGATATTATCTTACATGATGTAAAATTTCAACTCAATGTTCAGGTGCCATTTAGTTAGTCAATTTAGTAATTAGAATAACATTGCACAGATAACAGTGAGCTCGACATTCGAGGGTGGGAGGGGTGATTATGTTGGCCATTCATAAAATCTTTATCTACAATAGACCCCTTTCAATGTTTATAAGCATTGTGTATTTGTTAAGCACTTGATCTGTTTGTGGGCTAAGTGGTTTGTTTCTAAGTTGTGCAGTTCTATAGATATTTCACGTTTTCTGTATGAAGATTGCTTACTGCCATTGAGTTTGCAGTGTGACCGTATGTTGTCCTGCAGCCAAGTTGCGTGCGCACTGACCTAATTATCTATGCTGACGTCACGTGAAATAGGTCTATAGGCCGATCCAATTACCACTGGCACCACACGGCGGATGAATTTCACACTATGGTCTTGGGTTAGAAGTCAGAGAAGCACTCCCTACCCTATGTATATTATGTTTTATTTTGTACGGTTTTTGCCATTATAAAATAGCTTCAAAATGTAATTGAGTATATATCTCGGTAATGTCTAGAACTCTTACAGTGACAATGGTTACATCTTGAGTGCTTCGCGGTGTCTTTGCATTTCACCAGGTTTAAGGTACAGTCTTGCATGGTGAGAAGGCGATGTAACAACGCAATGTAACACCTTTCATGTGGGATCCGTTGGATGAGATTTTGTTCTCATATTGTACAGGTTCGCGGTGGAGGACTCGGACGAAAACATCGTCTTCGAGGACAACCAGGACCCTGGCGTGGAGAGTCCTCTCATCAAGGGCGGCACGCTGCTGAAGCTGGTCGAGCGACTCACCTTCCACCGCTACGCAGACCCCAAGTTTGTACAGACCTTCCTCACCACCTACCGGGACTTCTGCAAGTCGGACGAGCTGCTGGACCTGCTCATCGAGCGATTCAACATGCCTGACCCACCCATCATGGAGACCTCAGAGGAGGAGCTGGACATCTCAGGCGCTGTCCGTGACGACCTCAAGCGCTTCCGCAGGGAATACTGCAAGCCCATCCAGATACGGTGGGTGCCAGCCTCATTCTGGGCGAGCGGTGATTTTACTGCGAAAGAAAGTGAGAGTGGACACTGGGTGCAGTGGCCAAATCGATAAAGCGTGGGCCTTGCATGTGGAAGGTCGGAAGTTTGGTTTCTGGTCGAGTCAAACCAATGACTTATCAAATTGGTACTCGTCGCTTCCTAGCCTGGCACTCTGCATTAATAGGATAGGGCAAGGACTGGTTAGCTCAGTGTCAGGATAATGTGAATGAGTGGGATATTGGACCATGGTGCCAGTGGCCTGATTTCCCAGTGGGGCAGCACTATAAAGTCGGTTTCCAGTCGAGGCAAACCAATGCCTTATCACATTGGTAATTGTCGCTTCCTAGCCTGGTGCTCGGCAATAATAAGATATGGCAAGGACTGGTTAGCTCAGTGTCGGGATAATGTGACTGAGTTGGACATTGGGTCATGGTGCCGGCGGCCTTATTTCCCAATGGGCCAGCACTATAAAGTCGCCATGAGTGTGCACTGTCACAAGTCGGTACCTGTCCTGATATGACCTTATGTGTTGCCATGACATAAAACTCCAACAACCAACCAAGTGAGTGTGGACATCCATTGGATGTGACCTCACTTATTGGTGTTACTGTGAACCCATGTATAAGAATAAAGTCTTGGAGGAGGGTCAAACGGTGAAAACTGTATAATAGAAAACATTGCATAATTATCTTTGTAACAGCATGCATAATTTATTATCGCCCACTCTCCATCGATTTCCGCTTCTTTTTTTTGCTCTCTTTTGATCACTTTCATCTCTGACTATGTGTGAATTAGGCTGGAGAAGAAACTTGCTCATTTTTTATAAAGAGTGATCCACGTTGGAATGGAAGATCACTGTAGGACGCTTCCCAACCTTTTCCCCCTTTGGGTAATATAATAATATGCAACCCTGTTGTGTTTCAAAGAGACATTTTAAAGCTTTAACGGGGTTTGTACTGGTCATAAAAAAAACCTTAAACGTACTAAATTTCGAAAATGCCAAAATTAAGTACTAAAAAGTACTGCGATTATACAAAAAGTATTGTACATCATTGAAAATTATGGATGTCAATATATTGGAAAAGAATGTTTGTTTTGTTTCTAAAAAAACATTTGGTGTCATTTTGAACTAATTTCTCATGGTTACTGCAGACAGACAATAATGTTGGGCCAACCTTGGCGCTCCTCCAAGATTACATTTGAATTTCCCCCATCTGATGGGCAATCGGGCTAGTGGAACATACTTGCTTTGGATTTTCTTCATTTTGGTCCTTTAAAAAAGGTTGAAAAAGTACTTCAAAAGTCATTAAATAGAAGTTTGAAAAAGTGTGGGAACCCTGTTGAAAAAGTGAGCATTGCACAACGATAATTAAGTTTTATTGTGAAGTGCTTGCAGATATTTGGGTTTGAACGTGAACTAACAAATAAGGGCGTCCTATTCATGCACTTATCTGCCCGTTGTCTGTCACTGTAGGTGCTGGATAAACAGGGTATGTATCCACTGAATTGGAACTTAACCCAGTTACATGTTACATCATTAATAGTTATTTACCTTTAACACATTGCTTTCTGGAATCGAACCCCTGGGTTCAAACCCTGGTCGAGTCAAACCAATGACGTTTAAAATTGATACTTGTTGCTTCCTAGCCTGGCGCTCGGCATTATTAGAATACGGCAAGGACTGGTTTGCTCAGTGTCATGATAATGTGGCTGAGTGGGATATCAGGTCATGGTGCTGGCAGCCTTGTCTCCCACTGGGGCAGCACTATACAGTCGCCATGAGTGCACTGTCATAGGTTGGTAACCGTCCTGATATGACCTTAGATGTTGCCAGGACGTAAAACTTCAACATCCTAGCAACACGCGGAGAAACACAAGTGGAACTCTCCCTACCATTCTCATGCTAAGCCATGCACTTTTTCTGGACGCACCTATGAAGTATAATATTTCAGTTAATATAACAAGTAATGTGTTTCCATTGTTACAGGGTACTCAATGTGGTGCGCCACTGGATAGACCAACACTGGTATGACTTTGAATGGAACCATGACATGTTGGCAAGGTTACGACAGTTCCTGGATACTGTTAAGGGAAAGGCAATGAGGAAATGCGTAGAATCGATTCACAAAGCTATATCTCGGCGGGTAAGTAGTGACAACAATTAATTTACATAATGTTATCTGTGCGCTCTATCTTTGTTCCCACCTGTTTATCAGGGATGAAAGATCTTCACGATTGTTCACATGCACAAACAAATGTTTAGACTTCCAAAAAAGCAACTGGGCATGACGTTTAGCTATGTTTTGTGATTAAAATTTGCTGTCAATTGACTCAATTTTAACCACTTCAATATTGCATCAGAGATAATTTTCGCTGTGGTTTGACACTGATCTGACCATTTCAGAATTTCATGTGAATTTTAATGTTTGTCAATCCCTCCAATGACAGGACACCTTCTATATCAGGACAACATTGTTCTGGATGCGGAGTTGTCCAGAGGTACTATTGTATTTGTAGCTATCGTGTGTCGGGTGTGGGTGTGTGTGTGGATGGTGGGGGGGGTAGTTGAGGCGTGTTGGTTAACTAACATAATTGTTCGTCTTCAACAGCTCGAGAGTCCAAACCCGGAGCGACAGATTACACTAGGCAAACATCCGCCCCCAATCGAGTGGCACTTGGTGCGGCGGATAGAGGACTTTGATTTAATGACGGTGAGTGATCATATCAGGCGGGTCGGTCTGTGCAAATAAGGTGATGGTTATCTCAAACAGCCACTTCCAACTAGAGGTTAGTGCAGTGTTACCTGTGAACATTAGGGAAAGGGTGGCGTCATGTGTTGTTTTATATGACAGGCCGTGCATAAATACTGAAAACAGGCTAGTTGAGTGCCACAAGAATGCTTACAAACAGAAAGAATGAATGCAGTAGATAGCTACACAACAACTGAAAGTAATAAAACAAGGAGAACCATGAGACTACTGTCTACCGGCGAAAAAAGTCATTAGACTTAACCGTTATGTGCAGCATAAATACGCCATCACCAACAACAAAAAGTAAATTTGATGGAAGGGGTGGTGCCACCTGTTGATTTATATGACAGGTCGTGCATAAATACTGACACCAGGGCCATGTTCAAGGTACGCCTCAGAGGCGCCTCGGAGATATACTGGACGTCACGCTAGTCTGAATGCCTTTAGCTGTCAGGTGCCTCAAAAATGGGGGCCCCCATATGGGGCCGCCATTTGCAATTGAAAAGTACAGCTCTGATTGACTGGAACCACTGAATATCGCGGCCATCTTGAAGGCACTTTTTGCCTCCGACCTGAAAAGCGAGACGTCTCCAAGGTGACTCTGAGGCGCACCCTGAATGCAAATAAGCCAAAAAGACCAGTTTATTTATATGACACAGGGATGAAAGATCTCTGCGATTTCGTGGGTTTCCGGGATTTTTCAATCCCGCAGCACTATCAGTGTATACTACTAATAAATACTCCAAACGCCGCAGCACTATCAGCGTATATCAATATATGTGAAGTCCCACTTCCGGAAATTGTCAGCGATTCCCTGACAATGCTAAACCTACGGGAGAATATCGGCATTTCCGCTTTTTTTCCCAGTGACCACTTTCATCCCTGATGACACTGACACCAAGTTAATTAAGTGCCACCTATGAACTTTAGGGAAAGGGTGGTGCCATCTGTTGGTTTATATGACAAGTGTACAAATACCGATATGACGCTTCCTATTCAGAAGGTTGGCAGTTCAAAACACGGCTGAGTCAAATCAATGAGTTACCAAATTTATGCTTGTCGCTTGCTAGCCTGGTGCTTAGCATTGCCGGGATTGGGCAAAGATTGATTAGCACAGTGTCAGGATAATGTGACTGAGGGGGATATCGGGTCATGGTGCTGGCGGCTTGGTTTCCCAGTGGTTCAGCACTATAACGTCACAATAAGTGCACACTCACAAGTTAGTACCCGTGACATAAAATCCAAACAAACAAAGAAACCATGTGGTATTTAGAGTCTAATGATGCTGGGAAGACCAACCTACTGGGTTCGATCTCAACTAGCCCATTCCAAGTGTGATCTTTCATTAAGACACATATCATATTCATGTAAGGCATACACAATGAAATCACGTGACCAAATCTTATTGCAATGTGAAATATATCAATTTCTAGCGAATAAATGAGGTAACAATAACAACAAAGGAGTGCCTACATCACCTTTACTGCTTGTGTTTCAGTTACATCCTGTCGAGATTGCTCGCCAGGTGACGTTGTTGGAGTTCTACCTCTATCGGGCGGTGAAGCCCTCCGAACTGGTTGGTAGTGTGTGGATAAAGAAGCAGAAAAATGTCACGTCCCCGAATCTCCTCAAAATGATTCATCACTCCACAATGGTGAGTCCTACCCCCCCTCGCCCCCCCCCCCCCCAGTGGTGTCTGCGCATGCACCACCGTAGACTTCTCTGTCTCTCTATGTATGTATATATATATGTATGTATGTATGTATATTTGTTTGTCTGTTTTATGTCCTAGCAACATCTAAGGTCATATCAGGGTAGGTGTGTGTGTATGTATGTATGTATGTATGTATGTATGTATAATGTATGTATGTATATGTCGTTAAGAGTGTTTTTCCAAACAACCATAATGGCTAAGGAAAACATGATGACTAGAGCAGGCCTCGGACGCACACTTCTGCCATTCAATGGCTAGGGTCCTAACCATAAATCCCAAGTGGAAATGTGCTATGTAAGCAATGGTTCGAACCTTGGTCCAGTCAAACCAATGACTTAAAAATTGATACTTGTCACTACCTAGCCTGGCAGTTAGTATTACTAGGATAGGGCAAGGAGCAGTGGTATGAGGAAGACCAATCGTCTGTGATTGAAGTTTCCCCATATCTAATCAAATACTTACCCCCTGCCCCCCAACCCCACCAAAAAGAAGAGAGAAAATATGTCGCAATTCATGTGAAAAATATTCCACTTTTGCATTTTCAAATGTTGGCAGGTATGCTTATTGCATTGTTTCCCAAAAGCATCCGGTCTCTGCAATTACGCGTATGTATACTTGTACCTGTCGGTTACACAACCTGTCGCTGACAGTTCTCCAACGCTGTGCTTGGTGTCTCGCTGCAGTTCACGTTCTGGTTGGAGAAGTGCATCATCGAGGCGGGCAACTTCGAGGAGCGAGTGGCCGTGGTATCACGAGTGTTGGAGATCATGCTCGTATTCCAGAGTCTCAACAACTTCAATGGAGTCCTGGAGGTTGTCAGTGCGCTCAACTCGGCCCCAGTGTTCAGGTTACGGAACACCTTTGAGGTATAGTAGACCATATCTCCAGGCCATGTTGTTCCTTTATTTAAAGTGGCATAATTCAGTGTTGATTCTTTCCCCCCTTCTTTTTCTGCTGTGGTTATTAAAGTTGCATTGTCCGATGGTTTGTGTGTTTCTGTCATTTTCTGAGATAAATATATTAGGTTGATCGTTGATCTACTTTACTTTAGTTTAAAGTAACTTTTATTTTAAATGGCTAGCTTTTGAGATAGTTGAAGTGCAAGCATGAACAATTAATTTTGGTAAGCACGCCAAAACTCTTGACACCATAGGCTTCTGCAGTAACCGTTTCTATTAAATTGCCTCAGTATTCTCTTCTATGTGTCGACAAATGTTTAATAAATGCAACAGTATCTAAATCAGACATGTTGAATCAAAGTTAGATAATAGTTTTGGTTTTGAAAATTTGATGTTTTCATCATACTGTGCAATTTTAAGATAGTTGATCATCATAATCAACTTTACTTCAGTTTGAAATAGCTTTTGTTTTAGCGAGTTAAGTTTAGAGGTATTTGAAGTGAACGCATGCAATAATTTGTTATGCGCGCACACCAAAATGCTGGACATCAGCTTTGTTTATCCATTTTCAAACAGCAGCGTAGCACAGGAGCATCAAACTGCAACAAATGTTTAATGAGTGCACCGGTATCTAAGTTTAAAAAATGTTATGCTTTCATTGGATTATGTAGCTTTAAGATCTTGCGTTTGTTTCCTTGTGGGTTTTCTTTGTTTTGTGCAGCGGTTTCTCTTTTTTCTTTTCTTTCCTAATTTTTTTCTATATTTCACCCCCCTCCCCTTTTTTTTCTCCCATTTAAAAACCAGGCGGGATGGCCGAATGAGTTAGACCGTCCGTCTCCTGTGTTGGTGGATCGTGGGTTCGAACCCTGGCCGAGTCAAACCAATGACTTAAAAATTGATACTTGTCACTTCCTAGCCAGGCACTCGGTATTATTAGGATAGGGCAAGGAACAGTAGAATGAGGAAGACTAATCATCCGCGATTGAAATTTCCCCTGCATAAACAACTAATGTACCAAAAAGAAAAGAAAAAAACTTATTTTTAAAAGAAATCTGGGAATGGTTCGAGCATTTGTGGAATATAACATAATGAAGCTATTACAAATTATACTTTTGTGAAATTATACGGTATTTTTCAAAGAAAAGCTAGTATAAGAAATCCTGTGTCTATCTACCTCCACAAGCATCGCATGTCAAATGTTGATTCTGATGGAGTGAGTTGAGACCTCGCTTCCCGTGCAGAAAGTCATGGGTTCGATACCGGCCAGATTAAACCGATGATTTAACAAAAGTCGTGGGTTCGAAACCTACCAGGTTAAACCGAAGATTTAACAAAGGTCATGGGTTCGAAACCTACCAGGTTAAACCGAAGATTTAACAAAAGTCATGGGTTCGATACCGGCCAGATTAAACCGAATTTTTTTTAGGCAAAAGTCATGGGTTCGATACCGGCCAGATTAAACCGAAGATTTAACAAAAGTCGTGAGTTCGATACCAGCCAGATTAAACCGAAGATTTAACAAAAGTCATGGGTTTGTTACCGGCCAGATTAAACTGAAGATTTAACCAAAGTCATGGGTTCGATACCGGCCAGATTAAACCGAAGATTTAACAAAAGTCATGAGTTCGATACCGGCCAGATTAAACCGAAGATTTAACAAAATCATGGGTTTGTTACCGGCCAGATTAAACCGAAGATTTAACAAAAGTCATTGGTTCAATACCGGCCATATTAAACCGAAGATTTAACCAAATGTATAATTGTTTCTCTACCTAGCCTCGCACTCGACATTACTAGGATAGGGAAAGGATCAGTAGAAAAGGGAAGATAAATACGGATATTCTTAATTCTGCTTGTCCCACAAGAAGGACTGAAACTATGACCCAGCATGCCGGTTCACAGCTTCAGCTTACACCCAAAAGTTGGGGTTGGTGCCACTCCCAGCCCTATCCTTCACTATTCTTTAAGCTCACTTTGCTCCTATAACTCACATGCCTTGGTAGGATTCTTGCCATACATTTAGATTGCAGTGAAATTGTCCGAGCAAATATTGTACATGAGATAACATTGTAGTTTGAAGTAACCTTTATAATAAATGTCAAATTTTATAGACATTTGAAGTGAAAATATATCAAATTACTTTAGTTTTTGTTGTGTATGTCAAAATGTTGGACACCATAGGCTTCAGCAGTAACGGAATTGATTTAGTGTTCCCCTCTATGCAGCAGCAAATCCTTGATAAGTGCGGCTGTATCTAAGTCAGTGTTCTGGTCTGGAAAATTGAACAGTTTCATCAGACTGCGGCTTTAATGAATGCAGCCAAAATAATAACGCTTACATTTACCATTGCAGGAAATCGAACACAAATATCACAAACTCATGAAAGCGTTTGATGAAGCTAAGGAACTGAACTCGGACCACTTCAAGCAGTACATTGAGAAGTTGCGCTCCATCGACCCACCGTGTGTGCCCTTTTTGGGTAGGTACAGTCAGAGTGAACTCTGATTTGAAACGAGAGCAATTAGCCATAGATATGGATGGATGGGTGGGTGGGTGGATTGATTGACTGGTTGATTGATTGATTAGTGGTTGTTTTACACCATGTCGACAACAAAGGCCATAATCACAGCGAGAAGTGTTTAACTTGTATTCCATCCACTTTCGTTTAACCGTCACTTTTACGCAATCAAATATTTGTCAAAATACACATGACATTAAAAAGCTCACATTTATAAAAATTATGATTAAGGAAAATAAAATTCCAGAGAGAAGTCATTCTTAGTAAATTGGTAAAGATTGATTTAATAAACTATATGAGGTGGTACGGCCCTGTTGTAGGAAGAAAGATTGGAAGAATGAGTTGAGCACCGTGATATGACCTTAGATGCTGCCAGGACGTAAAACAACCAACCCGCTTCTCCTGTGGCAGGTCGTGGGATTTGAATCCATGGCGTTCAAATCTGGCTGAGTCGAACCAATCACTTAAAAATTTATACTTGTCGCTATTTAGCCTGGCGCTCGACACTACATTGAGATGGGGGAAGACCAATTGAAGGATTCAGGTGCAAAAAACTGACAAATCCATTTTAGTTGTGTTCTGTAACAGGGTTTGTTGTTGTGCTTTCCAGTTAACGTCTATAAATTTCATATCAAGTAGGGCATTATATAAGGGATGTGGCAGTTTCTGTGATAAAAATAGATTTGATTTTTGGAATGATGGCAGCTTCAGCTCAAGCATGGTAGTCATGGTTTCATTTCGACCCAGATGATGTTTGTCAGTTTTTGTGCCTGAGCCCTTTGATTGTTTGCAATTGAAATTGTCCCTCTTCATTCAATGAATGTAAAAAATCAAATACAGAGGCGCCAAAATTTGCACCATTTCTAATTAATTTACACAGCTCCAAAGCCTTGTAAAAGGCTTTTAGCGGTCATTTTTCATGTTGCTAGGATGTAAAACGCCAATCACTTATCACCCACTCATTCAACCACCCATGCACCCACACACTCACTCACTAACTTACTCTCCCTGCAGGCATGTACTTGACAAACATCCTGCTTACTGAGGAGGGCAACCCAGACTACCTGCCGAACCGGCCCGAGGGTATCATCAACTTCAGCAAGCGACGGAAGGTGGCTGAGATCACCCAAGAGATCCAACAGTACCAGAACCAGCCCTATTGCCTCACTATTGAGCCTGAGATCAGGGTGAGTGCACTACCACACTCTGCCAGGGTGCACTTTTTTTTTCTCTTTTAAAATTCTTCTTTTTTTTCTCTTTTTTTTTTTAGAGTTGCAAAATCCGCGTTTGTTTTTGGCATATTTTTTAAAGTAAATATATTTGGTTGATTAAAGTTGGATAGTCCGATGGTTTTGAATTTTGTTTGGTCTTTTTTTTAGATAAATATATTATGTTGATTGTTATAATCTACCTTACTTTAATTTGAAGTATCTTTTACTTTAAATGGCTAACTTTGGAGATATTTGATTTGAAGTGACAAGATGCCGAATTAATTGTGGGAAGCACGCCAAAATTCTGATGTTATAGGTTTCAGCGGTAACAGTTCTATTAAATTAGCTTAGAATTCCCTTTTATGCAGCAACAAATGCTTAATAAGCGCACCAGTATCTATACACGTTGGATATGTAGGTTCAAAAGTGTTTCCTTTTAAAAAATTTAATGCTTTTATCGGACTTATGCAACTTTTAAATCTTTTTATTTTAACAGTTGCAAAATCCGCAGGTCTTCAATTTTTGCCATATATTTTATAATAAATATATTAGGTTGATTAATATAATCTACTTTACTTGACTTTGGAGTAAATTTGATTATAGACCAGCTTAAAACTGTGCTCCCGGAAGCTTCGTCCTTGCGGAGGCCCATATAACTAAAGGTTAATATTTAAAAAAGCAATTTAATGAGTAAACACAGGGTCCGTATGGGCCCTGGAAAGTCTTGAACTTCATTTGTCCGATTTCAAGGCCTTGAAAAGCCTTGAATTTAACATATTTTGGGTAATTAGTCTTGAAAAGCATTGACTTCCAATAAACTGCCCCCACTGATCTAAACTAGTCTGAAATCGCCAAACCGAATGCCAATTTCGGACTGAATCCAAATGAAGTCTTGAATTCTTATCAAAAACAGCATTGAAAAGCCTTAAAATAGCCTTGAATTCCATATCTTCACACGTGTACGGACCCTGTAAACAATTGATTGGAGTAAATGATAAAAGATATAACATATAACTATCACAATCAATTTGATATCATTGTAGTACGGCAGCAGTATCTTTTTGCGAACAAACAGACAAACCAACAAACGCACACATTCCGTTTTGTTTATATAAAAGGATGGCTATCTGAAATGAAAATATGACAAATAATTTTGGTGTGCACATCGAAATGCTGGATATTGTATGACTTGCAGCAGTGAGAGGTTTATATTAAATTGACTCAATATTCCTTCTATACAGCAATACATGTTTAATAAATGCACCCGTATCTAAGTTGGAATCAAATATAGGTAAGTGCTTTTGGTTTTGAAAATTGTGTCCATTCGTCGAACTTTAGTTCAGGCTCTGGACACTAGGATATTGGAGCCTTGGGAGATGAAGCTATATCTGTTGACTGGTCAATTAGCTGTCCGAACACATACGCAACAGACGCTGCAATTACCAGGGATGAAAGATCTCCGCGATTCCCCGGATTTCCGCGATTGTTGATATTCACTGATTAAACATTTCACAAAATGTCAATATATTATATATATAATATATATGACAACCATAGATTAGTCCAAATCCTGTTCTTATATGACCTTCGATGTTGCTGGAACACAAAACCCAAATGAGAAAAGTTAGGCATGGGTGATGATAGTCATAACAAGGATAGTTGAAACCTGACTTCTGGCATTTTCCCGCGATTCCTTGACAGTGCTAATCCTAGTGGGGGGGGGGGGGGGGGGGGGGGGGGGGGGGGGGGGGGGAATCTGCGTTTTCGCAGAAATTCGCCGTTGGCGCCAAGGTTTCGGCTGGATTTCCACGTTTTTGTCGGGGACCATTTTCATCCCTGAATTACAGGTGAATGAATCTCTTACCTATTCGGGTAACTTATTTGTAGGTTGCCCCTTTGTGTTAAGTATTAGTTACTGTGTTCACATTAGGTATGAATATCACAATCAGGCGAGTGACCACCATGACCTTCACATATGCTGGAAAGAACAGGAGTACCATGACTTGTTAGTGTGGAAACTGGACGGGGTGGCCAAATCGGTAGAGCACAGGCTTCTCATGTGGAAGGTCAGGAGTTCGAATCCCAGCCGAGTCAAACTAATGACTTATAAAATTGTATACTTGTTTACAAAATTGATATTAGCCTGATGCTTGGCATTACTAGGATAGGGCGAGGACTGGTCAGCTCAGTGTCACTGTCAGGATAATGTGACTGAGTGGGGAAATCGGCTCATGATGTCCAGGGCCTGGTCTCACAGTGGGGCAGCACTATAAAGCCGCCATGAGTGTGCACTGTCACAAGTCGGTACCCGTCATTCATATGACCTTAGATGTTGCCAGGATGACCCATCATTCATATGACCTTAGATGTTGCCAGGATGTAAAACCCCAACAAACAAACAAACACACAAACTGTTATCAATGCTCTCTATCTATATCTCTCTTTTCGTTTAAAATAAATTCACCCCCCTCCCAACACAGAAACTGTTATCAACGCTCTCTATATCTCTCTCTTCTATTTCTACCCCCCACCCCCACCCCACCCCGCCCACATTAACAGTGCTTCTGTGAAAACCTAAACCCACTGGATGGCATGACGGAGAAGGAGTTCAGTGACTACCTGTATGACAAATCACTTGAAATCGAGCCGCGCAACTCCAAGCCGGCCAAGTTTGAGTGCAGCCGCAAGTACACTCTCAAGTCGCCGCGCCTCAAGCCGCTCACGGGCCGTCACAGCACGTCGACGCTGCGTGACAAGGCGCACCCCACGTCGTTGCCCCAGCTGACGGCGCCCAGCACACCCACCTTCCCGCACGCACCCGAGGAGGACGACCTGGTCTCGTCGAGCGGTGCCACGCCGCCCACCCCGAGCACGCCGCTCTCGCCGGTCGACCCTGTCTTTCAAGATGTCATCATCGGCCCCGTCGACGCCGGTTAGTTGGCTGGTTGGTTAGTTAGTTGTTAGTTGGTTAGTTAGTTGGTTAGTTAGTTGTTAGTTGGTTAGTTAGTTGGTTAGTTAGTTAGTTGTTAGTTGGTTAGTAGTTGTTAATTCGTTAGTTAGTTGGTTGGTTAGTTAGTTGTTAGTTGGTTAGTTAGTTGGTTAGTTAGTTAGTTAGTTAGTTGATAGTTGGTTAGTAGTTGTTAATTGGTTAGTTAGTTGGTTAGTTAGTGTTAGTTGGTTAGTTAGTTGTTAGTTAGTTTGTTGGTTAGTTAGTTAGTTGATTAGTTAGTTAGTTAGTTGGTTGGTTAGTTAGCTAGTTAGTTGTTAGTTGATTAGTTAGTTGGTTAGTTAGTTGGTTAGTTACTTGGTTAGTTAGTTTGTTAGTAGTTGTTAATTGGTTAGTTAGTTGTTGGTTAGTTAGTGTTAGTTGGTGTTAGTTGGTTAGTTAGTTAGTTTGTTGGTTAGTTAGTTGGTTAGTTAGTTGTTAGTTGGTTAGTTAGCTGGTTACTTAGTTGTTAGTTGGTTGGTTAGTTAGTTGTTAGTTGGTTGGTTAGTTAGTTGTTAGTTGGTTAGTTTGTTGGTTAGTTAGCTGTTGGTTAGTTGGTTGGTTGGTTGGTTTGTCAGTTAGTTAGTTAGTTTGTTTGTCAGTTAGTTAGTTAGTTAGTCAGTTAGTTAGTTAGTTAGTTTCTCAGTTAGTTAGTTAGTTTGTACGTTAGTTAGTTAGTTAGTTTGTCAGTTAGTTAGTTAGTTTTTCAGTTAGTTAGTTAGTTAGTTAGTTTGTCAGTTAGTTAGTTAGTTAGTTAGTTGTGAGTTAGTTTGTTCGTTTGTTTGTTAGATTATTTTGTTTGCCTATCATGTTTTATTTCGACGGGGGTAAAATTCGTTTTATTTGACTGTGCCTATAGAAATGTTTCGTTTATTTTGGTTTTAAAAAAATTGTTGCATATGCCTGTTACAGTTTTATTTGTATGTGGAGCGAATGGGGGGGGGTCGTTTTATTTGCCTTTAATAACTCAAAATATATTTATTTTAGACATGCTGCGAAAGCTGGCCAGTCGAATATACTTATTTTTTGGTTAGTTGTTAAAATACAATAAATTAAAATTTCATTGTCCACTGATTTGATTATAATAATATGTATATCATATATAAGTATATATAATAAGCTTAATATATCAAGCTTATATATATAAGCATTATTAAATATATGTATATTATATTTATAATTTCATATATAATATGTGACCCGACACCGAGTTTATGTGGGTGAAATTATTGTGTGTGTTTTTTTTATCCCATAAAACTTGGCTTTACTGAGTATATTTTCATATCCACTGGGTGAACTATGTTTATAACACCAAAAAGTACTTTTATTATGCATTTTGTAACATGCATTATATTGTCCACACCTATACCTTGACTTTAAAGTACACTTTCTAAGATATATAATTTTCATGCACAGCAGATGTTTAGCTATTTTATGGTAATAATTTGATCAATTTTCATCCTAGAAGAAAAAAATGCATCATTTTAAAGCTTTCACACAGCTCTTTCTGAATATGTCCTTAACTCGGTTTCCATGTTTAGGGCAACATGACTCATTTTGTGGTGTTGGGTCACATATATGTAAGCTTTATATAAAGATCATTATAACAACTAATATAAAGATAACTAACGATAACTATAAAGATAATATGAAGTTGACAGGTAACAACCATTACCAATCATCCACCTCTGCGTGCCCGCAGGTAAGGACACGCCGCCCGCCGGGCCCAACTCGCCCAACTACCCTCTGCCCGACCACTCGGGCGGGCCGCCCGTTCTCAAGCCGCTCATCTGGCGGCCGTTGAACACACTGCCCCTCGACATGCCGCCCCCGCTGCCGCCGCGCCCCAAGCGGCCAGCGCACAACCCGGAGGCGGCCGCCCCCCCTCGGCCCGCCACCGCCGCGCCCGTGCTGCCGCCGCGCAACCAGATGGCGCCACCGGTGCCGCCTCGGCGCGACCCGGCGACACCGCGCGACCCGAGCCAGCAGACACTGCCGCGCACTCAGAGCATGAACATCCTGCGGCACCAGAAACCGGTGACCAGCATGACGCTGCCACGCCGCAACTCGGAACGCGACCAGGTGCCCATGAACATTAATGGCTCCGATACGCCGACACCCGAGCTGCCACCAAAGACTTACAGGATGACCCACTCGCGCAAGCAGAGCAGTTAACACAGCCTGGCGTGGCTGCACTGTGCATGCAAGGTATATACATACATACGTACATACATACACGCTGATGGTGGCGCTAGGCTGTTTTTTGTTTGTTTTTTTGTTGGGTTAGTTGTGTGTGTGGCGGGGTGGGGTGGGGGAGGAGAGAAGAGGGAAGGAGAAGGGGTGGGGGAGAAATTGGGGATTAGGTATGATCGACGCTGGGCCTGTGCCTGTGCTGGGTTGTGCACCCAAGCTTCTCCAGCACCGCGGAATGCTAGCCGCAGTTGCTGCGCTAAGGCTTCTCTGAGATGTGTGTGATAAGAGAAACTCCCCCTGTGCCTCAACCACATCCACCCAAACACCTTCTCTCTCAATCATCCAACCACCCACCCAACCAACCAACAAATGCGCATCATTCATGGGCCAAGTGTTGTAGCACCGGCCTGCTGGCATCCAGGCTCTGGGAAAACAATGTGGCACACCTTCTCCTGACACACAACCCCTTACAGTTTAACGCTCACGGCAGTCACCAAATAATATGTTTCCAAGGCCGACAACATGGCTGGCAACAGAAACTATACATGAAAGCAACGGCATCAGCGACAGTCAGTAACAGTTTAGCAACCGCTGATAATTAAAAGTCAACAAAATCAATCACGCAGACTAACAATCAACACTGGCATCCTCAGATCAGAAGCAACACCCATTGTGGCGCATTATACTAAGCAGACAATTAATTGTAAATGAACAAGTGTTAAGAAGTAATCATATCTGTTCAATGCCCCTCTTCCCTTCCCCCCCTCCCTTCCCCCCCTCCCAAAGCATCAACCTATAATGGTAACAAACCAAAATTACTAGAATTCTGTCCAGAGCTTACCTTTCTTTTATCCCCCACTCTCACCCCCACCCCTCTTTTCAGTCTATAAGACAGCTCTCTACTATGAAAACCCCACACCGGTAGTCCCTGAATTGTAGATAGAACATTGTAGACGTATGTGGGACTCGTGCAGGGCATGACCAGTCCTGCGCCACTTGTAGACTACATTGTCTTCGGTACCATCACACCTAGTCGAATGTCGGACACACCAGACTCCGCCTCCTCACTACCTACCAGCTGCGAGCAGTGCGTTCTCCACTGACTGCACCACGTCGTGCCCACCACCTCCAGGCGGTGCTGTCTCAGCTGCTGCCATCACTGCCAAAGGGCGGAAAGCGTGCCCCACACCGGCCCCGGCTAAGTCGGCAGGTGGCACCCATGCTGTAACAGTCTGCGTGCTTGTCCAGTGAACACACATCTCCATGCATATATCTGCTGTCACACAACTCTACATGCATTTCTATGCATGCACAAGGATATTTGCATTTTGACACGCACTCCATGCACACAAAAACATATATCATTACACACATCTCCATGTACAAACAGGCATGCAACTCTACATGCACATAAACATACAACACTACAGACATCACCATGTACACACAAACAGACACCTCTCTATGTGCACATAAATATACAATGCCACACATATCACCATGTACACACAAACACACATTGAACTCCACACACATCTCATTTATATGCACATAAATATACAATGCCACACACATCACCATGTACACACAAGCAGACATGGAACTCCACACACATCTCATTTATACAGGCATGAGCATTTCCGGCCAATTGGCTGATTTCTGCCAATTAAATGCTTCCTGGGCTGTTCACGAGATACTATTAACTATGGTATAGGTGTATTATTTATAATATTGACTTATCATTTATGCAAGATTACAAGAAAAACACTTCTGTATTCTTAGAGTTCTGGTCTATATGCCTACTCTTACCTTATGTCACAGGTGAAGAGTGAAATTTCTCCCTCCTAAGTGGCTACCAAATTGCACCAATTGTGTCCTACTTGTAAACAAATTTCTCCATGGGAGGGGGGGGTGGACCCCCCCCCCTACTCGGCCTTTGGTCGAGTTTTGAGGCATACGCCCACAATCAGCTAATTTGTTTTACTTCTCTGCTCATGTCTGTTTATATGCACATAAATATACAACACCACACACATCACCATGTACACACAAACAGACATGCAACTCCACACACATTTCATTTATATGCACATAAATATACAACACTACACACATCACCATGTACACACAAACAGACATGCAACTCTACACACATCTCCATGCATATATACACACACAAACATGCAACTCTGCACACATCCCTGTACACAACACTCCACACGCATCTCCATATGCACAAACAGACCTGCAGCTCTACACACATCTGCATGCACACAGCATTTACACATGTCAGCACCTTCCCAACTTGACACACATATGTAGACACTTCACTCTAACACGCACACACCATGAGGTGCCTTTCTAACAGGTACAACTCAAATCATCAGTTGTGCAAGTACTCAATTAGAACAAATTTAATTTAAAAAAGAGAACACTAAGGGGTCTTTTTAAAATGGTTTAATTTAAATTAAATAAAAAGACCTTCCAAAACAACCGTTCCAATAAATTGATGTCGAGAGAGAGAGGGAGGCAAAGAAAACACTCTAAATTAATAACTGTGAAAAGCGCCTGTGCAGTTCAAAACAAGTTTGTACATTGTGGTTCATTTAGGATTGGAAAGCAAGTCATCAGGGAGATGCAGACGCATTGTGGGCTCCTTGTTGCTCGAGCACCTTTGATGACTGGCATAGTGAAGACAGGCAGGTTGGACAGGCGCGCTCTGTGCATCGTTGGGCACTGGCGTGTCTACAGCACTGATGGGTACCGATGTGTCCACAGCACTGATGGGTACCAGCATGACCACAGCACTGATGGGTACCAAGGTGTCCACAGCACTGATGGGCACTGGCGTGTCTACAGCACTGATGGGTACTGATGTGTCCACAGCACCAATTGGTACTGATGTGTCCACAGCACTGATGGGTACCAGTGTCCACAGCACTGATGGGTACCAGTGTGTCCACAGCACTGATGGCTACCAGCGTGTCCATAACACTGATGGCTACCAGCGTGTCCACAGCACTGATGGGTACTAACGTGTCCACAGCACTGATGGGTACCAACGTGTCCACAGCACTGATGGGTACCGGCATGTATACAACACTGATGGGTACTGGCGTGTCCACAGCACTGATGGGTACCGTCATGTCTACAGCACTGATGGGTACCAACGTATCCACAGCACTGATGGGGACTGGCATGTCTACAACACTGATGGGTACCAGCATGTCTACAGCACTGATGAGTACCAGCGTGTCTACAGCACTGATGAGTACCGGCGTGTCTCCAGCACTGATGGGTACCGGCGTGTCTCCAGCAATGATGGGTACCGGTGTGTCTACAGCACTGATGGGTACTGGCATGTCCACAGCACTGATGGGTACCAGTGTGTCCACATCACTGATGGGTACCGATGTGTCCACAGCACTGATGGGTACGAGTGTGTCCACAGCACTGATGGGTACCAGTGTGTCTGCAGCACTGATGGGTAGCAGCGTGTCCACAGTAACCAGATTTGCACTGAATGGTACCGCAAGTCCAGCCAACCTGCCTGGGTCCCTGTTGGGGGTACCGGCTTCAGTGCTTGGTACAGGCGTGTCCAAGCGTTCCAACAGGGTATCGGGACCATTTGCTGGATATTAGCATGTCCACGCAACCTAATTGGATACCCGCTGGTACCGAACCCATTGCTGGGTAGTAGCGTGTCAGTGCAGCCCAACTGGATACCCGCTGGTACCGGGACCTTTGATGGGTACTAGTGTGTTTGCGCAGCCCAACTGGATACCCCCTGGTACCGGAACCATTGCTGGATACTAGCGTGTTTGCACAGCCCAACTGGGTACCCGCTGTTACTGGGACCATTGCTGGGTCCTAGCGTGTTTTCGCAGCCCAACTGGGTACCGGCTGATACTGGAACCATTGCTGGGTCCTAGCGTGTTTTCGCAGCCCAACTGGGTACCGGCTGATACTGGAACCATTGCTGGGTACTAGCGTGTTTGCGCAGCCCAACTGGGTACCGGCATGTTTGCTGCAGCTTTCTCGCATTGAAGGGTACTGACCGGTCATATTATAAGAGATACTGCCCACTCAATTCATTTCAATCAGCTTCAAAATCACATCGGTGTCTAACACAGGGCCACGTGTATTAACATAGAGCCCGGCTTACAATGAGGTCACAACAACAAAAACCCAATAAAATAAACAAATTAAGACGAGTAACTTGCGGTGCTCAACGTACAAACACATGAAGGACAAAAGAGTGTGTTGGTAGAGGGGAGGGGATAATAACAAAAAATATATATAATAAGTTTGTTAAAAAGCTGCATTCCAAATGCACAAGCCATTGCCAGGGATGACGTCACCCACCTATATACATACCTACCTACAGGATTCAGACATAACAGGCGACATAGTAAATAGCCGAAAGAAGGGAAAGGTTCTGAGATCTACACTACGGACCCCACCCCTCCCCTGCTCCACACCCCGGCTGGCTGGTGGACTGTGCCCCCTTCATTGGTGGGAAGAGGAAACCTGTGCAATGTCGTCGTTGTTGTCGTGGAAGAAGTACTTGTTAAAAATGGAAGTTCGGCGGGTGGTGCTGCTGCTGCTGCTGCTGCTGCTGCTGCTGCTGCTGAGTAGCCAGGTGGTATAGATGACCACACAGACGGTGCAGCTGTAGTAGGACGCAGCTAGTCTCACCCCCCCCCCTCACCCCCATACCCCCCACCAACAAAAAAGTGTGATTACAAAATAAATTTATGCTGAAGTCATTATCCAAAGGTAAATGGAGAAGAATCGTTTACATTGTAAAAAATAAAATAAAAATTATATATATTTTAACAAAAATTTAAAAGCGATGCATTTGATGCGGTCATTGAGGTGCAGTGTTCCGCGTTAAACTCAAAATATGGCGCATTAAACCAGAATGTGGTAAGTCAATATCTCAATGGTTTAGAGGCATCTCACCCCATCCCGACCTCCTCTCACACTAAGCCTATCCCTCTCTTACCTACATCACCCCCACCCCACCCTGAGACAGAAATCAAGTGAATGGTGCACATAAAATATGTTTTATACAATAGTGAGAATAAGAAAAAGAAAGAGAGAGGAAAAGAATTGTCACTAAGTGGTTTCCATAAATGTAATGGCAGATTTTTTAAAGATATATATATATAATTTTTTTTATATATATATAATTATTATTATTATTGTTAATCATAATTTGTACAGTATTGAAACTGCCAGAGCAGAATGTGTAAGACTTTGTACTACTTTGTTCAAAAACTGCCAGTATTTTGGCATCTGGAAGGCGATGGTGCCCACAGTTCTACTTGCATGGCCTTGTATAGGCTGTGGCTCTACAGTATGAGCTGAGCCTGTGTCCCAATAAGTAGGTGTACTTCAAAACCGAAATGAAGATTAGGAGGTTTGTTGCTGACTTCTCCCTCCCTCCTTACCCCCCTCCCCACACATCTCCAACCCACCCCCCGACTAGAAGACTGCTAACGGTTATTGTGTCAATTTTTGTGTATCCTCCCTTTTGTTATATGTCAGTTGAACTGTGCGTTTTCCTCCGACTGTGTTTAGGCCCAAACCGGAAGCGACATTCTTGGCTGTTCTGTTGGACAGCCGCGTCTTGGTGGGGGGAGGGCCAATCAAGGCTCCCGACTCCCACAAATTATAATAACTTATACCAAAATGAGCGTACTTGTTGAGTCTTTATTTCATTCCCTCACCACCACCCCCTCTCTAGCAATGCAAGTCTGTTAAAGCTTGCTTTAAAAAAAAAAAAAATTTAATCATTATTATTAAATGCGTAATTGATAATACATTTCCACTGCCGTAGCAGTGTTGCCAACCTGGAGGTACTGAGAATACTTGAGGTTTTGTGTTTTTTTAGCATGGCGGCAGCTGGAAGCTTGCTAGGAAGTCCAGGGTCATCCTCCCACCCCCACCCCCAGATATCTATTTTTTAATGGCCTTAAAATGTACTATTTGAGGGCATGTTCATAAATAACTTTTAATCAAAAGTACAGACATTCTAGCGATTTTGGGGTCATGCGTGACTCATGAGGTGACTGATCAGAACCTTCAATTTTTGTAACTCTCATAGGAATTTCGTGAACGTTGGCAACACTACAGTAGCCAGCTTAAAATTTGATCATGTAATATATATGTATAATAAGAAGTCAGTTATTAAATGCCTAAATCGTGCTGATAAACAGTTGGATTGTAGTAGTCAACTTAAGAAAATCCCTAAATTGTGCTGATAAAACATATCCGTTGCCTATTGACATCTTTTGTTTTAAGTTGAAATGAATGTTGGGTTACATATAAGGGGTGCACAAAGCTAATATGCATGTCCAGGTTTCCGCTTGTCCCTCAGTAAGGACAAATCTGGTCGCAGCTTCAGCTTTCACTCTGATGCACAAAGTGACATTGTTATCTAATGTAAAATAATTTCGCTGCAATCTACGTTAGAAACAAATGTATGGCAAAAAAAACAGTTTTGGTTGTCAGGCGGTTATCGGTGTAAAGCAGAGTTTAATGTGTTGAGCCGATAGTAAAAGATAGGGCAGGCAGTGACAACTAACCCTAACTTATTGTGCTGAAGCTGTGACTTGAGGTGATGGGTCTCAGCTTCTGTCATTTCTGAGGAACAAGCGGAACTCCGGGCCATGTTCAAGGTGCGCCTCAGGAGATATTATGGATGTCGCAATAGTCTGAACGACTTCAGCTGTCGGGTGCCTCGAAAATGGCGGCCCCCATAAATGGGCCCCCATAGGGTGCAGCCATTTGCAATTGAAAAGAACAGCTCTGATTGGATGAAACCACAGAATCCAGTGGCCATTTTGGAGGCGCTTTTTGCCTCCTATCTGAAAAGTAAGTCCGAGGTGTACCCTGAATGCAAATAGGCCAAAAAGACGTCGCGGAGCCAACTGAGGCGTACCCTGAACGCAGACCCGTATTTTCACAATGCCCTGAACAAGTCAAGTGAAACATTGCCTAGAAAGCAATTTCCCCCGAAGTTCGCGAATAACCAGATGCACAAATGCTAAACACAAAAAAAGCTCTTTTAGGACGTCTGAAACACCAATGACATTATGATTTGACTACAAAATGTGTGCATTTCACCCATAGCACATGACAATGAGTTCCAATCATGTTCATTCAACTAACGGAATCAAACCAAAAGGTCATGAATCTAGTGCCTAAAGCCCAAGTCACACCTACCCGGACTAGCCCTGGATTTTTAGCCGGACCACCCCCGGACAGCCCTGGATAAAATCGCTATTTTTGCCTCGCTCTCACACCTACCCGGACGAGCCACGACTACAAGCCCAGATCACCCAGAATGACCCCTGGATGAACCCCAGACAACCCCCGGTTGATAACCTGAAATGTGGGACTCATCCTGGGGTAGTCCGTGAGTAATACGTGATCATCTGTAGCGATCCGTGGTCATCCGGCCTGTCCGGGAGTGGTCCGTGGCTCTGTCCGGTGTTGCGGATTCCGAGGGACACCAGTTTGCCAGGGACACTTCCATTCAAATGCATTGTCAACGGCCGTGAGCAAATCTTAATACAGAAAAAATCAAATATCTCTAAAATTACACCACCTAGAAACAAATCGCTTCGTACACATATAGAAAACATCTTTACCATTAAGATTATATTAAATAGATAAGGTTAGGGTTCTTGATTTCTATTAATTTTGAATAAAACTAATGTTTTTCACTGCACGTACCGTCCAACTCAAGGCATTGTCAATGGCTGTGAGCAATCTTCATAGAGAAAATACAGGAAAACGACACCACCTAGAAACAAATCGTTTGGTACACATATAGAAAACATCTTTACCAAAAACATTATATTAAATTTATAAGGTTAGTGACGATGCTGTTCGATTTTGACGCATGCGCAGAAGCAATGTGTCCCTGGCAAACTGGTGTCCCTGGCAAACCACAACACCGGGCTAAACCGTGGCTCTTCCGGTTTAAAAATGCCCCGGACGGGACACGGACTACCCCCGGATTACACCCGATTGCAATATTCCCCGGATCACCCTGGATGTTTTAAACATTTTAAAACATCCGGGGCCGACCCCGGATGATGCCGGATCACCAAGGACCAGCCACAGATCACGCAGGATCGCCACGGACCACACCGGATCACGGTCCGGGTAGCTGTGACCTAGGCTTAATCAAAATTTACTTTACGTTCTGCACATAATTAATATCCTTCCATATCTGGGCTTGGCCCCAGACAGGAATATTTGATATATTAGTGCTGCATAATCAATGACTGCAAAATAGAGAAATTATCTAAATCAAAACGCCTAAGTTTTAATCTTGCATATGTCCAACTTCGACACTGGTGCACTTATTAGTTAAACATTTGGTCCTGCTCTGCCATGCTCGAAAACATGCTTTGACTTAAAATATCCCCCAAGTTAAGGTCAGTTACACAAGTAAATTAGATTATATTAACTAATGCTCAGCAATCCCTGGATCAATATTGTGAACTCGTATATGTTCAGTCCGACTATATTTCAGACTTGTGCAGTTCTGTTTCAATATAGTGCTGCCATCTGGTGATATCCATCTGTACCATTATACAGTATACTATATTAGTGGCGCTATCTAATGGTGGAGTTAACAATACTTACTCAAAATGGATGCCACTCTGATCCAAGTGACCAAAGTTAGTATTTTTTTTAAACAATCAAAGTTAATATAGTAGGCACACACAAAAAAACACCCTACATGGCAAAGCATCAGTGGAGTTAGATAAAAGATTCACCCGGTACTCACAGTACACGGGTGAAGACCAGCCTTATATAAAAACGGTCGAAAAATCGGGCTAATGAAATGAGTCTTTATGAGAGCCTAATTTCACAATCTAAGAAGCAACATTTATTCTTTGTATATGTCTTCATATTTCCCTGCTACCTTTGAGTTGAAAAATATAATAAAACATCTGGTTTAATAAGATTTAAAAGTGAAATCGACGGCGTTCTATGGCCACCATCTTGTCTTTTTGCATCCTCTCCCATTTCACCAACTCTGTGCCGATATAAGTAACCATTCGACACTGGAGCCAGGCATTGTACTTCCTGTTTCATACTAAAGCAATTTTCGCCCGTATTTACACGTCGTTATTCACCCGTGTACTCCGAGTACCGGGTGAATCCTTTATATACAGTGGAGTATGATGTGCATTGGCAGCGCCAATCAACAGTAGTGGTGATCTTAAAGCTTAACCAGTTATTACATAGATTAACCTCATATATAAAATATTGCAGAATCTCATAACCATGATACTACAACTTAAGCATCCATGGAACTACCATCATAGATATGGAAATACCAAGATCTCAATCACACAGACTTAAGTGACAAGATGCTGTCTAGGGGTTTTACAGGCCCCAGGATAATGTGCTTTCTACTCGACCAGGACCACTTGGCGATGCATCCGGTATGGAAGTGTGACAGATTTTTAAAAAAAAAGGGAAAACACGGAAAATAGATAAAATAAAAAAAAGGTATTCAATAATGGAACAAACTGTTATTAATTGTATTTCATACTTTATTCACTACTTACAATCACACATGAGCAGGAGTAGGCCAAATTCAGGCACTCCCACAATCTGATTCATAGCAAGGCCTTAAGTTTTGATTTATTAAAAGCATCGAAGAATAAATTGATTGTTTAAACAAACAAAAAAATGAAACCGAGCTGCGGGGGTTCAGGGGTGAAAAAATACCCTCCAAAAACGTGGCAGTTGTTGCCTCGCACTTCTAAAAACTGGCGAATCTGCGACTTGAAGCAAGCAAAAATAGCGCGTACAAACATACCTTTAGATCCCATTGCAAAGTGATGAGAAATAATGTACGTGACCTAACTTTTTTTTGGGTCTCTTTTTCCTTCTTTCTTTCTAACAACGTTAAGTGTATATTATAGAACCAGCTGCGTGACCGTTCTAAGAACGATACCCACCTAAATAAGACGCCATTCCTCTATTTTACACAACGTATCTGCCACCTAGTTTACGTCTTGAACAACATAGTTACACAAGAGGGGTTCTTTTTATTTGTAATCTGGCAGGTGGGTGGGTGGGGGTGGGTGGGATGAAGGAATCAGTAGTACGTAGCCTATACCGAGCCTTAGCCGATCTGTGGGTAGTTCTGATTATAACATTATTATTATTATTATTATTATTATTATTATCATTATTATTAAAATAGTGCTTTCTACTTAATAAAATAGTAAATCCCCGCTGGTCATCACCACCACCGCCGCCCCCAACACCCAACACCAACAAACACACCGGGAATTCTGCTGCTGTACCCTATAGAGTTAGTTAACCTCCCGCTTTGTTTTGGTTTCCAGAGAGGAGGCGCATATTGTTATTTTTGCTTTCTGGTTGCCTGCCACTTGTTCGGCCGCTCTTCACAGATTCGCTGGAAGGAGTCAGTTGGTGCAGACATCCAGCGCAGCGTCACGCTCCTCCACCAGCTCCGCCTGGGTGGCCGTCATCTTGCCTTGAGCGAAGTCGCTGGTCTTGAGGCCCTTCACGATGGTCCAGCGCCGGTTGGAGATGGTGACCGGGAAGCTGTACATGAGGCCCTCCTCGATGCCGTAACTGCCATCCGAGGCCACGCCCATCGACGTGAACTCGTCCTGTGGATGAAATGAGAGAAAAGTGGGGTGAGACGGAGAGAAAGGTGGGTGAAACGAGAGAAGTGGATGAGATGAGAGAAAAGTGGGTGACACGACAAAAGTGGGTGAGAAGTGGGTGACATGAGAGAAAGAGGGTGATGATATGAGAAAGGTGGGGTGTTATGAGAGAAAAGTGGGTGAGACGAGAGAAAAGTGGGAGCTCATTTTAAAGCTCCATAATTCAATGAAACCATAATTATTTTTAAAACCCAAAGCACTTCCCTATAACTTTGATACTGGTGTACTTATTAAGCATTTATTGTTACGTAGAAAGAACAGTCAATTTAATAGAACCTGTCACGACTGCAATTCATACAAGCCTATGGTGTCCAACATTGTTGGCATACACACCAACATTAGTTTGCATGCTTTCAATTTAAACATCTAAAGTGAAGTAGATTATAACGAGTAACCTAATTTATTTATCTAATCATTTTTTTTATTTTTTTTTTATAAAAGATGCCATAAATTGAAAACCAATGGATTCCTCAATTTTAAGTACAGTTTTTGTTCTGCCATGCTGTAACGGTTATGCGCTTACCCCCTGTGTGCCGAACCAAACATCCCGCAAGTGGTCGCCGATAGCTTTGGCTGCAGAGAGGGCGCTCGACAACTTTCGTGCCTTAATGACAGCACCGCCACGAGTCTGCACGCTCTGAAGTGACGAAAACACACCGGCTTTAAAGACGGAAACCAAATGGGTTTAGGTCGGTTTGTTGATGTTCTATGTCCTCGTCATATCAGGGTAGGACATATCGACTTGTGGCAGTACACACTTATGGTAGCTTTTTGATGCTGCCCCAAAGGGGCACATGGACCAGTATGCATTCATGGTGGCTTTACATTGCTGCCTCATTGGGATGAGCAACAAAACAGTCGAGTCCAATCAAATAGAGTAAACACAATATTTTTTCTAACCAACTCAGTAGTCTAAATTAATAATACAATAATTCAAATAACTATTTCAATCAGATTAAAATACTTTCCATTTACAATTTATTCTTCAGACCAGTTTTTCTTTGGGGCCGCAGTACTGACATTAGATCAGGCGTAGACAATTAATCAATTATTTAATGATAATGTTCTGGGTGTGAGCTCTGTGATGAGGACTTACGGTGACAAATTCGTTTTTGAGGAAGGCGTCGTCATTGATTGCCTCGTAGATGGGCTTCTTGCTGCTACCGACATAGGCGTGTGCGACATCTGGGAATTGTGTTGACGAGTGGTTGCCCCAGATGATCACGTTCCTCACGTCAGAGCATGCCACTTTTAGCCGGCTCGCAATCTGGGCACAGAGAAACAGCGGCTCGTAATCTAGGCACAGAAAAACATTGGGGCTGGCAATCTGGACATAGAGGGGAAAAAATGGGGGGGGGGGGGGGAAGGCCTTGCGATCTGAGCACAGGGAAACATTGGGGCTGGCAATATGGGCACAGAAAAACAGGGGGGCTGGCAATCTGGCCATAGAGAAATAGGGGGACTGGCAATGTGGGCATAGAGAAATAGGGGGACCCTGCAATCTGGGCACAGAGAAACATGGGGGGCTTGTAATCTGGGCACAGGGAAACATGGGGGCTGGCAATATGGGCACAAAGAAATAAAGAGGCTGGCAATGTGGGCATAGAGAAATAGGGGGGCTTGCAATCTGGGCACAGAGAAACAGAGCTGGCAATCTGGGCACAGAGAAACATGGGAGACTGGCAATGTGGGCAAGAGGAAACAGGGGGCCTGGCAATGTGGGCATAGAGAAATAGGGGGCTTGCAATCTGGGCACAGGGAAACATTGGGATGGCAATGTGTGCATAGAGAAATAGAGGGGCTGGCAATCTGGGCACAGAGAAACATGGGGGCTGGCAATATGGGCACAAAGAAATAAACGAGACTGGCAATGTGGGCATAGAGAAATAGGGGGGTTGGCAATGTGGGCATAGAGAAATAGGGGGCTTGCAATCTGGGCACAGAGAAACATGGAGGCTGGCAATCTGGGCACAGAGAAACATGGGAGATTGGCAATCTGGGAATGAGGAAACGGGAGGCTGCCAATGTGGGCACAGAGAAATAGGGGGCGGGCTTGCAATCTGGGCACAGGAAACATGGGGGCTGGCAATATGGGCAGAGAAATAAAGAGCCTGGCAATGTGGGCATAGAGAAACAGAGGGGTTGGCAATCTGAGCACAGAAACATGGGGGGCTGGGCAAATGCTGGGGCACATGAGACGAAACATGGGTGGGCTGGCAATCTGGGCACAGAGAAACATTGGTGATGGCAATCTGGACACATAGAAACATGGGAGACTGGCAATCTGGGCATGAGGAAATGGGGGGGCTGGCAATCTGGGCAGAGAGAAATAGGGGCCTTGCAATCTGGGCACATGGAAACATGGGGGCTGGCAATATGGGTACAGAGAAATAGAGGCTGGCAATGTGGGCATAGAGAAACAGAGGGGCTGGAAATCTGAGCACAGAGAAACATGGGAGACTGGCAATGTGGGCATAGAGAAACATGGGAGACTGGCAATGTGGGCATAGAGAAACATGGGGGGCTGGCAATGCGGGCATAGAGAAACATGGGAGACTGGCAATGTGGGCATAGAGAAATAAGGGGGCTGGCAATATGGGCACAGAGAAACAGGGGGGGCTGGTAATCTGGGCACAGAGAAACATGGGAGGCTGCTAATCTGGGCATGAGGAAAGGGGGGGGGGGGGGGCTGGCAATATGGGCACAAAGAATCAGAGGGCCTGACACAGAGAGGGACTTGCAATCTGGACACAGAAACAAGAGGCCGAAATCACCAGCTTTTTACCACTATTCATTTTTATTTTTTTATTTAACTTATATTTATATTTAGTGTCCAGATTTCAGATATTCAATTTCAGATTTGTACAGGCTCGTGACATATTTTGATTACCTTTGACTCTCGATAAAGTTGTATCTGTTTGTATCTCCCTAATGCTCTCATTGATACTTCCTCATATGCAACGCAATGTCATGATTATTAAATTTGCATAATCCGTTGGGTTTGTGTTTTTGTCATATTTAATTTTTGTTAAATAGCTTTATTAGGTTGATTGTTTTAATCAACTTTACTTTGAAGTAACTTCTTTTTTTTAAAGAAAAGGGCTAATTTGGAGATCAGTTTCCAAATGTTGGTGTGCACTGAAATGCTGGACATAGGCTTTGTTTTCCTATTGTTAAGCACAAAACTGCAAAAATAAATGTCTAATGAGTGCACCAGCACCAAAAATGGATATGTAGAAGCAAACCTAGGGAAGCGTTCTGGTTTGATTGGTGGGTGTTTTACGATGTCTCGCCATGAGACCATATTCACGAGAAGTGGTTAACTTGTATTCTGTCCATTTTCATTCAACCATCGCTTTTAAATAGAATGTTTGTTGTTGTTTGTTGTTGTTTGATGTCCTAGCAACATCTAATGTCATATCAGGAAGGGTACCAACTTGTGACAGTGCGCACTCATGGCGACTTTATAGTGCTGCCCCACTAGAATACCAGACCGCCAGCACCATGCCCTGATATCCCACTCAGTCACAATATCCTGACACTGAGCCAACCAGTCCTTGTCCTATCCTAATAATGCTGAGCACCAGGTTAGGAAGCGACAAGTATAAATTTTTAGTCATTGATTTGACTCGACCAGGGTTCGAACCCACGACCTATCAACACAACATAGAATGTCAAAGCATACAATCAAATATGTGTCAAAAGAGATGTGAATTTTAAAAAATAAAAAAATAAAAAATTGTGGCCAAGAAAGAAATTCTAGATAAGTCATTCTTAGCAAATTGGTAAAAATTTGGTTTAAGGATGGGAGCACCCACAAGTTCCACGCGCTTACAGCCCTGGCACACCTGTAGTTGAATTGCTTTTCTAGATATGTTTTCCTGATAATTTGTAGATCATATCAGAAATACAGTGCTACTCGATTGCAGGTGCATTCAGGCACACCTGGAGTGTAAGCGTGCAAAGCCCATGTGTGCAACCGCCTCAATAACCTATATGAGGTGGTACAGTCCTGCTGCCGGGCCCAGAAAAGCTCAAGTTGGTCGATTAAGTTTTATGTCCTGCCTCAAACTGTTAAGTTATTTTCTCTGCGCTTTGTCCCAATGCAGCGTTAAACTGAAGGCCCACTTACCATGCCCTGCGCCCTGTTCTGGTCGAGGCGGGTGAGTGCTGAGAAGTTCTCTGGTGGGATGGAGGGCGCATACTTCTTACAGATGAAAGCGTTCGTGTTGGCTGGATTACCAACTACCAGCACCTGCAAGCGGTCAAGGTCTGGTCATGTGGTGCTAACATTCAGGCCGTATTCGATTATGACGCCCTGGTCGATTCGGGTCATCCGAGACGTTAGGATTTCAAATAGAACACTGCGAGTGGAGTCTAAAAATACACGTGGCATGTGCAAATAAAAACGACCCCGGTAACCCACATCTTGGCCGGGGGTGCAAGGAGCAATGACGTAACATTTGTGCTGGTACCTGTAGGATAACAGCTACCAGTGCAAGTCCTACATGTTTTTTAAATGTTTTTTTGTTGTTGTAATAATGAAATGGAAATATAACTAAACTATGCGATCATAAAATACCTTAAATCCTATTTTACTGTAGTTACATCGGTTATTCAAATAAAAAAGAGTTTTGGATTGAGCCGCCATTTTTTCAACCCCGAGCGTGTTCGTTTATGCAACCTGAGGTTGTAGGACATATCAGAAATACAGTGCATGCGTCAAAAAGTGATTTGGGTGACCCGAGTTGTTTAATCGAATACATCTGTGCAAGGTTCTAATTTAAGCCAAAGAAATTGTTTCAGCGTCGCTTCTTGTATAAAAGAAAATTCTTCAGACAAGCAACGGGAAAACCTTCCGTTTTGATTCAGTTATCATTTTGTAAATTAAATTGTGTTGTTGTTGCGGGTAGGAAGGGAGTTCAGGAGTATCAATTATGAACCAGAGTTCAGGAAACATTCATTTTTCTTTCGAGTGACAAATCCATGGAACAGTCTTCCAGACCAAGTGGTTGAAGCACCAACGGTAGAAGCATTTGAGAGATGGCTGGATAGACATTGGAGAGGACACCCACAATTATATGACTTCAGGGCTCCATCCATCTCCATATGTGTGCAGAAGTATGGTTTTACTATTATTTTTAACCATAACAAGCTTGCATTAGAGGCCCAAAAAGGCATAGATAAGCCAGATGAGGATCTGTATGTTAATCTGTAAGTTAGATAGAGTGAAAGGTTCTAACTTGGAGCCAAATAAACACTACTAAATCTCCAGAGCGAATGAAGAGGGACAAAGCAGCTTACGATGACAGACTTCTTGGCGAACTGGTCGAGCGCCTCGCCCTGTTGTTTGAAGATCTTGACATTGGCTTTGAGCAGGTCCTTACGTTCCATTCCCTCCCGACGGGGCATGGCCCCCACCAGGGCAGCCACGTCCACATCCTTGAACGCCACGGACAAGTCACAGGTGGGTATTACCTCTGAAATTAAAAAGAAACCCCCACAATTACTTACTGAGGCATACTTAGGTCTCTACTGACCGGAGGCAGTGGTCGAATCGGTTAGAGCGCAGGCTTCCCGTCCGGAGGTAACATTACTGACAGATCGCTGCCATGGGCACTTTATAGTCTACTGAGAGGTAACATTACTCTTTATATATTATAGTCTACCTAGACGTAACCTTACTTTCAGATCGCTGCCGTGGGCTCTTTATATAGTCTACGCAGAGGTAGCATTACGGTCAGACTGATGTCGTTGGCTCTTTATATAGTCTACATAGAGGTAACATTACTGTCAGACCATTGTCATTAGCTCTTTATGTAATCCACACAGAGGTAACATTACTGTCAGACTGCTGTCGTTGGCTCTTTATATAGTCTACATGGAGGTAACATTACTGTCAGACTACTGTCGTTGACTCTTTATATAGTTGTTTGTTTGTTTTACATCCTAGCAACATCTAAGGTCATATCAGGACGAGTACCGACTTGTGACAGTGCGCACTCATGGCGACTTTATAGTGCTGCCCCACTGGGAGACCAGGCCATTAGCACCATGCCCTGATATCCCACTCAGTCACATTATCCTGACACTGAGCCAACCAGTCCTTGCCCTATCCTAATAATGCCGAGTGCTGGGCTCGGAAGCGACAAGTGTCAATTTTTAACTCATTGGTTTGACTTGACCAGGGTTCGAACCCACGACCTACCAACACGGGAGACGGATGCTCTAACTCATTCGGTGATCCCGTCTGGTTTCTTTATATAGTCTACACAGAGGTAACATTACTGTCAGACCATTGTAATAGGCTCTTTATATAGTCTACACGGAGGTAACATTACTGTCAGATCGCTGCCATGGCATGGCCTTTAACCCTTTGTGGCAAAATCCGACGGATTAATCAAAAAGAAATTATGCAAAAGTATCGGACAATCTGACTTTATCCGACTCTGTACAAACACTGCTAAGATCATATATTCAGATTTATCAACAATTCAGTTAGGACTCCAGGGACTTAACAATTGAAATCCCTTTGGGGCTGAAAGGGTTGATGTCTCAGACCCCTCCCTCGTGATTCCCTAGGCCATGCCTCACTGTGAGACATGGGCCTTGTCCTCGGTGGTGCAGAAACGTTACCTTTGAGCAGTGGCAGCGCACAGTCCTGAAGCTCCATCACTACACCGTCCAGCACTCCCTTCATCTGGACAATGTCCAGCATCACCAGGATGATCGGCTGCAGCGAAACAACCAGTCAGTCAAGTCAAGCACAATTACTGCTCTAGGTGAGGAAACCATAACGAGATTTAACAAGTCATCTTAGGAGAGTTGCAACCGGGTATCAATCTGATTCGGTTAGACAGACAGCCATCATATGTCCTTTATTTAACATGAATCAGGAAGTAGGCAAGGATCTTGTTTAAATAGGAAATACTGGTAATATTATTATAGTTAATATTATTATTAATACTATAACAATTACTACAAACTTATCCATGGCAGTAAAATATCGCATCTTTGGGGTATTAGAATCATCTCATTTCTCTAAGTCTAATGTCTTCAGTTGGCCAGTCGTTAGCAGTTCCTGATGAATTACATTTTATGACATGCACGCTGCCAGTTGGCCCAACAAAGAAAGAAAGAAAGAAAGAAAGAAAGAGAGATAGAAAGAAAGAAAGAAAGAAGAAAAAAAAAATTAAAAAAAGGAGAGAGGAGAGGAAAGAAAAGAAAAAAAGGAGAGAGGAGAGGAGAGGAGAGGAGAGTAGAGGAGAGGAGAGGAGAGTAGAGGGAGGGGAGGGGAGGGGAGGGGAGGGGAGGGGAGGGGAGAGGACAGAAAAAGGAAGGAAAAAATTAGAGAAGAGAGAGAGAAAGGAGAGAAAACAAGGCAGACAAAGAGAAAAAAGGGAAAGAAAATGCACCCTACCTGATCTTTTCCGAAGACATCGCCCTTGGCGATTGGGTAGAGGAGTGAGTAGGCGATCTGGCCAGCAGCGCCAGTCACCAGCACGCGGATCGGATCCTTCGGCTGCAAAATGTAAAAGAAAATATATAAATATAAAAAAATCACTAACAATTGTTACATGTAAACTCCACAGAGGTGACGTCACTATCAGGGATGAAACTGGTCTCCAGCAACAACAAAAAGGTGGAAATCTATGCCTATGGTGAGGTTATCTGTAGAGCGACAGCATTTTCCGTGAAAACGCGGATATTGTCCCATATGCTTTACACTGTCACTAGTGTCAGTGAATCATAGAAAATCATCCAAATTCAGGTTTCATACATATTCGTCTATATTGACGGTGCTCCGGCGTTTGAGCAACGTATTAGCATACGCTGATAGTGCTGCGGAATTGCAGTGCAATAAAAATCGCGGAAGTCCCCAAAATCGTGGAGATCTTTCAACCCTGCACAATTGTGATTCTCGGGTTATCCAGAACTTCACCTTGTTACCGCCGCAACCCAGAATTCATTGAGGAACTAGCGCAGATGAAAATGTGGAACAGATGCCGCTCGGCTTTTGAGGGAACATCATCAGTAGTACTCCCCCTCCACACACACACACATTCCCACAATCCATTCCCATCCACCCAATACCCAATCTAAACAGTTTGATACAGGACTCGTGATGAATCAAATACACGTGAAACCACATATTTATTTGACACAGCGGAAAAGCACTAAGTCTCAATAAGGCATCAAATTTTCATATATAAATTTTCTACAAGTGACTCCCGAAGAATTGACACATAATTGAAGCAATGTTGGGGCTACGTATTAAGTTTAAAGGAATTAGACCGTGTTATTAGTATAGAATTAGTTTTTTTAACCAGCCTAATTTCATTATAAAGTTTAATGTAAACAGCATACTTAATGTGTAGAAACTTTAAAAAATCCAACAGAAAACATGGGAACATGTGATAACATTTATATGTAGAAACTCCAAATTTACTCACCAAATCTTTAGGAATCTAGAAGACAATATTCAAATGATATGTTTAAGTTTGCTCTGAATCCTAAGTATATATATATATATGCATTCATAGAAATGTGTACACATACCATTGACACAAACACAATGATCTATAAGTATAAACCAGAACTAAATCCATTGTTTCTTCTCTTTATAAATATAATCATATAATTTATCAACGGTATTCCATCTCTACTGAACATCAACTCTGATCGTTTTCCTAGCTAGATATTTTGGGGGGTAGGGGGGTAGATACGTTGTGAATACAAATTGAACTGGACCAGCACTTTTGTTCTATTTTGGGATGATACAAATATTAATTCCTCTAAAGTCTCCTTTTTTCATTAACGCTGAGGTCTTCCAATTTAAACGTTTTTTAATTTACTTTTTGTAGTGAATACTTTTCTTTTAACCAGAAATGTTTAGTACAGATATATATTTTGCTCTTTCGAGCATTACCTCAAGTTGCATATTATTTGTTAATACTTTGTCCAATTCCTCTGGCACTACCTGCTAAACTGCACATGGCCAAAGGTGAAACTAGCCAATCGATAGAAAGGCTTTAAACAAGTCTACAAACCATTTTCGATTAAGATGATCCACAGAGGACCGACCGTCAGACACTGGAAGAGCCCCATTGTGATGGCAACAAGGGCTCGAACTGTCCAAAGCTAACCTTGTTTGAGGTTCCTACAATTTCTTTTTTTTCTTAGGACGATGACCCACAATTTTCCAACCAATCACAGTTCTGTAAATATGTGGTGTTTTTTGGTATTTTATTTTGGGGGGTGGGGATAAAAATAATAATAATTACTTACATTGGGCTTTTAAAAAAAATGCTATATGTACAGTAAAACCTCTCTAACTGACCACCTCCACAGATCGACCACTCCCTATATTGATCGCTTTATTTGGGCCCCAAACGATCGCCAATGTCAATACCATTGTAATGATAAACACAAATTAAAAACTCCCTAAACCGACCACCTCTCTAAATGGAACAAAGTTGGTCCAATGGTCGATCGATTTAGAGCGGTTTTATATATTGGTACATTAGTTGAATAAGCAGGGGGGAATTTCAATCGCGGACAATTGGCGTTCCTCATTCCCTAGCTCCATGTCCTATCCTATTATAATCCTAGTAATGCCGAATGCCAGGCTAGGTACCAACAAGAATATCTTTTAAGTCAGTGGTTTGACTCGGCTAGGGTTCGAACCTGAGGATTCGAACCCCATGACCTACCAAAATGGGAGGCAGGTGCTCAACTCATTCAGCCACCCCATCTGGTATATAATATATTAATTCCTTCCAGCGTATGACTATGGCTGGCCCATATAAGACCTACCGCTACATTTTATTGAACATAACCGATGGCGGAATGGGCAGATAGTAGGGGGCGGTGAGGCCCCCAGCAGCACCAGCACCATGACCCGATACCCACTCAGTCACATTATCCTGAAATTGAGCCAAACTGGTCCTTGCCATATCCTAATAATGCTGAGGCCCTGGCTAGGAAGTGTCAAGTATACATTTTTAAGCCATTGGTTTGACTCGACCAGGGTTCGAACCCACAAACCCATGGGTTGGGATCCCCCACTCTCCCAAAACAGGAGACGGACGACGATCAACTCATTCGGCCATCCCGTCTGTTCTACAGGAGTAGTAGATCGAGATAATAAGAGAATGACAAAAAAAAAAAAACAGGATAATTAATTACATAAATAATATTTGTATAAGTACTTTATACCTCACATATGGAATAAACAAACCACCCACCGTTTGTTAACCAGATCTTTAAATTGGCAGCACCAATTTACTGTACACTAGTCACTTGCAAAAACAGAAACCACCCAAGCGTGACGAGGCCAGAAGTAAGGCCACCTGCAGCAAAACCTTGATTTATGTACACATGCCTGAAGAGAAAATAGGAGTGTAATGCCTGGCTTTAACTGAACTGTCCCACTGACTGACTGCGGGCAACTAAATAAATAGGTTTTTTGAGTTTTACGTCCTGGCAGCATCTAAGGTCATATCAGGACGGGTACCGAATTGTGACAGTGCGCACTCATGATGACTTTATAGTGCTGCCCCACTTGGAGACCAGGCCGCCAGCACCATATACCAGTCCTTGCCCTATCCTAGTAATGTCGAGCGCCTGGATAGGAAGCAACAAGTATAAATTTTATATGTCATTGGTTTGACTTGAACGGGAATTGAACTCCTGACCTTCCGCACGGGAGGCTTGCACTCTACTGGTTCAGCCCCCACGTCCACGGTGGGGGGGGGGGGGGGGGGGGGGAAATCACATCCCTGCCTGGCAAGAATTTAGTTGTCTGGACAATCAAATAGACCTGGCTAGTATGTGAATAAACTTGGGCCAGTACTGGTTGATGGTTCTACATCTGCCCCAGTTCAATGGAATCGGCGCAGTTAAAGCTGTGCATTATTGTCGCCGTACTGAACCCAGAGGAGGGCACCCAATTATTGTGGGTTGACCTAGATTTGCTTCTCTCAGGCGATGTACATTGTGTGGCTGACAGTTATCCACACCATGACCCATATGTAATAGCATCATGTCTCTCGGGCTTATGGTATGTGTATCAATTAAGGCGTAGCCGAGGTAGGAACCTGCCTGGATTACCTGAGACCGCCAATCCGAGAACAATATCTGCTCAGTTCTGGCGACATCCCAATGGCGTCTGAATTTTGACGTGCACACCAAAATTAATTTGGCATGCTTTCACTTCAAATATCTCCAAAGTTAGCCAATTAAAATAAGTTACTTCAAACTAAAATAAGAAAGAAAGGTAGATTATACCAATTAAGCTTCTATATTTATCTAATTAACTTCTTTTTATTTAAACAAACTCTAGACCACCGGAATATCGAATTTTAATTTAGTGATTCCTTATTCCCGTAGTCCGACGGTTTTTAGTTTCTACTATATTTCTGAGATAACAAATATTAGGTTGATCATTAAAACAGGGATGAGAACAGGTCAGACCTAAAAAGTTTGGAAACAGTCGATTGGTTGGAAATTGCCATCACTGTTATAATCTATCTTACTTTACTTTGAGATAACTTTTATTATCAATGGCTAATTTTATCAATGAAAACATGCTTAATTAAAAGCGTTGCTACAGGGACGATATTTATTTTTTTTAATTTTAAAATGGTGAGGCGTTGGGGGAGGATGAGAGATGTTGCCCTTTGTTGTTGACGTGGGGAATAAAAACAGATCCCTTTCCAAGTGTGGAGAATGCATTTTCAGCATGTGTCATAACAGGGGGGGGGGGAGGATGTGGGGGAAAAGGGGAGGATGTGGGGGGAAAAGGGGATGTTGTGGGAGAGGGCGGGGGAGGGAGTCGCCCGTGCCAACTGGCCAGCCATACTGCTAGCATCGGCGTAGGACATGGCGTCCGAAATGTCCTTGGCAGGACTCAGATCAGCAGATACAGCGGATGCAGCAGATACAGCGGATGTTATGCTTGCAAGATATCGCTATCGACGCGACGGGCGGTTGGGGAGAGGAGCGGGGGGAGATAAGGATGCTCAATCTGTCAACAACATCCAGTGTGCTCTGGAATAGCTGTTGTTATCAGATCACCAGATGAAACACGAAATGATTTCACTAACCGAGTTGGTTGCCTATCTATCGGTGATCATCTTAATATCGGCAGGAAGATAGCAGATGGAGGCTACTTAATCAATTTGATTGATTTCAATTCTTTATATATATATACCAGGGTTTTTGCCAGAGGGTAAAATTCCATACCCTTAAATTTTCTGAGGGTATAACTCTGTACCATCAAATTGTTGGGATAGTTTTTTCTTATCAGACTACATATACATATATTGTAAATAGCTGTAATGTCACATGGCTGGAAGACCAGTGCCACGGCGCTGACAAAAGACTTTATTCAATGAATAAACTATATTTACAACAACAAAACAGACAGAAAAAAAAGGTTCTTCAAGGAGCCAGAAACAACAAAGCCTCCAGACCCCCTCCCACCCCACCCCATCCTGCGTGCCCTCAAATTATCTTTTGGTATATATGGTTCAAATTTCAATTGATTTGCGAAAATAGATTTATAAAAAAAAAGTGAAAGCAACTTAACATATCTACCTATATCCAAATATGTCTAAATCCCGTAGCCTAGTGCTAAGCTACTACTGCTGCATCTTACATTGCATGGAAATACCGCCGTACCTCATTCATTTTGGTTTAAACCCTGTTTTTTATTCTTTTTTAATTTAAAAAAAAAAAGAAAATGTTAACTGAGAAGACGCGGCCGTTCAATAAATAATGTTTTAAATCGACTGGGATCACACAGTTTGAATGATAAAACTAACTACTCACATAGACAAATTGATCCATAAACAACTGTCACCTGACCATCTTATCCAACTGTGAACGCAACATATACAGCTGGAGTTTTTTTTTGTTCTTTATTTTAATTGAGAAGACGCGCCCGTGCCATAAATAATGACATTTTTAATGATTTTAAATCGACTGTAATCGCACAGGTTGCAGGATAAAACAACTCTGACTCTACTCCGATAGACCAATTGATCACCAAACAATTGTCAACTGGCCATTTTATCCAGCTGTGAACGCAACATATAGCTTCTTTGTCTATATCATACCTGACATGCAATTTTGGATTTCCCAAGTCTTATTAGAAAGTCTGGGGTTACATAATTACGACTATCTCATCTCTGCATCACCTGACTTAGACACTGCCACGTCACCACACAGACACTGCTAACAGTCTATAGTTATTCGTCTAGGTCTTAGTCTAGAGTTATCATATTACCAAAACTAGGTCCCTTACTCATAAGCCATGTACATTTCAACTGAAGTATAACAACTACGGATGAACTAGTATTAATAATTGTCCATTGACAAAGTATAGCTATATGCGAATACCGCCGATTTCCGCAAATCGGTCCGGCAACAGCGGTAACGCTGGCCCCATTCAGCTGCGCGGAGCTGCTTTGCAGTAGACGTTACCTTTCAGTTCCTCAAAAGGACCGTTTTCTAGCTACACTTTAGCTCTTGTTTTTTTACATAGGGACCAGATTTCTCTACATCCTCGTTTTTTAAGTGTTTCAATTGGACCAGTATTAGTTTAAAAAGTTAATGGTTGAATTTCAAGTTCTACTTTTCTCATAAAATCACTCAAAGGGGGTTAAATTATCCTATCAAACTATGAAATTATTGTTCCTTCATTAGTTGTCTACATCTTGTGAAAGTTTAAGGATGTTTGATCGATTCCCAAAGGAGATATTTGATCCGCTGCAGTTGATCAATTTGACCAATGATAAATTTCAAATTTCAAATCACTAAAAGGGGATTAAATTATTTGATCAAACTATGAAATTGATGTTCCTTCATTAGTTTTCTATATGTTGTGAACTTTTAAGGATGCTTGATAGATTCCTAAAGGAGATATGTGATCAATTTGATGTAAACATTGATCTAGTGTGGTTTAGTTAAGTGACACTCATACTGTCATCATCATCATGCTGTCGGTTGTGATGCGACAAAGACTGCTTTCATTACTTGACTGCCGCTCTCCATTTAGCTCTTTGCTGTGAGAGTGATGTCCATGAGTCGGTCTTACATTTCATGAAAGCTGCCTGCAAAAGTGTTGAAGTGCTGCTGGCTTTTGCAAGTTACAAGTCGCACTCTATCAGGGAGTAAATAGAGGTTTCACACCGGCAAGAACATGTCCACACAGGCGCAGAACTATTTGTCCCTGCAGTGGCTGGTCGGGAGATGTTGAGAGTTCCATACATCAACCGCCCTTAATGCTGCCACAGTGAGATGGTTTTCTTTTTAGGGTTTGCTTCCTCAGCCTTTGGTTCTGGGTTCTGTCAAGAACCTGTACCACAAGGTAGTGGTTTACAACTCTGCAGGGGCGTCAAACTCCCTGAGGTATTGCAATACCTGCATGCCTGAGTATATATCGGGCAGTAATATATACTGTCAGTGTCACTGATATGCAGGGTCACAGCTGGTGGCTGGTTTACTATAGAACAAACTTACAAAGGGTCCATGAATCATGATAGCTTGATTTTTCCAATTTCAAATTAATGTAACTTCCTCCAGATTTACTTTAGAAAAATTGTATGACTACCATGTTTAAGGTCCCTTCAACCTCTTTTCTATTATATATATTCCATTGAGATCAAATGCATTCTAAAAAAATACTCAACAAAGTAATAACTCAATGTCAAAGCAATGACACAGCCTGAACAGGAATCATTGAATGTCACCCCAGGCTCCCTCTAGCAAAGTTGATTAAAAGACTACAAATTGAAAAGCTGTGCCAATCTAATTCTTTGATAATAATAATGGATGCCCCATCCAACCCATTGGTATCACTGTCCTGGCACTTAATATGACTTATGTTGTTTATATCAGTTGGTATGATGTAGTTGGGTGAAACTGGAAATTCACTTCACAACCAGAAGTTCGGCGCGCCGCGGCGTATAATAGTTTGACAAAACGAAAACAGCAAACAGGGCCACAAGGCTGACGGGCACCTGTCATTGCAGGCGCCCGTGGAAGTGGATTCTCATCGAAACAAAGTATGGATTACATGGAAATAGTTTTGTTGACCACTGATCAACAGAGAAAGAATCGTGTGCAACACACTGATTTACTAATTAGTACAAATAAAAGCGCAACCTCTTACCATGTTGAGATAGGATGTTGATTAAAAGCGTCGCCCTTGAAGATCACTGATCTTACAGCGAACGGCGGACTGGAGGGAGGCGGGCCGACACGCGCGGAATAATACATTCTGAGGTCAAGGTCGGCAGTGCAGGCGCGCATTCCTCTACACGTTTACTCTGAGTGGAAGGCTTCACTCTACCAGAATTCACGAGCTATCACTTCAGAAGTGGACGCGTTCGAGTGATAGGGAGTTATGCCATCTCGGCAACAATAGCCATATTCATGAGAAGTTAGCTTAGTAATCGTATTCATTTAGAAAGAGAAGCCTCTCAGAGTAATATAGTATAACTATCTGTGCTCAAAGACGAAGCTTACATAATTTTCGCTGAATTATATATTAAATTAGCTTATATATGTGGTGTCAATGGCAAAGACATTAAAGTAATTGTGAACTTATACTGGACACAACATGCAGTTATAAAAATGGAGCAGGGCCTATCGGATGAAGTTATGATTAAACGAGGAGTTTGTCAGGGGTGTGTATTGTCACCATGTCTTTTTAACCTGTACACGGAGATGATTTTCAGACACATTGAAGCTTGCAAGGGAGTGACAATAGGTGGCATGAACGTCAACAATCTTAGATATGCCGATGACAGTGTAATAATAGCAGACAGTGAGAAAAACCTACAAGATATTGTGAATAGAATCAATAAAGCTGGAATACTATTCAACATGAAGATGAATGCCAGGAAGACCAAAACAATGGTTATAAGTAAAAAGACAGATAAACCAAATATCAATATAACCATAGACGGCACAAACATAGAACAAGTATCCGAATTCATATATCTCGGACAAAAGATTACAAATGATGGGAGATGTGAGGAAGAAATGAAGAGAAGGATAACAATAGCCCGAACAACATTCTCCAAAATGTATAGAGTGTTAACATCAAGTAAGATATTAATACATACAAGGAAGCATATTCTTCAGTGTTATGTGTGATCTACTCTAATGTATGGGGCTGAGACATGGACAATCTCTAAGAAAATGTACAAACGTTTAGCAGCATTTGAGATGTGGACTTATCGAAGGATGATGAAAATATCATGGACAAAGAAGATCACCAACAAAGAAGTTCTCAGAATTTTTTTAAATAAGAAACGCTTGTTTGCCACTATACAGACAAAGAAACTTATTTATTTTGGCCACATCATTCGTCAGAGTTCAATATACCGTACATTGTTGGAAGGGAAGGTGAATGGCAGCAGAGGGAGAGGGAGACCAAGAACATCATGGTTTACAAATATTTCACATTGGACAGGCTTGAATTATTCACAGTCTATCAGAACAGCACACCATCAGGACAAATGGAGACCCATTGCATCCAACCCTCGACTAGAGGACGGAACGATTGATTGATTGATTGATATATGTGTGTATGTTACTTTAAAACTGCATATAGTCCGATGAAAACATCACAGTTATCTAGAATCGAGTCTACATAGCCTACCTAACTTATTCTTGGATGCTGGTGCACTTATCAAATATGTGTCACCACATAGAACGGAATACTGAGGCAATTTAATAGAACCTGCAGAAGCATATGTAGTCAGAGTGTTGGCGTGCTTGCCAAAATGAATTTGGTATATTTGCATTTCAAGTATCTCCAAATTTAGCCATTTAAATAAAAGGTTACTTCAAACTAAGGTAACGTAGGTTATAATGATCAATGATCGAAACTCAAAACCATTGGACAATGGAACTTTAAGCACAAAGTTAATTGGTAAAATGGTTGACAATAATCTTTATTATATAATGTTGTGGCTGGGTAAATGCTCTGCCCATGTAAGTACAAAGTTATTTTTATTCGAGCAGTGGACCTTGCCGGGAACAGTCATTTCAGTTAACACAGTGGCAAACTAACAGTTATGTACATATGGCTATCGACAGAGGTGCCACCACTCATCTGGCAGATGAAGAACAGACAGGCCAAGCGCACACACAGTGCATGACGACGCTGGATGCCCCCAATGCACTCTACGGGTATATATATATATATATATATATATATATATATATATATATATATATATATATATATATATATATATACACACAGTACATATATATATATATATAATGTTGATTGGTGATGAACTAACATTATTAAATGGTGTCTGTGCATCTATAGTTCTTATATGAATCATATTTCATTGGTGCTTTGAATATTAAACGAACAGATTTTCATCCATTTAGGCACAAATAAAATATTAGACAAAGCTTAATGTCAAAACCAATGATATGTACAGGGAACAAATTTAACTTCCAACTAACAATAAAACATCATGGCTTCCATGTCCACCTAGAAAAAAAGGAAACCATCACTAATACAAATTCACGCTGTGTCCCTAATCTACCCCCATCAATTCAAAAGGTTAGCTTACCACCAAACACACACGAATGCACACTAATGACATGCCATCGCTGGTCCTCCACCCACACCCCTTCCCCTCAACTTCCACACGTCATTGTTATACATAATAAGGTGAAGTGGACCACATAAACCAACATTATTTAATAACTATGATGTAGTTGGGTGAAACAGGATAATAACATAAAAGAAGTTATCAAAAAGGCAAACCACAAAATCTGGATATTAGCGAATACCAGAAAATACATAACCACAAATATGGCTATTAAAATCTATAAGGGTATGATACTACCATACTTTGACTATGGTGATGTAATATATATGGGGGTAACAAAAATATGTTGGATAAACTACAAAGACTACAAAATAGAGCACTTAAGATATGCCTGAAGGTGGAACATAGACACCCAACTGATGATCTCCATAGAAAAGCAAGAGTCAACACACTAATTGACAGGAGAAAAGCACATCTCAAAATAGCAGCATTCAGGGAGAGAGGGAAGCCTGGGATGGTGCAGGTAACAAAAAAGGCAACAAGAGGTAGTGATGGCCCCAGACTGATAAGAAACAGAGCCAAAAACAGATCATATGAGAGGAGTACTAAGTACATGAAGGCAATGGAATGGAATACACTGGGAGTAGAAGAAAGAAGTACAGGGACAATAGAAACATATAAAACATTAATCAAAAGAGAGCTAAATGCACTGCTAGACTAATGACAACAACAAATAAAATGAATTAAAAAAGAAAAAGAAAGAAAAATAAATAAATAGAAAATACACTGATAATTCAAGCAAAGTTTTACATACAAAATTAAACTTTAAACTTAAAACAAAAACCTAATGACCACTAACACAGGATGGTGAAGCCATTCAGAGAAATTAACTATTAGTAACCTAAAAATTATCCGATTGTAGAACGAACAAACTCACAGAGATTTGGGGGATGTGGGAGAATGCTTAAAAACAGAGAAAGAATGCATGCAGTAGTCAGCTACACAACAACTGAAAGTGATAAAAAGAAGGGGAGTCACAAGACTATTACTGTCTAGCGGCGAAAACAAGTCATTAGACTTAACCGTTATGGGCAGCATAAATACACTCATCACAAAAAAATATAAATAACATCCCTTTTCTTTTACTTCCATGAATTATATCCCCCCCCCCTCCCCCAAAAGACAGAAGGAAAAAAAAAGTTTACCTCACCCCTTTACCAAGAACCACTAATGCCAACAGACAAGTGCTCAAGAAAACAGGGAAGATGTTGTGGTGGGGATGGGGGGAATAGAACTTAGAAGATAATATTGTAAGAGTGATATTTGGGGGGAGGGAGTTTAATATCTCTATAAACAGCTGAACTGTGGTACAGGATCCTTGGCGTACAACACACAACGTTTTGGGGTTTTAGTCCATCTTTGGCTATACCAATTAAAGTATTCAATTATACAAAACCATAGGAAGCGGGAATTGGTTATTTCTCTGGTTAGGATTTGTCAATAACCCAAGATGGGTTTGGCACACTTTTTTTTCTACCGCGGAGGTTTAGCTAATCTACTCATAACCTTGGGGCGTTCAACTCTTAAGTACCGCTCGTGGAGTGTATTCACACTACCTGTACGTCTGGATTGTATGCAGTAGATCTATAACAAAACTAAATTAAATGCCGAGCTTTAAAAAAACTAATTAAAAAGAAGCTAGTAAATATGACAAGAATAGATATTGCCACAACATGCTAAGACATCACAATTTAGCTAATAATTTGTCTAAAACATCAAACACTCAACTTGACTATTCCCAAAATATGAAGAAATGATTATAGGCCCCAACTGTATTGGTACAGCATTTTGGATACCAAGAAATATGGACGCAATATAGTGTAGTGTAATATACATCCTCAAATCAGTTCATCACCTCTACATCTGATGGTCACGACTTAAAGCTGGAACTAGAATAATAGTAAACTTCCGCTTGAAATGCACTGCTAATTCTGAGGCTCTAGTCTAAATGATATTTGAGAAAGTAAGTGGTATTTAATGGTTATTATGCTTATCCTGGTCACGATTACCCATATTAACATCATATGCGACATAACCAGCACATTAGATACGCTTTATCAGTGTTAAATACACATTATTTCAGTAATAACGGGAGTCCCGACAACACCGACTCAGTCTCAGCGGCTGGAGACTCCAGTGGAGTAGCCTACTACTACTTACTAACTTAGTACTACTACTAGAGTCTAGACTAGTAGTAGTAGTAGTACTAGCAACCAGACGGGATGGCCGAATGAGTTAGAGCGTCCGTCTCCCGTGTTGGTAGATCGTGGGATCGTGGGGTCGAACCCTGGTCGAGTCAAACCAATGATAAGTACCCCACTAACATTTTCAAATTATTCAAAACATTCAAATTATAATTTCATTGGAAGCTCCAATGAATCAAAAGAAATATGCTTTTTGAATTTTTAAGATATTCCAAAAATTGAGTGAGATATGTGCATTTGAAGTTTGTTGAATTCAAGATTTTTTGTATTAGCCAATGCATTAGAGAAGTGCCTTATTTAGAGCTGTTAAATAGACTAATTATAACAACATTTCTTTGTAGTTTCTTTATTAATGATCAGATCCTGATCAAACTTCACACCAAGGTTCTTCTTCATATAGCAAATCACCCCAGCGTATCAAAACTGTTTATACAAATTAGATAACAGGAAAATGTAGGTTTCCATGGCAACTGTAATACAATCACTCCCACCTACAATATGAGTCAACTGTAGCTCTTTTTAAATAATGGTCAGATCCTGATGAAATTTCACATCAAGGTTCTAATTGGTCTGGCAAATCACCTCAGCTTATCAAAACTGATATACAAAAATTAGATCACAGGAAAATGTAGGTTTCCATGGCAACCATAATACCCCAGATAGCACACAGCCGTCGGCTATTGGTCGCGCGGTCGCCATCGACTTTCCACCGTCGGGCCACCATCGGGCCGACGGTGGTCTTCCGACATGAGGTTTCAATCCCTTTCCACTTTTGAGCCACCGTCGGGCCACCGTCGGACCGACGGCGGTAGCCCGCCGCTGGTTTGCATTCATTTTCCACCGTCGGGCCGACGGTGGTGTTCCGACGTTATGTTTCAATTCCTTTCCACTTTTGAGCCACCGTCGGGCCTACGGCGGTAGCCCGCCGCTGGTTTGCATTCATTTTCCACATGTCACTATAGTGTCAATACGTACAGCTCTAGTCGCCAGCGGAACACGTGCGATCGTTGAGCAGCGTTCTTTTTCAACAAATAACTCCAGAAATCGGAGGAATTTTAAGGAATTATTTAACAGGTTTGTTTATTAATATGCTTAGATTATTTTGTAAAAGTTTTGTAATTTATTACGACGTATTAATGGAATTATTCGTGTTAATACAATTTGAATCGTATTATCCGGTGTGGCGTTTTCAGCGCCCGGTCATGCTCAGCGGCCTGTCGTGGCTTCTGCGCATGCGCGGATTTTAAGACATATGCAAAACACCCGTGGCCTCGCCGGCTACAAGCTCAGCTGGTGCCCGGCAGTGTTAGGGTCCGATCAGGCCGAAATCTATTGAATGCGATCATATTTAACAGAATTACATACTCAAATAATGAAATTTCATTAAATTAACCTTAAATTCCAAGCGATATTAACGTAGCAGCTAACAACGTAGCAGTAAACAAAACAAATAGCAGTGCTCGCCGCAACGTGCGAAAATCCGCGCATGCGCAGAAACCACGACAGGCCGCTGAGCATGACCGGGCGCTGAAAACGCCACACCGGTACGGGATGTTGACGGTTCGAGTCGCCAGCGGAGGACGTGCGATCGTTCAGCAGCGTTCTTTTTCTACAAATAACTCCAGAAATCGGAGGAATTTTATTAATATGTTTAGATTATTTTGTAAAAGTTTTGTAATTTATTACGATGTATTAATGGAATTATTCGTGTTAATACGATTTGAATTACCCGGTGTGGCATTTTCAGCGCCCGGTCAGTGTCAGCGGCCTGTCGTGGCTTCTGCGCATGCGCGGATTTTAAGACATATGCAAAACACCCATGCCCTCGCCGGCTACAAGCTCAGCCACGGTACCCGGCAGTGTTAGGGACCGATTAGGCCGAAATCTATTGAATGCGATCATATTTAACAGAATTACATACTCAAATAATGAAATTTAATTAAATTAACCTTAAATTCCAAGCGATATTAACGTAGCAGCTAGATCAGCGTCGAATCGCCGAGTGTAAACAAAACAAATAGCAGTGATCGCCGCAACGTGCGAAAATCCGCGCATGCGCAGAAGCCACGACAGGCCGCTGACAATGACCGGGCGCTGAAAACGCCACACCGGTACGGAATGTTGACGAAGGACCGCCATCTTGGTTTTTTTCCGAGAAGACACTGTCACTATAGTGTCAATACGTACAGGTGCAAAATATTACTTTTATTCAAAATTAATATATATCAAGAACCCTAACCTTATCGTCGGGCCTACGGCGGCAGCCACCGTCGGGCCTACGACGGCAGCCGCCGTCGGGCCTACGGCGGCAGCCGCCGTCAAGGCGACGGCGGGAGGTTGGACAAAACAACATCGGCCCGACGACGGTTTCCACCGTTGGCCCAACGGAGAGGCCGCCGTCGGGCCGACGGCTGTGTGCTATCTGGGACAATCACTCCCACCTATAATATGAGTCAACTGTAGCTCTTTTTAAATAATGGTCAGATCCTGATGAAATTTCACATCAAGGTTCTTCTTGGTCTGGCAAATCACCCCAGCTTATCAAAACTGATATACAAAAATTAGATCACAGAAAAATGTAGGTTTCCATGGCAACCATAATACAATCATGCCCATAACTGCAGTTTCTTTATTAATGGTTTGATCCTGATCAAACTTGACATCAATGTGATTCTTGGCATGGCAAATTATCTCATACAAAAATTCATGCCAATCTTCACACCAGGGCTCGACTGGCTCAACAGCCATCATCTGAAATTGAATAACAGATAATTTAAAACTCAAATAATGGGAGTATGTATAAAGAAATTTTAGTGGTCTCTTGATGGCTGTTGACCTGGCCCAGGGCTTGACCGGCTCAGCAGACATCATCTGGAATTGAATAAAAGATTATTTAAGACTCAAATAATGCAGCAACAGCAATTAATATAATATAGTTTGTATAAATAAATTTGAGTGGTCTCTAGTACTTTAAAAAAAACAGTGGCTATTCGTTAAACGGACGTACCGGATTGGTCACGGATGCGCTGAAAATATATACTGACCGAATTCCCGCAATTAAAAAAAACACCAAAAAACCACCGTCAACGGACTTGGCAGGAAGCAAACTGTAGACGTAACGGATGGGTAACAGACATGAACCGGACAAAACGGACTTAAAACAGACACCAACCGTACACCTCAGTCCGGTGGTGACCGGAACAAGTTTTGTGCATGTTCAAAACTTGCTAACGGACACACCGGATGCCAACTGTATATAAACCGTACATTGCCTATTTCACCGGACAGTGTCCGGTTTCTGTACAGTTCCTCAATCCGGTGAGGTCTGACTGGGGCTTCATGTTCGGTCCGTCCATTTGTCGTCCGTTGGCTATTCGTTAATGTACGTTCCATGTCCGTTTAGCGTCCGTAGAATCGTGAATTGTTTATAGCATAACATGAAACTTTGTATTTAATACCTTTAGAATGAGCTCTTTACATTGGTGTAATCCCCGAAGCTCTACTCCTATTATCCAATGAGTATTAGGCATGTGCACATCACAGTATTTACCGGATTTTTGCTCCGGCCGATAATCATGAATATTATTATTTGAGGATATTCATTTTTTAATCTACCATATTCATTTTCATATACCTGTTTTCTATGTATTGACCAATTTTCATGAAAATTGGGTAGATATCAGTAGCCATGGCGACCCCAGAATGCTTACTGTTCATTGGTTGTACTAGAAATGCTTGTTGCTGATTGGAGATAATGGTCAGGTGGTATGCCATATCAGATCCATGTACCACTATATAATAATAAACCTGAGGGTGCAAGCTCTCACTCTACTTTCACTCTTTATACTCTTCCTCTCTCCTTGCCTGTAATGATTTCCTATAGCCTGCCTACACAAACTACAGCTGCCAGCCGATGACTTTACAATTGTATGACCCTTTTTAGGAAGAAAAAATGCTAAAGAATCACATTCTAATAGTTAACATGGACATTCCTGGAAGTCTTACCTCTGATTTTTGCATCTGAAGACTTGAATGGCTTAGTAAAATGCCTTTCAAACTTCGTACAACAATGAAAATAGTCTCTATCTGTGCTGAAGTCTTTGGTGCTTCAAAAAGGGATGTAGCAATGAATGCAGTGTCCATGTGGTTCAGGTGTAGTGCCTTTTTCCGACATGACTCTGCCGCTCATGAGGTCGCAAAAAGTTGTATGAGTTTTATCGGGCTGGCGACAGTGGCGCTCCCAGCAGATTGTAGGGTACCTACCAATGACTTAAAAATTGATACTTGTCGTTTCCTAGCCTGGCGCTCGGCATCATTAGGATAGGACAAGGACTGATTGGCTCAGTCACGTCAGTGTCAGGATAATGTGACTGAGTCAGTGAGTGGGATATCAGGTTATGGTGCTGGTGGCCTGGTCTTCCAGTTGGACAGCACTATAAAGTCACCATGAGTGCACACTGTCACAAGTCGGTACCCGTCCTGATATGACCTTAGATGTTGCTAGGATGTAAAACAACAAACAAACAAAAACTAGTACTAGTGTCTGTTAGGCTAACTGTAAAGCACAAGAAAAGGTTTGTTTCAACAACACCCAGAATGGGCGTAATCGATTAATCAACTTGGGTCACCGGAGCCACTTTTTGGCGCATGCGCACATCCTGAAGACTCAGGTCGAATAATCGAATACGCTTCTCCACACTCAGGGTGGAAAAAATGGTGGCTTAATCCAAAACCTTTTTTTTTTTTAATAACCGACATAACTACAGCAAAATAGGATTTAAAGTAGTTTATGATTGCATAGTTTAGTTATATTTCCATATCATTAATCTGTGTTATTACCAAAAAAAGCATTTAGGACTGATACTGGTAGCTATTATCCTGCAGGACGATACCAGCACAAATATGACGTCATCGTTCCTAGCAAACCCCAGCCAAGAGGTGGGTTACTGGGGTCGGGTTGTTTTGCACACTGCACATGTTTTTGTCAACTCCACTTGCGGTGTCCGATTTGAAATTCTAGCAACTCGGGTGACCCGGGTCGTGTTAATCGATTACGCCTAATGAGTGTATAGAGGGGGTTTAATGACATCACGAGACAACTTCCGGTGGCCATATTTGATTACATACGAAAGGCTTGCAACTGTTTACATTGGGTGTATTTATTGATTTGTTGGTTTATCTGTCACTGTTTTGAGCAGTTTGGTCTCAGAAGTTCTAGGAAAAGTTTTTTTCAATGGCAGGGAAGTCTTTTTTCAATCATATAGCCTCACATCGTTGCTAATGTGCCATATTTTGACACATTGGATGCGGTGTCAAGGAATTAGAAAGGTTCGGGTGGTACCCGCTAGGTGGGGCCACCATACTTTGGTGGCCGCCGACCGGGTAGGGCCCAGTGGTGGCCGTAGTGTTTTTGGTGTAGGACAGTGGGCACCATAGGTGGTATTAAGTGTAATCCAAGATGGCTGACGGCTGAGTGTTGACATCACGTGCACTCCCTCTATGAGTGTTGTCGAAGCATATACTGTTGATTGGATCTCAGTCAACAGTATATATGCATTCATTGATACAGTGTACCTTAGTTATCTAATGCCAGGTACACACCTACCGTTCATCCACACCCACCTACCGTTTACGATCTAAAACTGCCCGTTTCGCGCACAAAAGTCATTAGGTGTGTGATACCCTAGCACATCTACCGATTGCGATTCACGACTTAAAACTCAGTTTTAGGGCTAAAACGGGCCGATTACGATTGCAATTCGCGATTCGAAAAATGAATCGGCCCGTTTTCAGTTTTAAGCGGGTCGGGTCGAGTCGCGAGTTTTAGTGTGCGAATCGTAAACGGTAGGTGTGTACTTGGCATAAGTGTACCTTAACTAACTGTTTGACAACTATTTGAACTTCTGTAGTTGCAGTAAAATATTTATAACAGCAGCAGCAGTTCTGGTCTAGACTAGTAATGTAGTGCAACTAATACTTCGTAATAGTAATATATATATACTGATTATACTACATATTAGTTATTTAGTATTATATTAGTAGTAATATACAGTAGGTACTAGGTTAGATAAAAGATTCACCTCTGACTCTACTTAGACTACTGTCGTACGGGGTGACTCTTATCTAATAGAAATAGTAGGTTAGATAATTATAGAGGGAGTGCACGTAACGTCAACGCTCAGTGGTCAGCCATCTTGGATTACACTTGACGCCACCTATGGCGCCCCTTCTCGTATACCAAGAACACTATGGCCACACCTGGGCCGACCCGGTTGGCGGCTGCCGAAGTATGGTGGTGCCACCTAGCGGGTACTGCCCAAACCTTTCTAAATCTTTGACAACATACGGCACTTTAGCAACGGTGTGAGGCTACATGATTAAAAAAAGATTTCTGCTCCATTAAAAAACCCTTTTCCCCGAACTTCTGAGGCCAAAATGCTCAAAACAGTGACAAATAAACCAACAAATCGGTAATTAAACACAATGTAAACAGTTGCAAGCCTTTCGTATGTAATCCAATATGGCCACCGGAAGTTGTCTCATGACGTCATTACACCCCCTCTATAGTAGTTATGTGACAAAATATGTTAACGTTCATATTTGTTCCTTTAATGTTGGATTCGAGTTTTGTTGACATCAATGAAAAGGACTTAAAATGAATATTAATATGGTACCAAACTCATCTTTGTGTGAGTAATATTAAGAAAGGCATGATTCTAAACTGACAAAAAACACCAATTCTGTGTCACCTTTTCCTATGGAAAACAGTAAAATTGTGTGACCCTCTTCCATAGCCTATGCGCTCCGCAGGGAAGCAATCTATGCAGCTGAAGTCGAGGCTGTGCAGATGCCGAGTTTGCCGCATACTTAGTTTTTTCTTTGGCTAAAAAGAAATACTTCTGTGGCATATATTTTCCCAAAACCTGGCCAATATGTACATAAATATATATTAAACATGCGTATACAGTTTTATATCCTTAACTTCGTGAAGAATTTCGATGCTGAAAATGATGCTAAACTTCAAAATGTCATTATTATGGAAACAATTTTCCTTTTGAAATAATACCAATAAAGGAGAGGTATGCCAAGACCCTGATTTAAACAAAAAAATCGAAATGAGCTTGCCGTTACCTAGTTTGAGCATTAAAAAAGTCATGGGCATAGCCATAAGCTGGTATGCATGGATTTAGTTTTGCTAAACTTTCTGAATCTGTAAGCAGTTTATGCCATTTAGTACACATATCTGATCATTGTGTGCAGTTTTGAATGTTAAAATTTAACACACACCCCCCATTTCTCATTCAAATAATTTCCTATTTTTAATTGATAAAGCTGTTTGTATCTCTGTATGCCATATGTCAGGGTCAAATGCTGTTCTGTAGCTCCGTTTCTTTTAACAAGACACGCATTGGGGCGAACAAGTTTCATTTAAGTGTATTTCCTTTCAGGAGAAGCCATGGTGACTTGCGTAGGGGAGCTCCATCTCTGGACACTTAAGCAGCACACCATTGTGCCAGGTAACAATAGGCTATAAGCAGAAGTAGCAGAAGTATAAAGTCACATAGTCAAATCGTTTTCAGTTTCCATCATATTTTGTTGGATAACTATATTAGGTTGATCATTATAATCTACCTTACTTCAGTTTGATGTAACTTAGCTTTAAAATATAGTCTAGGAGATATTTGAAGTGTCAATCAATCAATAGTTCCGTCCTATAGTCGAGGGTTGGATGCAATGGTTCTCCACTTGTCCCGATGGTGTGCTGTTCTGATAGACTGAATAATTCAAGCCTGTCCACTGTGAAATATTTGTAAACCATGATGTTCTTGGTCTCCCTCTCCCTCTGCTGGCATATTCACCTTCCCTTCCAACAATGTACGGCATATTGAACTCTGACGAATGAAGTGTAAAAATGCCAAATTAATTTTGGCATGCTTGTCAAAATTATAACCCCATAGGTTCCAGCAATAACAGGTTCTATTAAATTGACTCAGTATGCCCTTCTATGCAGTAGCGAATCCTTAATAAATAACCACTATCTAGTTGGATATTTGGATTCAATTATAGGTAAGTGTTTTGCTTTTATGGGGACATTTGAAGGAAAAACATTCAAAATTAATGTAGATATACATGAGTGTCAAGAGATCATTTACTTCGCTTTCGTTATTAATTAAATTGTCATGTTTTATTGTAGATAATGATACGGGGATATTCACCTACCACGAGAAAAACGATGGAAGTAAGTTAATATATATATATATATGTGTGTGCGTGCGTGTGTGTGAGTGTGTGTGTGTATAATCTTGCTTCTTTAACTTTTCAATGTTACATCATTTTGTAGTACTGACCTACATTTCTCCCCTTAGGTACCAGTTTTAAATAGGTCAATATAAACTATATATATATTGGGTGATACTGGAAGAACCTCGGAGGGAACACATGTCCTGCAATAAAGTGTCAATGTTATTCTGAACTCAAGTATAACTTGGATGATACTGGAAAAACCTCAAGAGGGGAAATATTTCCCACCAACCATAGATCGAGCTGCTGAATCCGTTGCATTCCTGCAACTTCTAGTTTTTTTCCTATTATCAATGAAGGTTTATTATATACAATTTTTAGGGTATACTAATTAGCCTTCCTACTTTGAAATCTTTAAAACAAATTTAATTTAGGTCCAGCTACTGAGGTGCGGTATGGCGAGGAGAAGATGCATTATGTTGAAAGTGAGTACTGATATCAATTTGCATTTTCAGTTCAAAGTCTCAGAACTTTTAGTCGCTGTTATCAGAGTGTCCAAGGCAATATTTATATTAAATAATGTTGCCCTGCTGATTTAGCGACCAAAGCTATTAATGTTGCATAGGCCGATGAGTTTTGAGTTTCTGTCATTTTCTGAGATAAATATATTAGGTTGAACGTTATAATCTACCTTAATTTAGTTTGAAGTAACTTTTATTTAAAAATCGCTAACTTTTGAGATATTTGAAGTGCAATCAAGCAAAATTAGTTTCGGCAAGCTTGCCAAAACTCTGACACCATCGATTTCTGCAGTAATGGGTTCTATTAAATTGCTGAGCAGTATTCCCTTCTGTGTCGTGACAAGTGCACCAGTATTTAAGTTAGATATGTAAAATCAAGTCGAGATACTTGTTTTGGTTTTGAAAATTTGATGTTTTCATCGGACTATGCAGCTTTAAGTGGAACTGGTATTTCCGGTAAACAAAGAAAGCGGTTAATTAATAAGACCTGTTTCATTCCAAATTTGCCAATGACATTACGCTGTTGACAATGTATAAGTATAACCAACACTTAGGTTTTCCTAATTATATCATGCTTGTGTAGTATTTCTTTGACAATTGACCCGGCAGGATGGCCTAACCAGTAACTCTTGCTTCCCGTGCGGGAGGTCCTGGGATTAATCCCCTGCCGAGTCAAACCAAACACTTGCAAAGTTGACACGTCTGCCTACCTTGCCTGGTGCCCGACATTACTAGGATATGGCTATGATGACTGGTTGGCTCAATGTCAAGATATTGTGATAGTGGGATATTGGGTCATGGTGTCGATGGCATGGTATCCCAGTGGGGCAGCACTATAAACTTGCCATGGATGTACACTGTCACAAGACCACATCCATCCTGATATGACCTCAAGTGTGCTTGGGATGTAAAGCCCCAATTAAAAACCTAATAAACCTAGGCAATGTCATGACATTGGTAATGCACTGTGGCATCTCAGGGATTGTGACATAAAGAGACTAGGCCGAAAACCCCCTAAGATTGTGTACTTTTCTTTTTATTTCTCAGGTCGAGATGCAACTTGGACCCCAAAGAACAAACGTCCTGAGAAACTACGGGATACGTTGAAAGACTTTGAGGTAAGGAATTGGTGTTCTCTGTGGCGGAGTGGTTAGAGTGTTGGACTTTTTTCTAGGTCGGACTCCTAATCTGAAGGTCGGTGGTTCGATTCCCCGTGCCCCCACCTCTTCCAATTTGGATTTCCACCGCTGTGTATAACTTACAGCGACATCAAAGGCCAGTTGCTCTCATACCATGTCTATGTGGTGTGGGAGTTTAAAAAAACCTTTGGGTCAGTAAAACTGTAGACTCAGGCTTTCTATCGACAAACTGTCTAATGGTGAAAACAAGTCTATTCAGACTTATCCATGATAGGCAGTATAAATCTTCAAGAAAAAGTAATTAAACATAGGCTTGCAGATTGATTACAGTGTGCATTAGAGACTATTATGCTCTGTGTATTTTAGTCTGATGTAGGATCGGTAGCTTTCCTCCCACGCAATACTTGTTCATTTTTGGTTTGTTGTAAATCATTATGAAATAATCACAAAGTTTAAACAACCTATGATAGTGTGTACTTGCATCTGTTTCCCCCTTTTTACTTTCTTTGTTTAAAATCATTTAAGGCTCTAAGATTTTGGTATCAAAATGTTGCCTGTCTCCTTGAGAATATTCTAGAATGTTCTTCATGGTTCATATGGGGTTTGAAAAGTCTTGAACTTCATTTGTCCCATTTCAAGACCTTGAAAAGCCTTGAATTTAACCTATTTTGCATAATTACTCTTGAAAAGCATTGAATTTCATTAAACTGCCCCCATCGATCTAAATTAGTCAAAAATTGCAATTCGCCATTGTTTTTTTTTCTTGAAATCCAAATGAAAATAGTCTTGAATGCCTATCAAAAACAGCCCTAAAAAGCCTTGAAATAGCCTTGAATTCCATATCTTCACATGTGGACGGACCCTGGTTCTTGAATCTGGTGGCCAACCTTTTTTTGTATGTAAACCTGGATTCTGATACTATAGATGAGGCAAAACCTTGGTGGGTTTTTTTTTTTCAGGAAGCAATGGCAGCACATCGAGTTATCCGAACAAAGTGGCTCTCTCGGCGATTCATGCAGGTAACATTTCAGCTTTTCATGCTTAGTGAAAATAGTTTAGGTTCTGATTTACATCATCTAAATCAGTTGCGAATGTCTTGGATCTTTTGTGTAGTTGAGAAAATTCACTTTATTAATCGTTCGAAATATGCAGCACTTGTTACCTATAATTCTCCAAACATATTTCCAGTTAGTAAACTCCCTCCATCCACGTATCCCTCCCTCCCTCCCTCCCTCCCTCCCTCCCTCTCCCTCCCTCCCTCCCCTCCCTCCCTCCCTCCCTCCCTCCATCCTCCATTCCACTCCCATCCTCTACTCATCCCTCATCCCTCTCCACCTCACTCTCCCCTCCTTCCTCCCCTCCTTTCTCCTATTCACTTATTTATTTCCCTTCCATTCCTTTTCTGTCTGTACCCATCTTCTACTCCCTCTCCCTGGCCCTCTCCCTCCCCCTCTTCCTCTCCCTTTTCCTCTCCCTCTTCCTCTCCCTCTTCCTCCTCCTCTCCTCCTCCCCCCCTCCCCCCCCCCTCCTCCTCCTCCTCCTCCTCCTCCTCCTCACATTTCATCCGCTCTCCTTGTCATTCTATGAGCTGTTTTTGCTGCTGTGTTCTCTCTATTGTTTTACCACATATCTGCGTGCCTGTGTTGCTGTTAGTACAGTGAAACCTCGGTTTTTAAACAGCTCGGGCTTTCGAACAAATTGCTTCAAGAAAATATTTTCAGAACAAAATAAAGTGCATCGGTTTCCGAACCTATTCTCGGTTTCCGAACATATTCATGGCTGTGTGGTCACTTTTCACGACCAGACAGGATGGCCGAATGAGTTAGAGCGTCCGTCTCCCGTGTTGGTAGATCGTGGGGTCGTGGGTTCAAACCCTGGTTGAATCAAACTAATGACGTAAAAATGTATACTTGTCGCTTCCTAGCCTGGCGCGCGACATTATTAGGATAGGACAAGGACTGGTTGGCTCAGTGTCAGGATAATGTGACTGAGTGGGATATCAGGTCATGGAGCTGGTGGCCTGGTCTTCCCGTGGGGCAGCACTATAAAGTCACCATGTGTGCGCAATGTCACAAGTCGATACCCGTCCTGATATGACCTTAGATGTTGCTAGGACGTAAAACAAGAAACAAACAAAAGTAATGGTGAAACAAAAAAGGACAGAATACAAGTTAAGCACTGTATATATATATATATGTAAATTTGAGGAGAAATAAAAATGATGGGGGTACGTTTCATGTAGCACTCTCCATGCATAGGTTTTGCACAATGCTTATGACCAATCAATACGGGGTCTGCCCAGAGAGCATTCTGCTGTCATTAATGGGACTGTATTACTATTATGGCCCACCTCACTGTCGATTTCCACTTTTTTTCCTCCCGCACCACTATCATCCCTGTTAAGCCACGATTAATGCACTCCCTTGACCCCCTTTAAGATGTACCTGGGCAATGGTGCGGTCGTGTCGGTGATGGTCAGTCTGCACACGGGCGATATAGACCATATTCTGTACGACAAGTCGCTGGTCGGCAAGCTCAGCGGGGAGAACCCGTATGACGGTAAGAATTCACTTCCACACACACAGCCGTTGTAATCGCATGTGGTTCATTCCATCAATTTAGGCGGGTTTCCTTTGGGGTTTACTTACTTTTTCATTATTTTGTGATGTTTGTTGCATCATCAATTTGTTGGAGTGTGTATAGTTTTCTTCTTGTCCTTTTTCTTCTTTCTTCTTTCTTTCTTCCTTCTTCCCTCTTCTTTTTCTGTTCCTTCTCTCCCCCACTCCTCCTAAGCAAAAGTAGACTGTGATACTTGCCATAAAACTCTCTTTGATAGGACTATCTGTTTGTCTTTTATTTTTGTCTTTTTCCCCCCCAGGCCTGCTTTGTGGCCTGCTGGGGTCCAATGTCAGTATCTCGGAAGCCTCATAGTGTGGGTGTATACCAGGGCTCGTACTGGTCATAAAAAACCTAAAGGCTAGTAACTTTTGAAAATGCAAAAATTAAGTGTTGAAAAGTCGTACAATTATACAAAGAGTATTATAAGTCATTAAAAAATGTCAATATATTCCGGGGGGGGGGGGGAAGTTGTCAAAATGCTTGTTTCTAAAAATCGATCTTTATTTTGTTTAAAAAAAATAAAATCACCACATAACTTGCGCTTTAAGGTATTTTTGTTGTTAGGCCAAGTTAATTGTTTATGTGCAGTAACTCTAGGTAGGCTTATGAATTAATTTTTTTGCAACCTGTCCTTATATCAAGGTTGAACACTTGTCATTTTGAAATAATTTCTGAGGGTTACTGCAGACAGACAATAATTTTGGGCTAAGCTAGGCTGTCCTCCAAAGAATACATTGGAATGTTCCCCCACCTGATGGGCAATGGACTAGTGGAGCATACTCGGAACCTGGAGTTATTGCATACTGAAAAAGCTGTGGAATTTCTTCATTTTGGTCCTTTAAAAACAGTTTTAATGGTCCTAAAAAGTCATTAAAAAGAAGCCTGAAAAAGAGTGTGAACCCTGTATATATTTTGAATTTGTTACCATTTACCATTACCATCTGCCGGTTACCATTCCTCTTCCTTGTTCATGCAGTGTTGGTGACAGACCAGTACCTGGTGTACTCATACCTCGACAAAGCCAAGCTTGACTTTGTTTATTTCACAAAAAGATCTCCCTTCGATGGAACGAGGAAATTCGAAAAGATATCTTCGTATGAACCAAAGGTATTTATTTATGTAGCATGACATGTGCAGTGTTAGGCTGAAAACACAATTTTCCGATTTGTCTAACAGTATCCCTAGTTGCATCCGCAAATGCGGGAGATCAGGAGTTCAGTTCCCAGTCGAGTCAAACCAATGACTTATGAAATTGACACTTGTTCCTTCCTAACCTGATGCTCAGCATTATTAGGACATGGCAAGGACTGATTGGCTCAGTGTCTGAATAATTTGACTGAGTGGGATATCAGGTCATGATGCTGGCGGCCTGATCTCATAGTGGGGCAGCATTATAAAGTCGCCATGAGTGTGCACTGTCACAAGTCGGTATCCGTCCTGATATGACCTTAGATGTTGCCAGGGCATAAAACTCCAACAATCTACCAACCAAGCATGATGCACCCCTGTATCAAATCACATATGCAATAAAGTACAGAGCCTCACTGTTCTAAGGGGTGCAATTGGGGTTTACGGTTCTGTTGACATTTGTTCCAGATTTCTCAGACCGATCTCCCAGGGCCTGTCGGTCGGCAGTTGAAGCGACATTTGGCTCACAATGTTCACAATGATCAAGTAAGTCCTAATTAACTGCTTTTGTAATTTTGTTGTTGCTGTCTAGATTTGCGCTACAACTTCCCTGTCAATAAGCCTGTTTTATGGTTAAGTGAACCTTTTTTTTTTTTGTTCTACCAATCATGACTGCACTTCAAAAATGAAGTCTGAAGAAATGTGTCTGTTCTAGATCCTAGGCTGGGTGTTTCTGAAATTTACAGAAGTCAGTGTCTGTTCTAGATCCTAGGCTGGGTGTTTCTGAAATTTACATAAGTCGGTGTCTGTTCTAGATCCTAGGCTGGGTGTTTCTGAAATATGGGTCATTCTTTAAAACTGGGCACGAAAGTGTGACATGGAAACCAAAAGTGAAAACCTTCCAAATAATAGCAAAAACCTTCCAAATAATAGCCTATCCAATGTCCTATGAAGGTTTGTATGTTGTCCATATGTCAGAGTTGAAAAAACTGATTTTCACTTTTTGAATTAGAACTTATACAAATTGAGAAATACATTAATATCACTCATGTAATATGAAAATCAAAGACACATCCAGAACCTCATTTTAACATATACAACATAGTAAAACAACATTTTATTGATTACTCTTAAGCAGAGACAGTTTTGACTTACAAGAAAAATCTAGAAAAATAAGTTTTTACAAAGTTTGGCTACACTCATAGTGTAAATGTGTAAATTTTAACTTTTTCACATTGGCACAAAATCATATAAGTAAACTTTTAATTTCTTTCTTGGGACAGCTTCAATAATGTATTATTGCTAAAATACTTAATACACAGAGGATACAATAATTATTTGACTTGCAATCAATAAAAGAAAGAACAACTTATCAGCATCGTAATGTGGAAACCAAATATGTGGTGCCCAGTTTTAAAGAATGACCCATATACATAAGTCGGTGTCTGTTCTAGATCCTAGGCTGGGTGTTTCTGAAATTTACAGAAGTCAGTGTCTGTTCTAGATCCTAGGCTGGGTGTTTCTGAAATTTACATAAGTCGGTGTCTGTTCTAGATCCTAGGCTGGGTGTTTCTGAAATTGACATAAGCCGGTGTCTGTTCTAGATCCTAGGCCGGGTGTTTCTGAAATTTACATAAGTCGGTGTCTGTTCTAGATCCTAGGCTGGGTGTTTCTGAAATTTACATAAGTCGGTGTCTGTTCTAGATCTTAGCCTGGTGGCCCAAGGCTAGTGAGGAAGCCTGGCCATGGTCACCGATGACGGGTGACCAAGAACGGGCCAACCTCGTCCTACTCGTCGTTAACCAGTGAGTCGCAATATCTTACATTGTCTCTAGATCAACGTTGGGTGTGACTGTCCAATTACTATTGTGCTTATAATCTGTAAATGGGGAAAGAAATATCAAAACTAACTGTAGTAGTACATTATGAGCCCCACGACCACATAGTGGTGGTCTCGACTGCGCTGACATGATCAGTAGGTGGCAGCACACTAGCAGGGGCGCTCCCTATGCTGGATCGTTCCATCCATGGCTAGTGGACACCCCCTCCCCCATGGGAGATTACTTGCGAACTGACTAGTAAGTGACTGGTCACTTCTATTCTACCTTTGGCGGAATAAATTAGAGGAGGACTTGAAGGTTTGAAGCAATTACGGTGTTTGAAGCAATTACGGGATGGCCGAATGAGTTGAGCGTCCGTCTCCCGTTTTGGTAGATCGTGGGGCTCGAACCCATGGTTTCAAACCCTGGTCAAGTCAAACCAATGACTTAAACATTTATACTTGTTCCTTCCTAGCCAGGCGCTCGGCATTATTAGGATAGGGTTGGCTAAGTGTCAGGATAATGTGACTGAGTGAGATATCAGGTCATGGGGCAACACTATGAAGTCGCCATGAGTGTGCACTGTCACAAGTTAGAACCCGTCCAAATATGACCTTAGATGTTGCCAGGACGTAAACCTCCAACAACCAACCAACCTACTTTATTTCCTAGCCTAGGTGGCGCAGAAATAGGTCCATCACACTAACCAAGACATAATAATTAATAATAAAAGCAACAACACACTGCCCTTTAGTAACAGTATATTGTATAATTAACATTTAATAGAGGTCTGTTTCAGAATATTGAGAGTTCTGAATGGTAAATTCTATCTGTGAGTTGGTGACTTATATGGTAGTTTTTCAGGAATCTCTCGTAGAAAATTGAGACTTATGAGTTTATTTTGACTCATTTGTCAGTGTCATTTCTCTTGCTTTCCATCTTACTATGTACATTCTAATGTAAAATAAACTGACATGTCACTGATATTCAGCTTTTTATCGCTGCGCGTCAAAAACATGGTTCAACACATAAATTGTCTCACACTCCTGAGTCATCGAGAGCCCTTGTATCTTGTATACATATTACACCTAGTATGCATGGTGACGATTGGTGGAGTGTGACTGCAGCTTGATACATTGTCCAACCAGACGCGGTGGCCAACTCGGTAGAGCACATGCTTCCTGTGTAGGATATCGAGGTTCGATTCCCGGTCGAGTCAAACCAATGACTGATAAAATTTATACTTGTCGCTTCCTAGCCTTGCGCTCGGCATTAATAGGATAGTACGAGGACTGGTTAGCACAGTAGCAGAATAATATGACTGTGTGGGATATCAAGTCATGGTGTCAGCGCCCAGGTCTCCCAGTGGGGCAGCACTATAAAAGTTGCAGTGAGTGCGCACTGTCACAAGTCGGTACCCGTCCTGATATGACCTTAGATGTTGCCAGGACATAAAACTCCAACAAACACACAAACAAATGGTACATTGTCCTTACAGGGTCAGGCTGGATGTTGTGACCTACACTAGGACTGAGAGCAACCCTCTGTCCGTGACCTTCAGGTAAGTGAAGACAAACGCTGCTTTTGACACAGTTATGGCAGGGATGAAAGATCTCCGCGTTTTCGAGGATTTCCGAGACTTTTTATAATCACCGATTATCGTTCACAAAATGACAACATATATGACAGAAATTGGTATTATTGATCGGTATAATCTCCCTTGCTTCAGTTCGAAGTAATCGTTATTATAAATGCCTAACTCTGGGTGATCGTTTATTTTCCCTGTCCATAACGAGTACGTCACATCACGGCTTGTTTTCATCGCTGAACAGCAATATTCTCAATTTGGTAGTTGCCTTGTCATCTTAGCTGTTAGTGGCTAGCCTTAATTATATTAGTTTTATTGGTGTCACATTTGTGACATGTTGGTATATGTGCTAGTGTTAGTAGGGATACTCTGTTAACGCTTCTGCAGTTTACGCTTCTGCAATAGGAAGTTCTATTTAATTGACTCCGTATTCCTTTCTATGCAGAAACAGATGCTTAATAATTGCACCTGTATTCATATTGGAATTATAGGATTAAACCTAGGTCGTTGTTTTTTTGTTTTTTTAAATTTATGCTTTCATCGGATTATGCAGCAGTGAACGAAATTTTAATTGCGGAGGTCTTCCTCCTTTATCCTAGAAATAGTATCAGTAATGGTAGCGGTAAATGCCAATTTTCTAAGTCTTTTGGACCGGACGCAGTGGCCGAATCAGTAGAGCGCAGGCTTCCAGTGCCGAAGGTCAGGAGTTTGAATCCCATGCAAGTCAAACCAATGACTTATTATAAAATTGATACTTGTCGCTATCTAGCCTGGCGCTCGGCATTATTAGTATAGGGCAAAGACTGGTTAGCACAGTATCTGGATAATGTGACTGTGGGATATCAGGTCATGATGCTGGCGGCCTGGTCTCCCAGTGGGGCAGCACTATAAAGTCACCATAAGTGTGCGCTGTCACAATTCGGTACCCGTCCTGATATGACCTTAAATGTTGTTAGGACATAAAACAACAAGCAAACAAACTTGGTCTTTGATTGTGTGCTTTTAGTTTACACTCTTACTAAAAGTAATGGTAACCAGACGGGATGGCCGAATGAGTAAGAGCGTCCATCTCCCGTGTTGGTAGACCATAGGATCGTGGGTTCGAATTGATACTTGTCGCTTCCTAGCCAGGCGCTCGGTATTATTAGGATAGGCAAGGACTGGTTGGCTCAGTGTCAGGATAATGTGACTGAGTGGGATATCAGGTCATGGTGCTGGTGGCCTGGTCTCCCAGTGGGGCAGCACTATAAAGTCGCCATGAGTGCGCACTGTCACAAGTCGGTACCCATCCTGATATGACCTTAGATGTTGCTAGGACGTAAAACAACAAGAAACAAACAAAAGTAATGGTGAAACAAAAAAGGACAGAATACAAGTTAAGCACTTCTCGCCGTGAATATGGCCTTTGCTGCCAACATGGGCTAAAACAACCATCAATCAATCAAACAAATAAACTATAAGCCCTTGGATCGAACCCGCGACCTCCTCATTCGGCCATCCCATACTGATGCCTGGCCTCTTGCTCCCAGCATGCTGTACCCACAACTGATCCTGACGGTGGAACAGGCCCAGGCCGCAGTAGACGTCTGTACCTTCGACAGCACCCGCGCAAAGGTTGGTCCGCGGCTATTAATAGCTATTCATAGCTTATCAGATGGGCGGATAATAGCCAGTATAAAGAAACTGGCAGGCTTGAGATTCTTGAAATAGGCCTTGTTGCAGTTATTTATATTGAACGCAGCATCTTTGTTTGTTTAACGACCCCCCGGCACAAAAGGTAGACATCGGCTATGAACTCAGTATCATAATGACAGTATTTTCGCACTTTGAATCAATCAATCAATAGGATACAGCTATAATATGCCTTGGACATGTTAGCTGCTCTTAATTAATAGAAATTGAGACAGTTCTTCAGATGTGGTGGATTGTAGCAACTATCACCGGCTGCAAGATGTACGTCATGCTTGACCAGCATACATACAGTCGGGCTTGAAACAGTTCACCGTCTCTGCTGCAACGACACTCTCCAGCAAGTCATTCTGCTAATATATCAGCAAGTCATTCTGCTAATTGGGTTCTAATCCCACGATCGGCCAAAGCCGGAGACGGGCGCTCAACTCATAAGTAACAAATAGGGGTCATCTGAGAGGAGGAGTTATCAACAAAATCTATGCCTTTAATAACGTCTATTACTAAGGGGTTATCCAAAGTTCTCAATATTTCCACAGTGGATCATACAAAGTGTATGAAGGGGGGAGGGTGTTAGTCACGTACAATTGTTATAGTTTAATAAAACTTTGATATAATGCAAACCACTGCCATGTTCGGTGATAAAATGTTGATGTGTAATACTTTGTGGGAGAAGGAGGCGGAGGGTTTTGGAAAAAGTAGTACTCTTTGTGTGAATGTGGAAATGTTGACAACTTTGGATGAGCCCCTGACACTCTTTAGAGATTTAATGACGGAAACATTGACTTGTCTCCCACAGGACCCCCGCAATATGGAGGATGTCACTAAGGTAGCCAACGACATGCCTTTAACTGCACTGTTCTCACTGCGTCACGCACCAACCATTAATGTGTTTACCTGTCATTTTAACATGCACATATTGCTAGCTTTACTTTTTTTTATATTAAATTTTCTTTTCCTATGGTTTTTATTTGTTATCAAAATGGGCTAACTAAAGCCAGGGTTGTGTTCAACTGTACGCCTCGGAGAAATTCCAAATGTCCCGCTACTCTGAACGGCATTTTAGATGTTGGATGTCTTCCATAATGTGCACTTCCTGCTGCTCTGTGCGCATGCGCAACCGGATATTTTAAGCACAGGACTTTCCACTTTTTTTTTTTATAAACTAAGCTAAAGACATACATACCTTCACAGTAATTCGCGGCAAATCAAAACAAAAAAAAGTAGGAAAAAGGCAGTATTTTGAATAGAAAGTATGAAAAAATAAAACCCGGCAACCGTGGCCATTTTGGAGGGTGAATAGTTCGTTTTCGCCTCGTATTCGAAAAGCGAAACGTATCGGTGTCATCTCTGCAGCACATGTTGAACGCAAATTGGAGAAAGAAACAAAAAAGAAAAAAGGATGTCGCAGAGTTGAGTTTGAGGCGTACCCTGAACGCGGCCCAGTTGTATAATTAGTAGTCGACATGGGAGGAATGTCAACATGTATAGCTCGCATTGTTACACATATGTCATCTCCTCTTCCTCATCTATGTTTTTGTTATTTCTCTTTGGTGTATATGTGGTCACATTACAATCCATTCTAATATTTATCAACTGGTACTCATTGTGCATGTTGGCCCGAGGCTAACATGGGTAATTTGCTCACGAGGTTGGTCTATTTTTAGCTTTCTTCGTGGACCACTGTCCGAACCTGAATCACTTTTCACTCACCGCTCCTGCTGTGTACTTCGCTTTCCCCACCCTCCCACCCACTTACTGGGGGGTGAGCGCTGATCTCTGACCTGTCTCTGCTCAACCCTTGGTTCATGATTCGCCCACTGGCCGCGCAGTCCAGTCCCCGCCTGACATTTGGCCCTGGTCGCCTACTGATGCATTACCTGATAAGACCGTCTGAGGTCCCGACTTGTTTTTATTAAATTACTATTTAAATCCATGTCTGTCTCTCTCTTCTATCAACTGAGTGGAGCGAATTATGTGTGTATGATATGTAAAACATATATATATATATACATACATATATTATATCAACTGCCACTGGTATTCATGATGTGTGTATGATATGTTATATATATATATATATGTGCAAAATGTATGGTTGTTGCTAGCTCTCTCGGCATTAATCTCGGCAAGGACTGGTTTGCTTGGTATCAGGATAATGCGACTGAGTTGGATATTGTGTCATGGTGCCATGGTGCTAGCGGCCCAATCTCCCAGTGGGGCAACATTCTAAAGTTGTCATGCGGGCACACTGTCACAAATCAGTCCTCGTTCTGATATAACCTTAGATGTTGCTAGGACTTAATGCTATACCAAACAAAGCGAGTGTGCGATATTCTAATTGATAACATCATTATACCGCTTTAACTCTAAAGGAGAAGTCACAAATAAAAATAAAAAGCTTGGCTACTTTGGTACTATTGCACCAGCTTCGATTCCTTATACTAGTCAACTTTGCCTATTCATAGTGTTTTTTTCTAAACACAGTTTCTTTTTAATTTACATGCATGTTTTTTTTTTTTTACTAACAGAATATTTACTTCATGGAGAAGTATGCCAGGCCATTTGCTAACCGTGATTCAGTTTAGATATATATGGGATGGCTGAATGGGTAAGAGTGCTGACTGGTTTCCCATGTGGGAGGTCATGGGTTCGAACCCGGACCAAGTCTAACCAGTGACTTACTAAATTTAATTTCTCCCTACCTAGCCTGGCGCTTGGTATTAATAGGGTAGGATAAGGACTGGTTAGTTTAATAATAGGATAATGTGAGTGAGTATGATATCGGGTCATGGTGCTGGTAGCCCAGTTTCCCAGTGGCACAGAATTGTTAAGTCGCCATGAGTGCGCACTGTCACAAGCTGATATCTGTCCTAATAGGACCTTTAGATGTTATTAGGACTTAAAGCCCCAACAAAGAAGCGAACAATTAGATATATAACGTTGAAACATAATTATAATCTGTTCACTGATACATCTTTTTTTTTTCAGATTCAGCGACAGACGTTAACAACGATTCCTCTGCAAAGTGGGTAGCAAATTATGTTTTGTTTTTGTTATTTACATATCTGTAGTATATGTCCATATTACAGGGTCCGTACAGGGCCTGGAATGACTTGCAAAGTCTTGAATTTCATTCAGTCGGATACTGATCTTGAATTTCAAAAGCCTTGAATTTAACCTATTTTGGGTAATTAGTCTTGAAAAGCCTTGAATTCCATTAAACTGTCCCACTGATCTAAATTAGTCCGAAACTACCATTCGGAATGGTGATTTCTGACTGAATCCAAATGAAAATAGTCTTGAATTCCTATTTAAGACAGCCTTGGAAAGCCTTGAAATAGCCTTGAATTCCATATCTTAACATATGTACATATCGGAATATTAACTCCTTTGTCTTATTCAACGAGGGCAGTGCTGCCACCTATTTGAATATTCGATACCTCACGGCTGGAACTACCTCATAAGTCTGATTTGCTAGGCTATATGATTAGATGGGATGGTCAAATCTCCCGATCGTGGGATTCGAACCCATGGGTTCAAACCCTGGTCGAGTCAAACCAATGACTTAAAAATTGATACTTATCACTTCCTAGCCAGGCGCTCGGCATTATTAGGATAGCGGAAGGACTGGTTGGCTCAGTGTCAGGATAATATGTCTGAGTGGGATATCAGATCATGCTGCTGGTGGCCTGGTCTCCTATTGGGGCAGCACTATAAAGTTGCCACGAGTGTGCACTGTTACAAGTCAGTACCCGTCCTGATATGACCTTAGATGTTGCCAGGACGTAAACCAATCAACCAATAATCCCCCAGTGAACAGTTAATTTCTCGTGTGTCCTGCAGGTGGCGTGGCGTGCACCTGTCGGAACGCTGCGGAGACGAAGGTGCTGCTGGGCTGTGAGGATGGCACCATCGCGCTGTACGACGAGCAGAGGAAGGTCACCACCATGACCGCCGCCGCACTGGTGGGTCATTTAAAGGAAATCAGCGCAGGATGATGCAAATAATTAAAGCTGCATAGTCCGATGAAAAGATCAAATTTTCAAAACCAAAGCAATTATATATATATTGAGTCTACATATCTAACTTTAATACTGGTACACTTATTAAACATTTGTTGCCACATAGAAGGGGATACTGAGGCTATTTAATCAAATCTGTTTCTGCGGAAGCCTATGGCATGCTTGCCAAATTAATTTCGCATGTTTGCGCTTCAAATATCTCAAAAGAGAGCCGTTTAAAATAAAAGTAAACATAATATATATATTATATGAAGACTGATAAGCTCCCTTTATCACATAATAATGAGAGGGTGGATATATATATATATACATATAGATGTGCCGTCCTGATATGACCTTAAATGTTGGCAGGACGTAAAACTCCAACAACCAACCATATAGATACACACACACATGCACACACACAGGTACACAGCTCGTCCTCGAACCTCCTGACTAATTATATCACAGGAAGATGTAACACTTTGATTGACCCAACTTTGCATTTCCAACTCACCAAGGACAGACGCAGGAATGGTGAGCAGCGAAGTGTGTTTATACTTTTGGACTGGATGGCTTGTAGGCTCTAGGTCGAGGTGAAATGGAATAATTATGTGAGGCTTAACCTAGGTACAACAGTAAAACCTCTCTAACCGACCACCTCCACAGATCGACCACTCCCCTATATCGATCGCTTTATTTGGGTCCCAAACGATCGTCCATACAATACCATTGTGACGATTTAAAAATTAAACTCCCTAAACCGACCACCTCTCTAAATGGACCATTTAAAGTCGGTACCATGGTCGGTCGATTTAGAGAGTTTTTACTGTAATTTTTGTTTATGTTTACCTTTTATGACCTGTATATCCGCAACATGTTTGAACCCTCTTGGCGCAGACTCCGAGCGTGCTGGCCTGGCACCCAAGCGGCACCGTGTTTGTGGTTGCGTCCCGCAAGGGGGAGCTGCAGGTGCTGGACATGGCCCTCTCGCCGCTGCTCACACAGCTCATCGCAGAGAACCCCTGCCCCAGACCCGCCCTGGAACTAGCGCCATACTTCAGGTATAGACACACTGCCTCGGTTCTTGCCCGCCTGAAAAACCCTTGCAAACCCTGAAAAATAAAGCAATGTATTCAAGTGTTTGAATACCCCTGAAAATCATCTTACGCAAGTCCGAGGGGGGGGGGGGGAACCTGGAAAATGGGAAATATAGAATGTTCTTCTGCAATTACATGTATATGAATGAAAATCAGATGGTGTATAGATATTGTTTAAAACCAATTATATTAATTTCTAGGATTTTACAAAGAAAGTCTACCTAATATAGGCTATGTGTGAGTGTGTGTGTGGGTGTATGTTTTACGTCCTAGCAACATCTATAGGGTCATATCAGGCTTGTGACAGCGCACACTCATGGCAACTATAATGCTGCCCCACTGGGATATCAGGCCACCTGCACCATGACCTGATTATCTCACTCAGTCACATTATCCTGATACTGAGCTAACCAGTCCTTGCCCCATGCTAGTAATGCTGAGCGCCAGGCTAGGTAGCGACAAGTATCAATTTTGTAAGTCATTGGGTTGACTCGGTCAAGATTCAAACTCTGGACTTTCCAGATGGAAAGTCTGCGCTTTATTGATTGGCCCACTGTTGAAGACATGTACTACTCTATAAGCAGTGATAGAAATAAGCAAATAATTCACTTTTCTCAGGGGAGTGATTTTGACTTGTCCACCTGAATTTGTACTTTTCCACATTTTATGCATTTGATTATCATGATTATTATTAGTTGCTAAGCTCTTTAACTGGTTAATGATCAATTAATTCCAGTGTCTAAGTATTATTATGTAAATGTTCAGTGTTATATATATACAACATGTACCTGGTTAACTTTAAATATGAATTTCAGCCCAAAGTTTTCACTTGTCCAGCGGAAAATCTCAAACCATATTCTGCTTGTCCGTGCCTCATCTCAGTTGGCTCGGACAAGCGGACATGCTTTATTTCGAACACTGATAAGGATTTATATATTGCCTTGTGTGTGTTGTTTGCGACATGATGTATAACTCGTCTCCACAGGTCGCCACCCATGCTGGATGACCTGATATGGAGTCCGCGCGCTGAACAACAAGTTGTCACTGAATGCACCGACTGCCTGTGTCTTGTATTTGAACGGTTAGTGTGCCCCTCACACAGGAACTTTGCATTCAGTCTGTAGGTGTTGATAAGCACTAGCAGTAGCAAAGTTCATTAGAACTGTTTTAATATGTGTTTAAAAAAAAAAAGATTATTCATTTATTAAAGCTGCATAGTCCGATGAAGCATCAAATTATCAAAATCAAAACAATTATTTACATTTGGTTCTATATATCTAACTTAGATACGGATGCACTTATTAAGCATTTGTCACCACATAGAAGGGAACATTAAGTCAATTTAATAGAATCTGTTACTACAGAAGCCTAGGGTGTCAGCGTTCTGGCATGCTTGTCAACACTAATTTGACATGTGTACACGTCAGTTAGCCATTTAAAATAGAAATTACTTTAAATGAATGTAATGCATATTATAATGATCAACCTAATATATTTATCTCAGAAAATGACAGAAACTCAAAACCATTGTACTATGCAACTTATATTTGGTAAAGATTTATTCTCTTAATTTTGGATTTGTCATACATTTCTCTGCTCCCTGCTTATTCAGCTCCCCGCCTTGTACACATTTAGTTTGTGATTGTGCCGACAGGGGTCCAGTGGGAGTGCTTCAGTACCAGCTTGGTGTTATGAGTCAGGGTCGGCTCAGCCCACTCCTCCTCCTCAACCAGTATATCAACCACCAGCAGATGGATGAGGTGAGTGTTCTGTCAACTCACAGCTCCCACCTCAACTCGTAGCCCCGCCTCAACTCATCACTCCATCTCAACTCACAGCCCCACCTCAACTCGCAGCCCCACCTCAACTCACAGCCCCATCTCAACTCGCAGCCCCACCTCAACTCACAGTCCCACCTCAACTCACAGCTCCCATCTCAACTCACAGCCCCACCTCAACTCGCAGCCCCGCCTCAACTCACAGCCCCATCTCAATTCGCAGCCCCACCTCAACTCACAATCCCACCTCAACTCACAGCTCCCATCTCAACTCACAGCCCCACCTCAACTCGCAGCCCCGCCTCAACTCACAGCCCAATCTCAACTCACAGTACTTGCCTCAACTCACGGTCTGCCTCAACTGACAGCCCCACCTCAACTCGCAGCCCCGCCTTAACTCAGAGCCGCACATCAACTCACAGCCCCACCTCAACTCATAGGCTCGCCTCAACTCACAGCCCTGCCTCAACTCACAGCGCCACCTCAACTCACAGCTACACCTCAACTCACAGCCCCACCTCAACTCACAGCCCCACCTCAACTCATAGGCTCACCTCAACTCACAGCCCCACCTCAACTCACAGCCCCACCTCAACTCGCAGCCCCCACCTCAAGTCACAGCCCTGCCTCAACTCACAGCCCCATCTCAACTCACAGCATTTGCTTCAACTCACAGCCCCACCTCAACTCACAGCCCCACATCATCTCACAGTCCCATTTCAACTCATAGCCTCACCTCAACTCACAGACCCCCCCTCAACTCACAGCCCCACATCAACTCACAGCTCCATCTCAACTCACAGTTCCATCTCAACTCACAGCCCTGCCTCAACTCACAGCCCTGCCTAAATTCACAGCCCCACCTCAAATCATAGGCCTGCCTCAACTCACAGCCCCACCTCAACTCACAGCCCCACCTCAACTCACAGCCTGCCTCAACTCACAGCCCCATCTCAACTCAGCCCCAACTCAACTCGCAGCCGCGCCTCAACTCACAGTTGCCATGAGTTGACACTGTCACCAAGTCGGTAGTTGCCATACTGATATGACCTCATATGTTTCTAGAATGTTCCGGGAACGATGGCCTAATCGGTGGGAGCACGGGCCTCATTTCCGGAAGGTCAGGAGTTTGGTTCCCAGTCGAGTCAAACCAATGACTTTAAAATTGATACTTGTCGTTTCCTAGCCTGGTGCTCGGCATTAATAGGATAGGGCAAGGACTGGTTAGCTCAGTGTCCAGATAATGTGACTGGGTGGGATATCGGGTTATGGTGCCAGCAGCCTGATTTCCCAGTGGGGCAGCACTATGAAGTCACCATGAGTGTGCACTGTCACAAGTCGGTACCCATCCTGATGTCCTTAGATGTTGCCAGGACGTAAAGCTCCAACAACCAACCAACTTCTAGAATATAAAACCACAATCAGTCACTGGCCTAACCTGTATACTTGTGTGTAGGCGGTGAACTTGTTAAGCGCCCAGGACTGGGACACCGATGACCAGCAGTGCTACGCATGTCTGTCCAACATCGTCAACGAACTACTCAGGGAAACCCTCAACCCGGACAGGGAAGGTAGCGTCTGCTTTTGGTTTTTCACTGCTGCATATTCCGATGAAAGGATAACATTTTTCCTGAACAAAAACACTTGCGTAGATTTGATTGCCTGCCTAAATATCCAACTTAGATACCAGTGCACTTATTAAGCATGTATCACTGCATAGAAGGGAGTGTTCAGTTAATTTGACCTGTTACTGTTAAAGCCTATGGTGTCCAGCATTTCGGCGTGCACACCGAAAGTAATTTTGTATCTTTTCACTTCAAATATCTCTCAAATATCTCCAAAATTAGCAGTTTAAAATAGAGATTAATTCAAAGTGAAAATAAGGTAGATTATAACTAACCTAATATATTTATCTAAAAGAATATGGCAGAAATTCAAAAGTATCCTTCTATACAACTTTAAAATGTGTTGCATTGTATTAGTTTACTCAGCTACAAGCTTTTTAAGGATCGAATGGGATGGGTTAGTGGTTAGATCGTCTGCTTCCCGTGCTAAAATTGACGGTACACTCTCTCTCTGAGGCAAACTGAAGATTTGGTTCCAGTCATTACCTTGCCTGTTACTTGAAATTGCTAGGATAGGGCATGGTTTGATATGGTTAATGTCAGTATAATTAATATGTAATAATGGTATATCGTATCATAACTGCAGTTGGCATGGCATCTCATCCAGGCAGCACTATAACGGAAATAAATATTCCATTTAGCAAGTAGAAATGTGTACAATTCTTCTTTTTAATAACGAAGTGACACATGCAGTCAGAAACATGCCCAGCCTTGTAAGACAGGGTTGCCAACCCTCATGGTTTCGCCGTAAGGTGTACAATATTTATGTCCCATCATCACCTCATGCCGATCCTCCAGCTTTTCATTTTCCAATGTTGTCAACCATGCAATACCATTAAGATAATAATATTATATCAATCTTACTGATTATTTGTAAACAAAATTTCTGGGTGAGTACCCCCAGACCCCCCAATATAACATCCCTTAAGATCTTCCGGTTTTTCATTTTTCATTTTTTAATGTCAACCCTGGTAAGAAGCATTCCATTCCACTTTCAGGCCTCAACCTCTAAAACTAATTTAGCATCTAGCCTGGGGGTGTGTGGAGCGAGGAAGAGGGAGTAGCAAATGTAAACAAGTTTTTTTTATGTTTCCTTGTTCAGCCCAACTTGAAGCAGCCCTAGGCACTTTCTATGCGCCCCCGAAGCCCTTCTCGGAGGTGACTGTGTTGGAGTATCGGTACCGCATCAGCCGGTATGCGCGTCGCTTCTTTCACCACCTTCTCCGCTACTCGCGCTTTGAGAAGGCCTTCCTGCTCGCTGTGGACATTGGGGCACGAGATCTATTCATGGTAGCCTTATTGATATGTTGTGTGTGTGTTCTGTGTGTGTGCCCGCACTGTATAATATATTCAGCACAAGTATATATTATACAGCATGCATTGTATAATATATACAGCATACACTAATATATATGCACTGTATAATATATATGCACTATATAATATATATACAGAACCTGTGTTGCATAATATATACAGCGTGCATTGAATAATATATACAGCATGTATTGAATAATATATACAGCATGCATTTTATTAATATATATACAGAATGCACACACTGTATAATATATATATATTTATATATATATATATACAGCATACACACTATAATATATACAGCATGCAGTGTTTAATATATATACAACATGAACACACAGTATAATATATACAGCATGTATTGTATAATATATACAGCATGCATTGTATAATATATACAGCATGTGCATGCTGTATAATATATACATCATACACTATAATATATACAGCATACATTGTTTAATATATATATATATATATATACATGAACACACAGTATAATATATACAGCATGTGCATGTGCACACTATATAATACATAAAGCGCTGTATAATATATGGCATGTCTGTGCACATGAGGTATAATATATACAGCATGTGCACATACTGTATAATATATAATAAAGCTTGTCGCAGTTATACCTTATACTAAATATAGATTTTTAATCTTATTTGTTCACGCGACTATTCAGTTGAATATCCACGCCAGTACGTGATATCAGCTAGTATTATGAATTTAAAAAATACCTATGTGCTGCTAAATTAAATTTAAGAAATAGAGCATAGTACACTGTATCTTCCTTCCTTCAATAACATTTTAGAATGCTAAGAATTGATGTTATTTTAAGGCTGTTAATTTGTGTTCACCTGGACTTTCAGGACATCCATTACCTGGCAGCTGATAAGGGTGAGACGGCTCTGTCGGAGGTGGCTCGGCAGAAGGCAGACCAGATTGCTACCCAGTCCATTGACGCAGGTACACTGCACTGTCTGTTACACAAGGGAGTGGGACCTAGCTCAGGCGGTAGAGTGTACACCTGTGGAGGTTTCAATCATCTGATCGATCCTGCTCGGTGGACATATTTGCAGTTTGTGATATTTTCCGTTCCAACCAGTGGTACACGACTGGTTCATCAAAGGCTATGGTATGTGCTGTCCTGTCTGTGGGAAAGTGCATAGAAAAGACCCCTTGCTGCTTATCGGAAAGAGTAGCCTATGTGGCGGCAGCGGGTTTCCTCAAAAACAAAATATGTCTGAATGACCATATGTTTGACATCCAATAGCCAATGATAAAAATCAATGTGCTCTAGAGTTGTCGTTAAATAAAACAAACTTCTGTCTGTTACATCATCACCCCATGTGGGATAGTGTAGCCGCACACAATGTAGAATCAGGTGCGGTGGCCGAATCGGGAGAGCGCGGGCCTCGCGTGCGGGAGATCGGAAGTTCGGTTCCTGGTCGAGTCAAAACAATAACTTATCAAATTTATACTTGTCGCTTCCTAGCCCGGCGCTCGGCATTAATATGATAGAGCAAGGACTGGTTTAGCTCAGTGTCAGGATAATGTGACTTGAGTGGGATATCAGGTCAGGGTGATGAGCAGCCTGATTTCCCAGTGGGGAAGCACCATAAAGTCACCATGAGTGCGCACTGTCACAAATCAGTACCCGTCCTGATAATACCTTAGATGTTGCCAGGATGTAAAAAGTTCAACAACCACCATACGGATCGCCGTCAGATTTCTGTATTTGGTCCTGAGAAAGAGCTATCTTGTATCCTGTATCCTGAGAAGTCCTTGAAAAGTCCTGTAAAAAGATTAACTTTATAAAGAGTGGGAACAATGTTCCATATAACAGTAGTTAGTGAGAAGACACACCATACGTGGACTGAATCCGATGGATGGTGACCTTTGGTTTCTCTATACCTGTGACGACAGACTCTGTTGATGACTATGAAGAGGGCTTCGTGTCGGAGGAGGACAACTCACTGGAGGACTCCTACGATGACGTCACTGACGAGGAAAGTCTGGTGAACGGCATTCCCATCCAAGCGCCTCCCTATCTCCAACCGGTGAGTTCGGACAAAGAGTTCTACTTTTCCAGACCCACTCACCGCCTCCCGCACCAAGTAGCACCCATTAACATTTTATCACAGAACATGGCAGTGGTTTATGTTATTATCAACGTTTTATTGAACAATAAAAGTCATTCATTACTAACACCCACCATCCGCCTTTGTCGTATGTTTTCCATGATTGTGAAAATGTTGAAAACTCTAGATGCCCCCCTCCCCACCCACCTAATTATCATTCATTTGTACATACAGCGTGGGTTAACTTAAACCTACATAGTCTGATTAAAGCATAAAATCTTTAGAAAAAAAGAAAAAACCGACCTAGATTTGATCAGACATATAACTTAGATGCTGATGCACTTATTAAGCGTTTATTGCTGCATAGACGGGCACACAAAGTCAAATTAATAGAACCTATTACTGCTAAAGCCTCCAGTGTCAGAATTTTGACGTGCATGCCAAAATTAATTAGGCATATTTTCACTTCAAATATCTCTAAAGTTAGCCATTTAAGATAAACATTTACTTCAAACTAAGATAAAGTAAATTGTAATGATCAACCGAATGTATTCATCTCAGAAAGTGGTGGAAACCTCAAAATAATTGAAGTATGCAAATTTAATGTAAACCATTGCAGCCCCGGCCTCCTGCCCCGCTGCCGGACCGCAGTCACCAGCCACCTCACCAGCCACCTCACCAGCCACCTCACCAGTCACCTCACCAGCCACCTCACCAGTCACCTCACCAGCCACCCCGCCTGTCCACCCAGCACTACCAGCAGGCGAGTATTGCACCACCTCGGCAGATTGGTTTGCTGTGCTTTAGTGTATTGGGGTTCTATGTCCTAACAACATCTAGTGATTAGTAAAATATTTATCTTCTGAGTTCTGCTGGTCATTCAGGAGCGACTGAAGCTGGGACCCAGCACGCCGGGTCGCAACTACGGCGTATTCACCCTATTCATGCATGACCTAATTAGGCATCAGAACGAGGCTGAGTAAGCATCAGTATTGGAAATGGCCATAAGACACTGTGTGCCGATGTGTATGAACTACTACATAAATTAAAGGAGTAAAATTTGAAGATATTAACTTTTGAAACTATCATAATCATTTTGCTTACCTTTTTTCTATTTATTGGTCAATTTTCAGGAAGATTGAGTGATGATCAGATGCATTTCAGTAGGCAATGTCAACAAAGTCACTCGCCTTGCCTGCCAATCTTTTCTTAAATTCAAAATTGCATAACTTTCTTAATATAGATATATTAAAAAAATATATTTTAACCCTTTTAAAGCTTTTATTAATTTGTAATTACTAAGACTAGTTGTTTAACTGTGTTGCACAGATAGCTACGCTGACAGTGCTGCATTACATGATACCACCATAACTATGCAGACTTGAAGTTGATAGTCACATTGTAGTTAAAGAATGGGGTAAATCATCATCCAATCTTCGTGAATATTGGCCAATAGATAGAAAACAGGTATGAAAAGATGAATATGTTACTTTCAAAAATGAATACCCTCAAATTTGAGTGATTTCAAGAGGTTTTGGCCGACAAAAAAGTATTCACATTACTTTACATAGAGCGGCGCCTCGCAGACGCGTAAGTGCCCTCGGTCTGGTTTCAACATGGCCATGGCGTGAATAGGGTGAATTGGTTTAAATCTTGACCCAAAAGAATATGAACAGTTGAGAGAATTGAAATGAGCTTCTAAGTATTGGGTTCAATCTTGATCTAATATAAAGATTAGAGAGAATTGAAATGCTCTTCATAGTATTGGATTAAATCTTGACCAAAGAGAATATGAAGAGTTGAGAGAATTTACTTGAAGTTGAAGGTTATGGTATTCGGTTTAATTTTAACCAAAGAGCAGGGTCGTAAGGGGTCTGAAAAGTTGAAAAGTCTTGAATTTCATTTGCCTCATTTCAAGGCCTTGAAAGCCTTGAATTCCATTAAACTGTCCCACTGATCTAAATTAGTCCAAAATCGCCATTCGCTATTGTTGTTCTTTCCTGAAATCCCAATGAAAATAGCCTTTAAGTTCTATCAAAAACAGCCTTGAAATAGCCTTAAATTCCATATCTTCACATGTGTACGGACCCTGAAAGAGAATATGAAGAGTAGAGAATTGAACTTGATGGTGTGTTGCAGTGCCCGGCTACACAGCGCCTCCCCATGGCCCCTATGATGGAGTACGGTAACCAGCCGGCCCCGCAGCCCATGTACACCATTTCACCAGCAGACATTCGCTTTGTGCCCCAGCGACAGCGGCCTGCACCGCCTCCAAGCTCCTACACCCGGCACAAGCAGTACACGTATGGAGCCCATTATGCAATTCTTATCTGTTTCTTCTTTTAAAATTGCATACTTTAATGGTTTGTGGTTTCTGCCATTTTATTTTAGATAAATGTATCAGGTTGATCATTATGATGTATTTTATTTTAATTCGAAGTAACTGCTATTTTAAAGTGTGTCGTAAGTATTTCTAACAACCGTTAGATATCATGATATATGATTTCTTAAAGTTATTAAATCGAATGTTCACTAGAAATGTTTGAACACAAAAATGTTTGTATTCTTGCTGTTAAGACCAGACGGGGTGGCCGAATGAGTTGAACGTCCGTCCCCTGTTTTGGGAGATCGGGGGATCCGAACCCATGAGATCGTGGGTTCGAACCCTGGACGAGTCAAACCAATGACTTAAAAATTGATACTTGTCACTTCCTAGCCTGGCACTCGCCATTACTAGGATAGGGCAAGGACTGGTTCCCTCAGTTTCAGGATAATGTGACTGAGTGGGATATCAGGTCATGGTTCTGGTGACCTGATTACCCAATGGGGCAGCACTATAAAGTCGCCATGATTGCGCACTGTCACAAGTCGGTACCCGTCCTGATATGACCTTAGATGTTGCTAGGATGTAACACAACAACAAAATCTTGCTGTTATTACTTATGGGGAATGAAATAAGTGTTATTAATCAATGCATTGTTGTTCCACGGTAGTGGTTTACCGGAGGCAGCCTTACAGCTGCTGGAGGATGACCTGTCTACTGAGATGGTGACAGAGTACACCGCTGCCTTGCTGGATGAAATACCACCGCCACAGTTTCTCCCAGGTCAGTCTTGTCATGCATATCGGCGCAGTATTAATTTGAAGCCGGGCGGTAGCCAAATCGGTAGTGCGCAGGTTTCCCGAGCGGAAGGTCGGGAGTGTGATTCCCGGTAGAGTAAAAGTAATGACTTACAAAATTTATACTTCTCGCTACGTAGCTTGGCGCTCGACATTACTAGGATAGGGCAAGGACTGGTTGGTTCAGTATTAGGATAATGTGACTGAGTGTGAAATCGGGTCGTAGTGCTGGCAGCTTTTGGTCTCCAAGTGGGGCTGCACTATAAAGTCGCCATGAGTGCGCACTGTCACAAATCGGTACCCGTCCTGATATGACCTTAGATGTTGCCAGAACCTAAAACTCTAACAAACTCACAAACAGTATTAATTTGAAAAGAAATTCACATGGCATTATTCAAGGTTCAACCCATGTACTTTTAGAATTTTATGCATACATTGTTTAAAATAAGACTTATATAAAAGTTACATAAACGGTGGTCCCCATCCAAGCGTTGATGAGGTTCAGTGTTGGAAACACCGATACTCATCCGATCACCGAAGTTAAGCAACGTTGAGCCTCGTAAGTACTTGGATGGGTGACCACCTGGGAATACAAGGTGCCGAAGACATTGTCGCTTATATTCCTACTAAATCAGTAGTAGATAAATAGTAATATTTATTGAAAATTACCGAAGAATGCTGATTGGTATGGGAGTGTCGGGGAGAGAAATGGTTAATTCTCGTTTATTTTTATGTTTTTGCATTTGATTTGGTTGCTTTGTGGCAAACTTTAAAAGTAGGTAATTTCTTTAATGATCAGCTTTTTACATTTTATTTCAGACGAAGAGCTCGAAAACACCATCCAAGATGGCGACCACCAAGATGGCGGTCAAGGTGCTGGGTGTTCGCCACGCAACGTCCAAGTCATCCATTTTGGGATTGTGTAGCTAGAAATGTGCCTTATCACACCAAACAAAGAATGCAGGAGGATATTTTAGCCATCCGATCTTTGTGTCAATTAGCATCACAGCAAAGCAGCTGCCACGATGCGATTTAGGACATTGTTTTGAATTTGGTAAACCTAACCTACATTATTTTCCCCATCTTTCTTTTCTCTCCCCCCCCCCTTTTTTTTTATGTATCCTCTCCCCACAATGCATTGCCACATTTCCCTGGCATTGTGCGTTATCCAAATATGCAAAAACAGAAAACTGACGAAATGTTGTTACTTATTAGAATGACGTCAGACATCTGAATTTGAGCCAAAAGCAGAGCTTTAATATGGATGAGCCAGAGGCAATAGACGATTTTCTCAACCACCCCCACGCACTCTGACCTGAAAGTAAAGTAAAGCTTGTTTTATTTAACGATGCCTCTAGAGCGTATTGATTTTTATCATCGGCTATTAGCCGTCAAACATGGTGATTCTGATATATTTCTTTAGAGGAAACCTGCTGCCGCCACATAGGCTACTCATTCCGATAACCAGCAAGGGGTCTTTTATATGCACTTTCCCACAGACAAGACAGCACATACTACAGCCTTTGATGAACCAGTTGTGGACCACTGGTTGGAACAGAAAATAGCCCAAACTGTAAATGGGTCCACTGAGCATGATCGATACGATGACCGACACCTTCACAAGTGGACACTCTACCGCCTGAGCTACGGCCCGCTCCCCGTGACCTGACGTCAGTGATAGAACTAATGTGGGTAGAAGCTTATTGTGCAGCATGCTTTGTGGGAAAGGTATAGAAGATTTCCACACCAACCTCCCCTCTGATGTCAGTGGCAAGAACTAATGGGGGTAGCAGCTCAATGTGTATGCTCTATCGAAAAGGTTTATTAAATGTCTAGTTGCAGAGTGCGGGGCTACCTCATAAAAGATGGGGATTAATGAGGTGTTTGTTCTCCCACCCCACTCCATTGGGAAATATGGGTACAGTAAAAACTCTCTAACAATACCGACCATGGGACCGACTGTAAATTTATGGTCCATTTCGGGAGGTGGTCTGTTTAGGGAGTTTTTTTTTATCATTGCAATGGTTTTGAATAGGTGATCGTTTGGGACCCAAATAAAGCGATCGATATAGGGGACTGGTCGATCTGTGGAGGTGGTCGGTTAAAGAGGTTTTACTGTATTTCCAAAGAGAAAACTTTTGGGCCTTCTGATTTAGAGAATGCTACTAGGTGAAAAGCGCTTACTCAAAGTAGTCAAACTTTAGTTACTAACGAGTCAAACTGTCTTAAATAAATCTGAGGATGCTGTTATTTGGAATTCCTGAAACTAGAATATCAATCTACTTGCCAAAGTTCATGGGTGAATTGTGAGTTATGTAAGTTGTGTGCACACTGTCACTGACAGTACATACTGACAACCGCGTCTATACGTTCGAACCCTGGTCGAGTCAAACCAATGACCTGTCGCTTCCTAGCCAGGCGCTCAGCATTATTAGCAATGGCAAGGACTGGTTGGCTCAGTGTCAGGGTAATGTGATGGGATATCAGGTCATGGTGGTGGCAGCCTGGTCTCCCAGTGGGGCAGCACTATAAAGTCGCCATGATTGTGCACTGTCACAAGTCGTTTCCGTCCTGATATTACCTTAGATGTTGCCAGGACATAAAACTCCAATATTGGGCTATGGTGCCAATTGACCCGGTCTTTGTGGGGAAGCACTATAAGGTCACCAAGAGTGCGCACTGTCACAAGTCGCTATCCGTCCTGATATAACCTTAGATGTTGCCAGGACATAAAACTCCAATATTGGGCTATGGTGCCAATTGACCCGGTCTTTGTGGGGAAGCACTATAAGGTCACCAAGAGTACGCACTGTCACAAGTCGCTATCCGTCCTGATATGACCTTAGATGTTTCTAGTGTGTGAAATCACACAACCAACGTAATGCCATGAAATCTGATCTCATTCCTTTAACAAATAAATACACAATCTGGAAATATTTCCAATACTCTGACTGCACAATGTTTTCAAAATATTTTTTCTTTTTCGGTTTTGATATTTTGTTATTTTTGTATAGCTCATAAAATGAAGTGGTACGAAAGGAGACTAAGATATACTGTAGAATATAGCAGGGTTATTCTCCAAAACTGGGCACCACATATTTGGTTTCCACGTTACGATGCTGATAATTAAGTCTTTGTTTTATTGATAACAAGTCAAATAAGTATTGCAGCCTCTGTCTATTAGGTATGTTAGCAGTTCTACATGTATTGAATTTATCCCACAAAAGATATCAAAATTATAATTGTATGATTTTGAGCTAGAGTGAAAATTTACACATTTACACCATACCATACATGTAGCCAAACTTTTTTCAACTTATTTTTCAACTTTTTTCTTGTAAGTCACAACCTTGTCTGCTTAACAGTAATCAAGAAAATCTTGTTTGACTATGTTATATATGTTAAAATGAGATTCTGGGTGTGTCTGATTTTCATGTTACACGAGTGATATTAATGTATTGCTCAATTTGTATAAGATCTAATTCAAAAAGTGAAATTCATTTTTTTCAACTCTGACATATGCAGAACATGCATACCTTCAAAGGACATTGGATTAGGCTATTATTTGGAAGGATTTTTGCTATTATTTGGAAGGTTTTCACTTTTGGTTTCCATGTCACACTTTGGTGCCCAGTTTTAGAGAATGACCCAGCACTGCAATATAGCAAGCAGCAAATAAAGTGGGTTCGTTGGTTGTCCGTTTAATAGATTTGTGATGGACCACTGACCTCTACCTGAGAAATAACAAAGTAATGCGAAAGTTGCTTCAAACACTGGTTTATTCCCTGGATTATTCCGCCAAGGTCAGAATAGAAGTGTCCTGTCACTGCCCATTTCGGTCACGCATCACCTGCCATAGAGTGGCCACTAGCCGTTCAAGGTATCCCTCGGAGATATTCCATATGTCGCACTAGTCTAAACGACTTTGGCTGTTGGATGCCTAAAAAATGGCGGTCTCCATAGGGTGCAACCATTTGCAATTGAAAAGAACAGCTCTGATTGGCTGAAACCACTGAATCCGACGGCCATTTTGTAGGCGCTTTTGCCTCCTACCTAAAAAGCGAGGCGTCTTCGAGGCAACTCCGAGGTGCAACTTGAATGCAAATAGGCCAAAAAGATGTCGCGGAGCCGTCTCTGAGGTGCCTCTGAGGCATACCCTGAACGCGGCCCTGGTTTCCCCTGGTGCTGTCTTAACCAGCACCAGTGGACCCATTCAACTAAAATGCAATCGACCGTTGGGATTTATTCACAATTTTTCCCGACAATTCTACAATGTTATTCCATACATTAATTATGCACTATCCTAGCAATATGTGGTTATTATCCTGTATTTATAGGAATGTTTTACAAAAGGTCAGCGCAGGCGAGACCGCCACTGTATGGTAGTGGGACTCTTAACGCACTACCACAGATGCATAGACTTGTTTATTATACACAAACAATACATATTTTGATATGCATGTACATAGGGGAACTACATATTTATATAAAGGACTATTGGTTGTAGTGCAATTGTATGCACACTTATAGATCCACACTCACATATGCAAATTAATTTATGGCATTGCTTATTGTTGCCAGGCTAGCATTCCACTCACTTGAATTATTCGGTGATAATACTGAATTACAAATGTTGGGTTTCTTTTTTACATTGACACAGCACTTGAACATTGTGATAGGATCACTATATTTATATAAATAAAATTGTGATTTTCAAACCTTAAAAATGCGTTTTCTTCTATTTATATGTGAGTGTGTTTGACATGAATTTTTCTCTAATTATTGGTCATATCTGAGGGTAAATTAATTGATAAGTGACCATCTTGAAGACCAACTAACTGTAATATAAAATAAAAGTAAGTAAATATATTGGCCTCCTAGAATAGGAACTATGACCTAAGGTAAGTAATATTAAGCCCCAGTCACACCTACCCGGATTTTGAGCCGGACCACGCCTGGAATGTCCCAGACAGCCCCGGATAAAATCGCTATTTTCGTCGTTTTTTGCCTCGCGGTCACGTACCTGGCCGGTGCGATTCGGGGGTGGTCCGGGTGAACCGGGGGTGGTCTGGGGCTGTTTTGCTACTACTACTACTACCATGCCGGACTGCCCCGGATGTTTTAAACATTTTAAAACATCCGGGGCGGACCCCGGACCAGCCACGGTTCATGCCGGATCACCACGGACGAGCCACAGATCACCCCGGATCGCCACCGACCACCCTGGATGACAGCTCGTCTGGCCTCTGATCCGGGTAGGTGTGACTGAGGCTTAAGTGACACTTGGGGCGTAACCGATTAATCAACTCGTGTGACCCAAGCTACTTTTTGGCGCATGCGCACATCCTACAGACTCGTGTTGATTAAACGAATACGCTCGGGGTGGATAAAATGGTGGCTTAATCTAAACCTTAATATTTTTGTTCACTAACCGATATATGTACAGCAAAATAGGATTTTAAGTATTTTATGATTGTAGAAGCTGACAATCTGGGTTATTAAGAAAAAAGTATTAAAACAACACGTAGGACCTGTAGGGGGTAGGTGTTATCTTACAGGTACCAGCACAGATGTGACATCATCGCTCCTAGTAAACCCCAGCCAAGAGGTGGGTTATTGGGGTCGGGTCGTTTTGCACACGGCACGTGTATTTCTCGACTCCACTCGCGGTGTTCGATTTGAGATTCTGACGACTCGGGTAACCTGAGTCACTCGGGTCATGTTAATCGATTACGGCCCTGAAGTCCGAATTAACTATGGTTGTGATACACCCTTATTCATGGTAAGTCTCTCTTTTTTTTTCATTTAAAACAAAAATGTAGACAGTGTGCCGTCAGCACAGTATCCAAATAAGGCAGCATTTATAACTAGCAGATTGCCACGAGCGCTCACCTCATCTGGTGCTGCTACCTAGTGACAAGTTTATAAGGTCGCTCTACTACTACTAGCGAGCACACTTGACACCAATTTATTGTTTATATATAATCACAGAAATATAGGTAATTTCCCATGAGAGTGCTTTTGTCGGCAAACCGGGTGGACCTGTTGCAATGCACACAAACACACTGCACCTTAGAACAGAGATGTACATGGCTATGTTCACAGGCACAATGCATAGGTAATTTCTTATGTTATGGTCTCGCCATCTAGTGGCAATTGATTGCACCATGGTCAATCGGGTATGACGGTTGGTTGGGACTTTTACGTCCTGGCAACATCTAAGGTCATAACAGGATGGGTACCAACTTGTGACAGTGCACACTCATGGTGACTTTATAGTGCTGCCCTACTGGGGAATCAGGCCACTAGTACCATGACCTGATATCCCACTCGGTCACATTGTCCTGACACTAACCTATCCTATTACTGCCAAGTGCCAAGCTAGGAAGTAACAAGTATCAATTTTATAAGTCATTAATTTGACTCGACCGGGAACAGAACTCCGGATTTTCCGCACGCGATGTCCGCGCTTTACCGATTCGGCCACCGCGCCCGGTGCATAACATTTGTGATTGCAAATTGTTTTCATGAAGACACTGATTTCGTGGTATAGATCTATCACCCAGACAGGTTCCTACCGGTCCACTATTTATGGTATTTTCACACAACTTGTAGCATCTCCAAATTGATAATATGATGTTGTCTATTGTTGTTGCATCCTTCAGTCTTTCAGACTATGGAGTAGCGGCTGTAGAGTTGATTGAGGAACATCCTCTTGTACGATACTCGATTTGCACAATCTGTTGCAGCCCCGACACGTGAAGTCATATGCATACTGTGATTCTGTGGAAACAACTTCTTCGTTTTGATTGTCTATTAATTACCTGTTATGTATATTTACTATGTAATTATTTCCATGTTACTCCTTCCTTCACACGCAGTAATACCTTTCTTTTTCTTTTTTTAAGCATTTGTTAAAGTTGCATAGTCCGATAGTTTAGAATTTCTGTATTTTTTCTGAGATAAGATTAGATCGATCACTAGTATCTACTTTACATTAATTCAAAGTTACTTTTATTTTAAACGGTAAACTTTTGAGATATTTTCAGTGCAAACATAGAAAATTAGTTTTGGCAAACTTGCCAAAACTCTGACACCATAGACTTCTGCAGTAACAGGTTCTGCTAAATTGACTCAGTATTGCCTTCTACGAAGAAACAAATGCTTAATAAGTCCATCAGTATCTAAGTTAGATATGTTAAATCAAATCTAGATAATTGGTTTGGTGTTGGTTCATCGGACTATGCAGCTTTAATTAAACAAGAGAATTTTCAATTGTGGACAATTGTTCTTCCTCATTCCACTGCTCTTTTCCCTCTCCTAGTGATACCGAGCACCATGCTAGGTAGCATGAAACAATTGTTAATTTATGTCATTGGTTTAACTCGGCCCGAGTTGAAGCTTATGGGTTCTAATCCCACGATCTGGCACACGGGATAACATTGGTTATTTAAAGTTGCATAGTCCGATGGTTTTGAGTTTCTGTAATTTTCTGAGATAAATATATTAAATTGATTGTTATTATCTACCTTACTTAAAGCTGCATAGTCCGATGAAATATCAAATTTTCAAAACCAAACCAATTATCTAGATTTGATTTTACATATCTAACTTAGATACTGATGCACTTATTAAGCATTTGTTTCTGCGTAGAAGGCAATACTGAGTCAATTTAACAGAACCTGTTACTGCAGAAGTCTATGGTGTCTGAGTTTTGGCAAGCTTGTCAAAACTAATTTTCCATGTTTGAACTCAAAATATCTCAAAAGTTTACCAGTTAAAATAAAAGTAACTTTAACCTAATGTAAAGTAGATTACTAGTGATCGATCTAATATATTTATCTCAGAAAAAATACAGAAATTCAAAACCATCGGACTATGCAACTTTAATTTGAAGTAACTTTGATCTAAAATGGCATACTTTTTAGATATTCGAAGTGTAAACATGTCAAATTAGTTTTGGCAAGCACTCCATAGGGTTCTGCAGTAAAACTTAAAAGCTTCTATTAAATAAACTCGGTGTTCCCTTCTATATGGTGACAAATGCTTTATAGGGGCATCAGTATCTAGGGTAGAAATGTAGAATCAAATCTAAATTGGTTTGGTTTTGAAAATGTGATGCTTCATCGGACCATGCACCATTAATATATAATATATCCTATATGATATATAATACACAGACTACAAAAAGAAACGACAACACTCAAAGCTATACTTTATAAGTTATGTTTATTCATCTGTATATGTACACCATAAAAAACACATTCCTCTGCCGGTGTGAGATTAATAAATATTCCAACACGGCTTTATATATTTATTTTTTCCAGAACAGTAATTCAACATGTTGAGGTGAATTAACCAATACACACTTAACTACAATTTGTCTGGAGAAGAAAAAAAAAGGAAAAAAAAAAGAATAGCTTCAAAGTGCCACACACATAATAATTAATATTCATGTAGCTACTTATTACCTGTCATGTCCGGTCACGGCTTTAGTCTCAAAGTCTGATTATTCTTGTATAGTCTAGTCACAGCACCAAAATATTACCGTGTAATATAGCAACAGTAACCATTCATATTACATGTGTACATACTGAATCTCCTAGAATAATAGTTAACCCCCACCCCGATTCCTCCTCCCCACCTCCATCTCTCTCATTTCTCACCCCAACCCCACCCCCACCCCCACCCCCTCACTCACAGAGCCCACTCTCTAGAACAATATGTGCATTCCGAGATATCAATGTCGCTCTCCTAAGAACCCCTAAACCAGCGAGGCCTCTGCTCGTGCTAATGTTTGTTTTGTTGTTGTTTTACGTCCTAGCAACATCTAAGGTCATATCAGGACGGGTACCGACTTGTGACAGTGCGCACTTATGGCAATTTTATAGTGCTGTCCCACTGGGAAACCAGGCCGCCAGCACCATGACCTGGTATCCCACTCAGTCACATTATCCTGACACTGAGCACACCAGTCCTTGCCCTGTCCTAATAATGCCGAGCGCCTGGCTAGGAAGCGACAAGTATCAATTTTGAAGTCATTGGTTTGACTCGACCACGATCCCACAGTCTACCAACACGGGAGACGGACGCTCTAACTCATTCGGCCATCCCGTCTGATCCCCGTGCTAATGTGGAGGTGGAGTGGGTGTGGGTAAGGGTATTGGGGGTGGGGATTGAAGCACACTGCATTAATCCAGAAAATTGATCTAACGCTGTGAGTGTACCCCCAACCCACACACTACCACCCCCCACCCCCACCCACCCCCTCTACTCAGGCCAGATACACTAATGGTGTGTGTGTGGGGGTGGGGGGGGGGGCTGTGGACACACAAGGGCAGGGAGGGGGGGGGGGGGTTAGGTGTGTGGCTATGGTGTTACTATGGTTACTAATTAGACAAATGTGTAGGTATCCAGAGTCGCTTGGTTGTCTGTTGGTTTTACGTCCTGGCAACATCTAAGGTCATATGACGGGGGTATCCAGAGTCAGAAGCTGAGGTGTCAGAACACACATATAGGAAGTGGTATTGTATCTTATGTAAACCAGTTGCTAAGAGTATTTCACTGTAATAGATTGATTTGGTTTGTTTCTTTGTTGGGACTTTACGTCCTAGCAACAGACTGATTGGGAGAAATCCCCCCCCCCCCCCACTCTCAATACTTTTAAACCAATGAGAACTATCATTAACAGGTCAGTCAGCAGATTTCGCATGTACAGCTAGTTAGTTGTAGTTCTACAACCACACCTTGTAAATCATAACAAATAATTTGACCAACTTCGCTAAGCAATGAAAACAGGTCAGTGTGACTTATTGTGATAAGCAACTAATACAATTTGTACCTCCTATCCAACCCAAAAATAAGATCCAACATTAGACAACAACAAAAATATATATAGGACAAAGACCTTATCAAGCTTGGTCATCAGAAACAATGTGCTTATGGGTCAAAACTGAGCGTGGGGCCTAAAGTGAATGATAGAGCTGGGAGGGGGGGGGGGGGACTCTCACCCCACTTCCGGATGTGTAAACACGCCTGGTCACAGCTTTGGGACTTCCTCAAGACATAATGAACATATTGCCTTTCCTTGAATAGTTCTTCTCCGAAGGAAAGTAAACAACATCAATACCCCCCACAATAATCGCCATTTTCAACATTGGGGGGAAAGAAAGTAGTGTAGGCTTACATCTATAATCAGGTACTTGTGTGTTTAGTTTTGTCCTCTGCCACACACACACACACACACACACTCACACACACACACTCACACACTCCCTTGACTGCACTTACCATTACCGCGGTGATTTGTTCCCCCAATTTATATTTGTATAAAGAAAGTAATTTCAATCATATTTTACTATTCATAGTCTCCTCTAAAAGTGGCTTTAGCAAAAATCAGTAAACGCGCTGACTATTGATCGATTAAAAGCACTTTGGCCTCCATAACACATAATAGAGAAAGCAAATAATAGAATATCAGTGTATTTGGCGCTGACACAAGAATGATAGATATCTACCCATATATAATATATATATACACATATATACATATACATATATATATGTATTTGTGACGGAAGCCCTCATTCCCAGGAAGTCTACGTGACATTGTCCACTTAGTTAATTTAAATCGGCAGTTTTTAATTCATATTATGCTTAGGATAGCTTTCATCAAGAGATGAGGTATGTAGCAACACTGGAAAACAAAAGTCATTGTATGCAAGTGCGCGAGCTTGAAGACAAATTAATAATATTAAACAGATACATATTACAAGAAAGAAAAACATAAGGGACTGTGAACAACTTACAACTCTGAATGAACCAACGCCTAGTGAAATATAAAACTGATTTTTAAAACGGTGTCTTCAGAATAAGGAAAGATTGATTGATTGATGGTTGTTTAATGCCATCAGAATCAAAGGCCATTCTCATGGCGAAATACTGTAAGATAAAACTTGATAAAGTACTATGATTTCATAATAATGAAAGATAAAACTTGATCTAAAAAAGTCCTGTGCCATCAGAATAATGAAAGAACCCAGTGACGTCAGAATAATGAATAAAGAACTGTGGCTCCATGATATTGAAAGATACAACTTTGATAAAGAAAGAACAGTATTTTAGAATAACGAAAGATAAAACTTCTTAAAGAACTGCAACTTTAGAATAATGAAAGATAAAACTTTATAAAGAACCACACCATCAAATTAAAAGATAAAACTTGATAAAGAACTGTGACTTCAGAATAAAAGAGATAAAACTTGATTTTAAAAACACCCATGACTTCAGAATAATTAAAAGGTAAAACTTGATAAAGAACTGCATATTCAGAATAAGGAAAGATAGAACTGTGCCTTCAGAATAAGGAAAGATAAAACTTGATAAAGAACTATGCCTTCAGAATAATGGAAGATAAAACTTGATAAAGAACTATGCCTTCAGAATAATGAAAGATAAAACTTGATAAAGAACTATGCCTTCAGAATAAAGAACTATGCCTTCAGAATAATGAAAGATAAAACTTAATAAAGAACTATGCCTTCAGAATAAAGAACTATGCCTTCAGAATAATGAAAGATAAAACTTAATAAAGAACTATGCCTTCAGAATAAAGAACTATGCCTTCAGAATAATGAAAGATAAAACTTAATAAAGAACTATGCCTTCAGAATAATGAAAGATAAAACTTAATAAAGAACTGTATCTTCAGAATAAGGAAAGATAGAATTATGCCTTCAGAATAATGAAAGATACAACTTGATAAAGAGCCGTGCGGCATAAAAACTACCACAGTGCAGTTCAATCTACCGCATTGCACTTCTTACAAAACGCTTTAATACGGAGTACAGAATAATTAAGTTTTTGTAACTGAAAGTGATACGTGAATGTTGATTAACGATGTGATATGCGAATGTTGATTAAACGATAAGTGATATGCCATAGCAAATGAATGTATATCTGGATTTAAGTTAAAGGCATTTAAAACGTAAGCCAATGTATGTATATAAATATATATATATATATACATATACATGTATATATACAAATATATATACATATATGCATACATATATATATATACATACATACATACATACATACATACATATACTAAATGCCTTATGTTATTCAATGACAATTTTCGATGTGATCTTCACTGGAAATTCTGATGATTTTTGAGTTTCTGCCATCATCATCATCATCATCATCACCACCATCATCGTCAATCCCTTAAGACCGGACGGCATGGAAATGAATGAGTCGTATACGTGGGGAAATAAAAACTGATATTAAACACAGGTGCAACATGCCACTGACAGAGCATGCGCACAGCACTGACAGCAAACATAGAATGGAAGATATGCAGACATTTAGTCAATTGTTTATCGTACCATATGGATTTTAAGCACGCTGGGACTATGTCCATTGCTAAGATAAAAACTCGCAAGCTCGCCCTGATATCGGCACGGCTATCAGCCTCATGCACAAAACTGATATCGTGCAATAAGGTTATGTATATAACTTATATACATATATTTATATATATGCATATATATGTATATAAATGTATGTATATGTATATATATATGTATATACATGTATATATGTGCATATATGTATATACATATACATATGTGAACATATATGTATGTATTACTATTAACATATGTATATATACATATGACCATATGAAGAGTTCGGGTGCAAATCAAATCCAAAAATAGAGTTTAAATAACAGGTTTGTCCTGAATTTAATATATATATATATATATATATATATATATATATATATATATGTATATATATATTGGCGTTTACGGGGTTTTGCGCCTGAACTCTTCATATATGTGTATATATATGTGTGTGTATACATGTACATATATATTATATATATATCAATTGTGCACACGGTGGGTATTCCAATTGATATTTAAGAAATGCTACAATCTTAAAATAATTCATCAAACACGCATTTAATCCGAAATCCTGAGGATCCAACCATGAAAGACCATCAAGCCTATCTCCAACCCCTTTATTAAACTATTTTCTTTTAAAATATTCCCATAAGCATTAACATCGCTCTACATCGGCCACATATTTACCGAATTAAACGCGCCTGTGGCAACTATTGACCAAACTGACTGTACAATAAATAACAACGGGTGTGCTCAAATTAATAATCTCAGGCATATAAACAAGTTTATAACAGACACCGATCTGCTTGCTGCATAAGAAACATTACCATAATTAACAAAAGCACGACAGGCTGGGATAAACCGTTTTGAAATTCTATGTTTTAAGGAGCATTAAAATGCTTTATATCATTTTAAAGTTGCATAGTCCCATGGTTTTGTGTTTCTGTCATTTAGCTGAGATGAATATATTAAATTGAGTATTATAGTCTCTTACTTTAGTTTGAGGTACCTTTGATTTCAAATGGCTAAGTTTTGATATATTTAAAGTTTGAAAAACATGCCAAAATGTTAGCAGTAACATGTTCCATTAAATTGTCCTTGTATTCCCTTATATGTGGCAACAAATGCTTAATAAGTGCATCGGTATTTAAATTAGATATGTAGAATCAATTCAAGATAATTGCTTTGGTTTTGAAAATGTGATGCTTCATCGGACTATGCAGCTGTAAGTAATACATACATTTAACAATCTCTAAATCTGATGTTCTCGGTTCAGACTTACTAATCTTAGATTAGATAAAATACTACTTTGCGTTTGTGTATGCACCTCCCTGCCCACCTTCCGCTGGATAAGCTGCAGCGTTGACCCGGTGTGCTGTGTCCATATTCGCCGTCCTTTATGAGGTACCAGCAGAACTCGAAACATGCGTAATAGGAGAAATACGGTAGTTCCACCAGATCTTACGGGATCTTACCAGATTTTACCGGATTGTACCGGATTTTACCAGTTCTTACCGGATCTTACCGGTTCTTACCGGACCTTACCAGATGTTACCGGATGTTACCAGTTCTTACCGGATCTTACCAGTTCTTACCGGATCTCACCAGTTCTTAGCGGATCTTACCAGATCATACCGGATCTTACCAGATTTGACCAGATCTTACCAGTTCTTACCAGTTCTTACCGGATCTTACCAGTTCTTACCGGATCTTACCAGTTCTTACCATTTTGTATATTGCATTCCGCTAATTTTCTTGAATATCATAGTCGAGTTTTCTCCCCAAATTAATACAAACCAATATTGAAACCATAATTATCATTATATTAATTATTTTTGTAATTAGCCAGCGTGTACAAAAAAGTCATAATTTTACATTGTGCACCAAATCCCCCCCCCCCCCAAATACAACATAAACCCCACAACAAAAACAACAACAACCCAGAGAAAGCACCGTTGACATATGGCCCTGCACAGTTGAAGGGATTATGCCTACGATAGCTATGTTGAATTGGTTACAAACAGCTCATTTAGATTTTGTGTAAGTTAACTAAATCATCATGAATATTCATCACATGTGTCTTTAGGAGCCCCCCCCCCCCCCCCCATCGAGGTTCCCGGTACCTCCAGCCTCACGCAGCACTTCTATACACAACAAAGTAAAGTCTTTGGAAACGTATTTACACGCACTAGTACACTTTCTACACAGGTGTTAATCGCTGTGTGTAAGGTCAACAAGTGATCTTTCTTTCTCTCTCTTTTAGTATATTTTAGAAGTAATGTTATAAACTGGGTTCTTGGCAACGATTGGTTTGCTTTTTCTCACCTCAAGAGAAAGAAAAATATATATATATATATAAAAGACACGTTGCATTCACACTGGCAGTTTTGTCCTGAAATTACAAAACCTGGACAAAATGTTGGAACACTGTACAAAAACGGTTAAAAAAAAAAAAAACGTGTGTGTATATATATATATACATATATAAATCAGCAGTAATAATGTTAGTAATAATAAGAGCAGCCGTAGTTTCGCTGCTATGAGCGTTGCCATGCACGTAGCCAGCCATGCGCGTTGCTATGTCCGTTGCCATGCGCGTTGCCAGCCATATGCGTTTCTAGGTCCGTTGCCAGCCATATGCGTTTCTAGGTCCGTTGCCATGGCAACAGTTTACATACTTTGGATAATTAATGTAATGAACACGACAACGCGATTATTCCCACAACACGTCAGAGTTTGTCGGCCAGCGTGGGAACTATCACGACACCACACACTTGTCCTCGCCTTTCGCCTTCCGCCGCCGGTGCTGCGCATGCTTGCTCGGACTGTGGGGTGGTGACGTCTGCGAGGCTGCGAAGCCATAGTCCTCACCCACATAGGTGATCCTGGGCCCTTGGTGGTACGGCTGGTCCAGGTAGTAGTCAAAGTCAGAGTCGCTTGAGCTCGAGCACGTGCTGCAGTGGTCGTCCAGTACCTCCTGGTGGAGGTTGCGGTCGTCCGGCGCATGCACTGTGGTGGTGGGCGCGGTGTGCTGCCGGAAGTGCTGATGGTGGTGGTAGGGGCGGTAGGCTGCAGAGTCGCTGAAGTAAGGGTCGGAGCCACCTGCCGGCTGCCGCGTGCCCATACTGCGGCTGCGTGGAAAAGCAGCATTCCCCATGCGGATATTCGAGGGCCTCGAGATGGGGTTCATCTTCTCTGGTTCGGTCAGCTGTGGGCCAGTGTCCTCCGCATTCCGGTAAGCACGGTGGTGCTGGTGTTGTTGCTGTTGGTGGTGGTGTTGATGGTGGTGTTGCTGGTGGTGGTGTCCATGGCCAGCACTCTTGCTGTGCTGCGAGTATCGTGGCAGGCCACTGTCTGATGCGTGCCCACTGCTGGCCCGGGGCAGTGACCGGGCCCGCTGCTTGGGCGGCGGGGGAGGTCCACGCGCAGGCGCAGTCATCAAGGTCGGGTCGAACCGGGCCATCGAAAAGGGATCCTGCCGGGGGTCGAAGCGGACAGTCAGGTTCTTCTCGGACCCCGAGCGGCGCTGGCTCCTGCTGCTGAGACTGCTCTTGCGCGAGTTGTTAATGCTTGGCGTGCTGGGTGCTTCGCGGGTTAGATCTGGCATTGATGACCGCGACAGAGAGGTCTTGCGGTCCAGTCCGCGGTTCAGCGGGAGGTGGGCCATGGTGTCCCGTGAGGCGAGCTGCTCCCGGCTGTGACTGCGCGGGAGACTCAAGTCTGTGTAAGAGGCATGGTGGGTGGGAACGTCCCTCGGCAACGGCGGCGGCGGCGGGAAGACGGGGATGGGCGGTCGTCGGTGAAGGACGTTACCATTAATGACAACATTGCCACTTGCATAGACATCCACAGCCAAGCGGGACTCCGGCTTGGCTGAGGCAGGATTTTTATTGTACGGCAGCGTAGTCTGCGTTGCCGTCTCACTCTGAGTCATTGTCTCGATAGCAGAGGGCGCCATGTACTCCGACCGCACGCCCTCCCAAGAAGCATACTCCTGCGGCGACACTGTCTCACCGCCAGCAATGAGGCGTTCGCTACTCAGGTGGTACGCATGGATACTCCGGTCAGCGGTGTCCATACCGGAATCAGTCAGGTAGCCAGGCTCGCCTTTCAAATTCCCACCACAGGCACTGCTACCGCAGCTGCTATACTTATCCTGCTGCTCGCCGGGCGGGGTCCCCACCGTTCCAGGGTAGCCGCCAGCCAAGTAACCGGGCACGATGGTGGCCTGCTGCGAACGCGCGTTGGGTACCGAGGTCCTCCGGACAAGACCTTCTTTGCTGCACTCGAGCGAACAATAAATGGCACCCTTCTTGGGCAGGAAGGGCTGGCCAAGCAGCGACTTCTGGCATGTGTGGCACTTGAAGCATGAGTCGGTGGCGTGCCAGTGCTGGCCCTCATGCGACATCTGGCCCTGGTCGACTCCGATGTGCTCGCCGCATGTGTCGCAATACTCGGCGTACAGACTCTGGAAGCACAGGCAGCAGTACGGGCAGCCCTCCCGCATAATGTAGCGCTGCCCCCCGAGCTGCTTGTCGCACTCGAAACACGAGAAGTGCTTCATGTGCCAACTCCGTCCTTCCGCTTCTGTACACTCGTCTGCGAAGATTATCTGCAAAATAAAGTAAAGTAAAGCTTGTTTTATTTAATGATGCGACTAGAGCACATTGATTTAGATAAATTGGCTATTGGACGTCAAACATAAGGTCATTTTTACATATTTCTTTGGAGGAAACCTGCTGGGGGAAAGGGAAAGGGAGGGGAGTGGGACGGGGTGGGAGCAGAGTAGGCAGAGAGCGAAAGGGAAGGGGAGAGGGAGGAGGAATGGGGGAGGCGGAGGGGAGGGGGAGGGGGAGGGGAAGGGGGAGGGGAATGGGAAGGGGACGCGGAGAGAGGAAGGGGGAAGCGGAAGGGGTCAGGGACGGAGAAGGAAGAGGGGGAAGATGAAGGGGCGGGGTAGGATTCGAACCCACGACCTCCCAGCGCTCTTACCTATCTGGCTATCCTATATAGGGATAGGCCATCCTGTATAGGATACACCCGCCCGCTCCCGTACAAGGGTTTAACACACACGGAGCACATTGTAACAATGACGGTACACCACCAGGTGTAGGCCGACACGGAAAGAGGGTGGCGGGGGTGGGGGGGGGGGGAGGGGGGACCAACTCGGAACGGCCTCATTCTGGTGCACATGAACGCGCCGTGTCGCAGCGCAACTGTCCCATTGACGGCACACACTTGACACATGACAGTTGACACTTGACACTATACATCCACTTGTTTCACCTCTGCAGCCCCAGCCCACCACCCCTAATCCGTATTCAGCCGAGATGTACACCTGGCCACCAGTCAGGGGCCCATGTTTTAACTTGCACAGTCTGATGGTTTTTGAGTTTCTGCCATCATCATCATCGCCACCATCATCATCACCGTCAATCCCTTAGAGTTGCATAGTCCGATGGTTTTGAGTTTCTGAAATTTTCTGAGATAAATACATTAGGTTGATCATTATTATGTACCTTATTTTAGCTTGAAGTAACCTTTATTTTAAGTGGCTAACTTTTGAGACATTTGAAGTGGAAACATGCCAATTTAATTTTGGCAAGCATGTCAAAACTCTGACCCCATAGGCTTCTGCAGTAACAGGTTCTATTCAATTGCCTCAGTATTCCCTTCTGTATGGTGACACATGTTTAATAAGTGCACCAGTATCTAAGTTTGATATATAGAATCAAATTTAGATAATTGTTTTGGTTTTGAAAATTTGATATTTTCATCAGACTATGCATCTTTAAGACCAGATGCGATGGCCGAATGAGTTCAGCATCCGATTTTGGTAGATCGTGGGATTCGAACCCACAGGTTCGAACCCTGGTCGAGTCAAACCAATGAGTTAAAAATTGTATACGTGTCGCTTCCTAGCCAGGTGCTCTGAATTAGTAGAATAGGGCAGGGACTGGTTGATTCAGTGTCTGGATAATGTGACTGAGTGGGATATCAGGTCATGGTGAATGCAGCCTGTTCTCCCAGTCGGGCAGTGCTATAAAGTTGCAATGAGTGTGCACTGTCACAAGTCGGTACCCATCATGATATGACCTTTACCCGCGAGGGTCGTTGGGGCACCACAGATGACTTTGCAACTAGATTTCTCCAGTTCTCCCTGTTCTCCATTGCCCTCTGGGACTTGCCAAACTCCAGGCCTGCCCTTTTTTTTTTCAGATACATATATTAGTTTGATTGTGATAATCAACTTTACTTTAGTTTGAATTAGCTTTGTATTAATGTTATTTCAAAGGGTTAATTGAGAAGATATTAGTTTGATTGTTATAATCTACTTTACTTTAGTTTGAAGTAGCTTTTTATTTGTTTAATTTCAAATGGTTAATTGAGTAGATATTATTCTGATTGTTATGATCTACTTTACTTTAAATTGAAGTAGATTTTTATTTCTGTAATTTCAAAGGGTTAATTGAGTAGATATCTGAAGTGAAAGCAAATTAACATTAATTTTAAATATGCACAGCGAAATGGTAAAACATCTTAGGCTTCAGCATTGAGTTTTAAAATTAAATTGACCTAATATTCGTTCTATGCAACAAATGGTTACTGAGTACATCAGTATCTAAGTTGTTGTTTTTTCTTGAAGATTTATACTGCCTATCATGGATAAGCCTGAATAGGCTTGTTTTAACCATTAGCCAGTCTGTTGATAGAAAGCCTGAGCCTACACTTTTACCGACCTAAGGGATTTTTAACCTCCCACACCACATAGACATGGTATGAGAACAACCAGCCTTTGATGACCCTGTAAGTTATACACAGCAGTGGAAATCTAAATTGGCAGAGGTGGGCGGGCATGGGGAATCCAATCGCCAACCTTCAGATTAGGTGTGCGACCTAGAAAAAAGTCACGCACTCTAACCACTCTGCCACAGAGAACACCACCGAAGTTGAATATGTAGGATCAAATCAAGGCAAGTGTCTAGATCTAAAAAAATGTAACTGGACGCGGTGGCCAAATCGGTAGAGAGCAGGCTTCCCGTGCAGAAGGTCGGGATTTTTTAATCCTAGCCGAGTCAAACCAATGACTTATAAAATTGATACTTGTCTCTACCTATCCTAGTGCTCAGCATTAATAGGATAGGGCAAGGACTGGTTAGCACAATATCAGGAAAACATGACTGTGTGGGATATCAGGTCATGGTGCCAGTGGCCTGATATCTCAGTGACATAGCACTACAAACTCGCTATGAGTGTGCACTGTGACAAATAGGTATCCATCCTGATATGATCTTTGATGTTGCTAGGACACAAAACCACAATACATAAACAAACGATATGTTTTCAATGGACTATACAGCTTTAACCAAAATGCCATCAAAAGAAGGAAAAAAACAGCTCAATATCATCAAACCTATCTTAACCATATTTGAACAAATATATTATTTACATTAAAAATCATGAAAACAAGTAATCATTGAAAAACACACTTATGAAATTTGACGAAGGCTTTAAATATTTCATGTGTCCATATTGGTTTTCACCCAATTATATTTCACCAAAACCAGTCAGCGAATTGCTGGTAATGGGAGCCCCCCCAGCCCCCGGCAGTCACGTGACTGCTCAGCTGCCTCAGGGGCCATTGCGATTATTTTCGCATCGACCCCAATGGCCGTAACCTTTGTATTTTTAGATTTTATTTTTTTGTAAAGTATTTATTCATCTGATTGGCACTGGTCTTCCGGCCATCTTACTATTGGAATTGACAGTCTAAATAATCTAAGTTTGATCATTTCTGTATTAGTTACAGCACCGATCCTGTAGAATTAAGGGAATGGCTCCTGCTGTATAATGCACAGCACCAGTCACTGCGGTTCATGCAAAATTGGGGAGCAGCACCGAGTAGAAAGTGTATACTCGGGGCAACTCAAACAATCGTTGAGGGCTACATTTTTTCTCGTATAAAACAAGGTAAGTTTATAGTTGACAAGACATTTTGTCTGTCTTATATAATGTTCAATGTGTTTAAACAGGTTGATAGTTGTGTAGGTTGTTTGGTGTGTTGATGGTTGTTCATGATGGTTAAGGGTGGTGGCAGGGATGGGGGGAACACACAGGAGAGCAAGCGAGGATGCGGGGGTGGTAGGAGCTCAGGGCGTTGCTAGTAATTACTGCAGTAGTCATTCAAGGGCCTGAATAACCAGGTAGGCTCTATGTGCATTTGTGAAGACAAGTATTGTTTGTTTTTCTCTGACTCTGGTATTGCACACAGCAGAAAGAGTATAGGACACCTGCCAACAGCGCCTTGTATGAAAAGCCAATTTTAGGTTCATTCCAAAAGGGTGGCAAAAACTGTGACACTTGGGAGACCAGGCCGCCGAGGAGCACCAACTGTTCAATCTATTTAATCAAATACCCAATAGACATAGACATAGACATATTTATTCACAATTTTCATACACAATACAGAAACAGAAACTTTAAAAAAAAAATGTTTGGTTTGATTTAACCCGACTCTAGAGCTCATTGATTTTCGCATCATCGGCTATTGGTCATTCTGACATATTTCTTTTTAGAAAACCCGCTGACGCTATATAGGCTACTCTTTCTGATGAGCAGCAAGGGGTCTTTTATATGCACTTTCCCTAAACATAAATTAAAGCTGCATAGTCCAATGAAAATATCAAATTTTCAAAAACCAAGACAATTATCTAGATTTGATTCTACATGTCTAACTTAGATACTGATGCATTTATTAAATATTTGTCATCACACAGAAGGGAATGCTGAGGCAACTTAATAGAACATGTTACTGCAGAAGCCTATGGTGTCAGAGTTTTGGCATGCCTGCCAAAATTAATTTGTCATGGTTTGACTTCAAATATCTCAAAAGTTAGCCATTTAAAATAAGTTACTTCAAGCTAAAGTAAGGTAGACAATAATGATCAACCTCATAGGTCTATATTATCACCAGCTACTGTGTGGTAAGATAACACCAACACTACAACTGGCCAGCAGTGAAAACAAGCCTGGGTACCCAGGCTTATATCTTATGGACAGTATGAATGCAACCTCAATAACAAAACAATTAAAAAAAATATAGATATATATATTTATCTAAGAAAATGACAGAAACTCAAAACCATCGGACTCTGCAACTTGAAGCTGTTGACAAGAAATTGTAAGAACAGTGTAACCATTAACCAAGAACAGTGTAACCATTAGAACTCACTGTTCCTTGTGAATAAATTATATGCAATGAAACACTATGATTTGTATGTATTGTTATTGTTTGCATATGGTATATATAGCCTTCTTTCATTGCTAAATATTTTTATTCATCTGAATATAGTCAGTTTTTTTTAGCGCCGAGGCACTGGTCTTCCGACCATGCTTAACTTAGGTCATTTGCACTATTTTATGTGTTGTTTGTTTGTTGTTGTTTTACGTCCTAGCAACATCTAAGGTCCTATTTTATGTGTGTTGTGGAGTGGGGATGGGGGGTTATTGCATTGCATACATTTGAATCATTTGATCGTGGACGCCGCGAATCATTTTGCTTGAAGCAAGCATATTGGTTCGCATCTAGGACATAATTTGCATCTCCATATAGGGAATTTCTGCCCCGGGGTGTCTGGGGGGGGGGGGGGACATTGTTTGACCAGATACATGAGGTAGAGCGTCTACTTATAGAATATGTATAACTGCATAACCACATACTTGTGGATGACCTGATTAACCGTTGGCCACATGAGTCTTACATAGTCAGATGGTTTGAGATTCTGCGATATTATTATATTATTAAAAGATAAACGTATTACTATTAGTTCATCATTGTAATCTACTTTATTTTACTTTGAAGTAACTGATCTTAACTTTGGAGATATTTGAAGTGAAAACATACCAAATTAATTTTGTTGTGCTGGTTGGTTGGCTGGTTGTTGGAGTTTTACATCCTGGCAAAATCTAAGGTCATATCAGGTCGGGTACCGACTTGTGACAGTGCACACTCATGGTGACTTTATAGTGCTGCCCCACTGGGAAATCAGGCCACTGGCATCATGATCCGATATCCCACTCAGTCACATTATCCTGGTACTGAGCTAACCAGTCATTGCCCTATCCTATTAATACTGACCGCCAGGCTAGGAAGCGACAAGTATCAATTTGATAAGTCATTGGTTTGACTCGACAGGGAACCAAAGTCCCCGATCGCCCTCACGCGAGGCCCGCACTCTACTGATTCGACCACACAGATATGATGGACTTGGGCTGTGTGTAGGTGTTTCCGAGCATAAGAGAGGAGCACCAAATGCTTAATAAGTACACCAGTGTCTAAGCTGAATATGTAACATCAAAATCTTGCTGAGTGTTACTGTTTCGAAAATTTCTCAATTTTGCTATCATTGGATTAGGCAACACTAACTTAGTAACATCTAGGATATCCAAATGAAAGTAAAATATCTTAGTCTAGCGCCAAGCTCAGTTCTGGAAGTGGAATTATGTGCACAACTTCTTATTAGGTAGTACATCAGTTTTAATTAGACACTTCAGTTTGACTCTGTGTTTTTTTTCTCAATTAGTGGACTTATTTTACAGGGATAATTTCTTTTACATATTACTTGGAAGTGAACACATGTCATTTTGGTGTGCACCTCGAAATGCTCTTAAACAATGACATGTTAAATTGACTTAGTACTTCTTCTATACAGTAATTATTGTTTAACCATTAGTATCTAATTTGGATATTAGTAGGATCAAATCTAGGTTAGTGTTTTGGTTGAGAAAATTTTACATATACTCACCCCAATTTTCAACCCACACACACATCACAACACTCACCCAACATTTCAACCCCAATCCAGCCCCACCCACCCGCACGTCACTCACTGACGCACCCCCCCCCCCCTCCACACACTTATCCCCATCCGCAATGTACATCCTGATTCCTTGGCATTTTGTTTATCATTAAAAGTTTCATAGTCCGATGAAAACATCCAATTTTCAAAACGAAAACAATTATCTAGTTTTGATTCTACATATCTAACTTAGCCAATGATGCACTTATTAAACATTTGTCACAACATAGAAGGGATTAGAGACAATTTAATAGAACCTGTTACTGCAGAAGCCTATGGTGTCAGAGTTTTGGTGTGCTTGCCAAAATTAATTTTGCATGGTTGCCCATCAAATATCTCAATGGTTAACCATTTAAAATAAAAGTTACTTCAAAATAGAGTAAGGTAGATTATAATGATCAACTTAATATATTTATCTCAGAAAATGATAGAAACTCAAAACTATCGGACGATGCAACTTTAATCGGTAAATAACAAAAATCGCGAGAAATCCGAGAAATCACGGACATGTTTCATTCTTGCTCACAAATATAATGCATTTCCTACAAATCACCCACCCCCAACACTACCCGCACCACCACCACGTGCTCACCTCGTCGCAGGCGGCGCAGCGTGGCTTGAGCGTCTCGGCGTGGTGCCGGCCGCAGAAGATGTGCTCGTCCTTGTAGAAGTAGATGAGGTCGACGAGCAGCTCGGAGCAGCTCGAGCACATGAAGCAGGCGGGGTGCCACAGCCTGTCATGGCCGGCCCGTGACGCCAGCACCGCCATGTCGCCAACAGCCAGCGGCTCCCCACACTGTGTGAACAGACGGGCACGGGGGGAGTTAGTCAAACACATGCACCCAGTTGAAAGTTATACAGGCATCTATAAATATGTGTTATAATTATGTATATACAGTAAAACCTCTGTAAATCGACCGACCGACCGACCGACCTTGGGACCGACTTTAAGTAGTCCATTTAGGGAGGTGGTCGGTTTAGGGAGTTAGAATATGGTTACAATGGTGTTGTTGGGGGCCCAAATAAAGTGATCGATATAGGGGAGTGGTCGATCTGTGGAGGTGGTTAGTTAGGAAGGTTTTAATGTATATATATGACAAAAGATATACCGTAAAACCTCTCTAAATCGACCGACCATGGGACCGATTTTAAATGGTCCATTTAGGGAGGTAGTCGGTTTAGGGAGTTTTTCATTTCATTACAATGGTATTGTATAGGCGATTGTTTGGGACCCAAATAAAGCGATCGATATAGGAGAGTGGTCGATCTGTGGAGGTGGTCGGTTAGAGAGGCTTTACCGCATGTGAATAATATTCACTTACCACCAAAAAAAATGACATTGAAACTTATCTTTTAGTTGTCCTCGTAGCGGTCTCCTCTCAAGCTAAAAATCCTTTGGGGCTGGGAGTGGGAGCGGCCGGGGCCACCCGCAACTTTCACTCACATGCCTACAGTCCACGAGCGCCTGAATGTGTCCACAATTTGGTAGATATTTTTCAGGAAAACATTTCTATGAATGCAATTCAACTACAGGCACTCCCTGGATGTAAGCGCGTGGAATTTGCAGGGGACGTTTGGGCGCTCCTAGCCACCAAAGGGTTAAGATGTACTTAATACCGCCAGTTAAAGTTGCAGTGCGATTGTTTTGAGTGTCTGTCATTTTCTGAGATAAATATGTTAGGTATTGTCAGTATAATCCTCAGTACTTTAGTGTTGAAGTGTAACTTTTACTTGTGTAAATGGTTTAAACCTTTGAGATATTTGAAGTGCAAACATGCAAAATTAATTTGTGCAAGCTTGCCAAAACTCTACCTCCATAGGCTTCTGCAGTAACAGGTTCTATTAAATTGACTCAGTATTCCCTTCTATGTGGTGACAAATGAGTAATAATTGCTGCAGTATCTAAGTTAGATATGTAGAATCAAATCTAGATAATTTTTTGGTTTTGAAAATTTGATGTTTTCATCGGACTATACAGCTTTAAGCTAGTGACATCTACCGGCAGAATATGGAACCACTCTATTCGGGTACTTTCCCCCCGAGTGGTTGTCATTTCACATGCTATATCTCCGTAAAGAATGCATGGAAAAATATGCCTGATTAAAACAGCGTGTTTCTTATATTTTATGTAAAGACAGAACAAATCTTGAAGCTAAATTCACACGTTTGAAATACCAACATTTGAGTAAGTCTTTTTCCAGGAGGAAATAGGTTCCAGTACACCCCAACCTAGTCAGTTAAAGTTGCATGGTCCGATGGTTTTGAATTTCTGACATTTTCTGAGATACATATATTAGGTTGGAGTCAATGATCTACCTTACTGTAGTTTGAAGTAACTATTATTTTAAATGGCTACTTTTTTTAGATATTTGAAGTGCAAACATGCTAAATTAATTTTTGCAAGCATGTCAAAACTCTGACACCATATGCTTCTGCAGTAACATATTCTATTAAATTGCATGAGTATGCCCTTCTATGTGGCGACAGATTTGTAATAAGTTTACTAGTATCTAAGTTAGATTTGTAGAATCAAACCTTGATAATTGTTATAGTTTTGAAAATTCGATGTTTTCATCGGACTATGCAGCTCTAAGCTAGTGAGATCTATCGACTAGTGACATCTATCAGCAGAATCTGGAGCCACTATATTCGTGTACTTTCCCCTTAACTGGGGGGGGGGGGGGAGGGGGGGTCTATTGACTTGCTGGTTTCAGTAGAATCCCCCATTTATAAACAAACCAATAGCTAAATAAATAATATATATCATTCAGCGAGTCCTGTGTATATGAAAACTGCAACAGATTTCAGACAAATAGAGATTAAAACCAATTCACAGAGAGAAAAATATCAATTGGTCTAAAAGGAGGAACACAGAAACCACTTCCGGGAGAGTTAATGATTCCCCCCTTCCCCCCCCCCCCACCTCCCTCAATCCCTGCACAGCATTGTCAGGTCTCCTGAGTAATAGATGGTGCTGGCGCTGAGGACCCTATAGATCAGGGTGTGGGGGGAGAGGAAGTGGAGTGTGGGGGGGGGGGGGAGGGGAGGAGGTAGGGAGGGAGGAAGGGAATGGGAAGGGAAGGGAAGGGAGGGGGGAGTAGGGAGGGGAGGGAGGGGGAAGGGAGGATGAAGGGAGCGGGAAAGAAGGGAGGGGGGGAGGGGGAGGAGAGGGAGAGGGGGGAAGGTGGGGTGGAGGGAGAGGGGAGGGGAGGGGAGGAGAGGGGAGGAGAGGAGAGGGAGAGGAGAGGAGAGGGGAGGGGATGGGGGAGGGGTAGGAGGGAAGGTAGAAGGGAAGGTGGAGGGGGGGGGGGGGGGGAGGGAGAGGGGAGGGAGAGGGAAGGAGGGGGGAGGGAGGGAATGAGGAGGGGAGGGGTAGATGGGAGGGGGAGGGAAGGAAGCGGGAGGGGGAGGGGGAGGGAGGAGTAGGAGGGTAATGGGATGGGGGCTGGAGGAGGAGAGGGAAGGAGAGGGTATGTGTGAGGTGTGTGTGAGTGTGGGTAGTTGGGTGGAGGGGGAGGGGATGCTCTTAACATCCTCTTACCAATGTGCAAGAAGCAAGGCTGACATTTAATTAGAGCTTCTGATCGCCCACACTGCCGGGTACGAGGGCAGAGTCAACACCGGCCACAATATCTCAGTCACCCTCTTACTTCATTCTCCCCGCCCCCCTCCCGCTTTTTTTCTTTAAAAGAAAAATACTAAAAAATAAAGAGAAACAACTATTAATATTAGCCCCTAAGCACTTACTTAATACCGCTCATTGCTGGTCTAAGTACAGTAAAACCTCTCTAATTCGACCGACCTTCGGACCAATCTTAAGTGGTTCATTTAGCGAGCTGGTCGGTTTAGATAGTTACAATGGTATTGTTCGGACCCAAATAAAGCGATCGGTATAGGGGAGTGGTCGATCTGTGGAGGTGGTCGCTTAGAGCGGTTTTACTGTCGGCTGGGCTTGAAACGTACAGAAATGTCGCTGGCATTCTAAAGTTGACTGGCTTTGGTTAAATACTGATTTCTTTGCTGGTTCAAGTGGTTTAATTTTTCTGAATAATTTTAGTTCATTTCTATATTTTCTATAATAGCTGTCCGAGCCACGGCTTTGAATACAATTCATATATATAATGTAACCAACACATCATACATTTCTAAATCACAAAACCCGCAGTCAATTTTTTCAAGACTAAAGTTTCGGGACTGAGAAAATACCGGGCCTTCTCTATCTGTCACTGTCAAGACTCAGGCTCAAGTTCCTGCCATTCCTGGGCGGGCGTTCTAATCATTAGTCCAGCTAGGATCCCCTGATGCAGGGGATCTACCTACTTCCACCTGTCTATGTGGTATTTCACCTGGTGAAGGTTTGTTCAACTACCTATACTCGTCCACCTCCCGTTTTGGTAGATAGTGGGATTCGAACTCATGGGTTCGAACCCTGGTCGAGTCAAACCAATGACATAAAAATTGATACTTTTCGATTCCTAGCCAGGTGCTTGACATTATTTGGATAGAGCAAGGAATAGTTGGCTCAGTGTCAGGGATAATGTGACTGAGTGGGATATCAGGTCATGGTACCAGCTGGTGGCCTGGTCTCCCAGTGGGGCAGCACTAATAATACATCGCCATGAGTGTGCACTGTCACAAGTCGGTACCCGTCCTGATATGACCTTAGATTGTATTTTGTTGTGTTTCTTGTTGTCCTAGCAACATCTAAGGTCATATCAGGACGTGATGACCATAGATGTTGCCAGGACGCAAAACTCCAACAACCAACTAACCAGAAACCAACACACAGATACATACACACAATTCCGCTCTACAGAGTCAGCCCCCTCTCTCTCCTCCTCCTGCCTCCCTCTCCTCCTCCTCCCCATCCTCTCCCTCTCCTCCTGCCCCCCCCCCCCCCCCCCCCCCCCCCCCCCACCAACTGCTACTGACATCGTGTGTGGCAGGTATCCAGGGACGGCTGATAAATCCCTCCTAATCTCACAGCGCGTTTCAATCTCGGGCTGGGATTAATCTCACGCTTCTTCCATTGCTACTTGTATTTACAGGTTCCTCCCCCCCCCTCCCCCACCCTTGCTCTCCTAGCCCCTCCTCCCCTTCACCCCCCCCCCCCCAACCATCACACTCCCTGGTTACATCGGTTACCTAGGACCTTTGTAACGCACACAGTTCACACCTCGCCGCATCACGAATGAGTGAGTGGGGTTTTATGTCCTAGCAACACCATAGGTAGATAAAACATTCACCTCCAGTAGGAATGAATGACAACCCTTTAAAAAAGATCCAAGCATATACGAATTATATATTAAGCATATTATATATTATTATATATAAAATAGAGAATTACATATAAAATATATATTACATATATTATATAATATATATATAATATAGATTATATACATATATACATTATACACATTACATACAATACATTGTATACATTATATATATTATATAACCCTGTTTTAATGACAGACATGTACATACATATATGTACATACATGTACATACATATATATTATATATTGCAGGTATTATTATGCATATTAAATAAGGATAACTGCTTGAAACAAAAGTGTCCCTCTCTCACGAGACTAAAGACCGCAATACATGTATGTGTTTATATGTGTACATTGTGTGTGTATGTGTATATATAATATAAATAATGCTTCTGTGGGCGAAACCAGCCCCGAGAAGAGGGCGGGGGGGGGGGGCGAGGTGCATGATGGTCACTCCACCCCACCCATGAAGTTCGGCCATGCTTGCATTGCTTGTACTACTGTTTATACTGGTTAGTGCAGCTGCACTGGTTGAGAGGGTATGCAGGTATAGCAATACCTCAGGGAGTTTGACGCCCCTGCCTTGCAGAGTTGTAAACCACTGCCTTGTGGTACAGGTCCTTGACAGAACCGAAGGCTAAGGGAGCAAACCCTAAACAGAAAACCATGTCACTGTGGCAGCATTAAGGGCGGTTGATGTATGGAACTCCCAACATCTCCCGACCTGCCACTGCAGGGACAAATAGTTTTGCGCCTGTCTTGACATGTTCTTGCCGGTGTGAAACCTCTATTTGCTCCCCGAGAGAGTGCCGCTGGTAACTTGCAAAAGCCAGCAGCACTTCAACACTTTTGCAGGCAGCTTTCATGAAATGTACAACCGCACAAAGCGGAGAGCGGCAGTCAAGTAATGAAAGCAGTCTTTGTCGCATCGCGACCGACAGCATGATGATGATGATGACTGGTTGAGAAAAGGTGGCAGGTGGGAAACCGCCATGCAACTAAATGTCTGCCTCGATCCACACGGGACTAAAAAGAACCACTCATTAATTAAAACAAATGGGGCTCCGACTTAGCAACCCTTCCATAACCCGCGGGACACATGACGTGCCTCCAGTAGCCGCTCGCAGGGGGAGACGAGTGGCGCCCCCTGTGGCTAAGAGGGCGCCGCCCCACCGCGTCTGCGTTCGGTGACGTCAAGACCACGTCAAATATTGATGATGTCACAAGCCGAGGTTCATCAAACATGGCGGCCCACGTCCCACTCCTACTCATTTACGGGCGCACTTGAGAGGCTGACCCGTGACGTCTGCAAGTCACGTGACGCAGTCACTTCTAACCCCACGCCATGGCGCTCAACTTAAAAGTGGCATAGTCCCATGGTTTCGTGGTTTCTAGCATTTTCTGAGATAAATAGATTAGGTTGGTTTTTGCAATCTATGTTACTTTAGTTTTAAGTAACTTTTATTTTAAATGGATAACTCTTGATATACAGTAAAACCTTCCTAACCGACCACCTCTACAGATCGACCACTCCCCTATCTCGATCGCTTTATTCGGGTCCCAACAATACCATTGTAACCATATTCTAACTCCCTAAACCGACCACTTAAAGTCGGTTCCAAGGTCGGTTGATTTAGAGAGGTTTACTGTATTTGATGTGCAAACATGTCAAATTAGTTTTGACGAGCAAACCAAAACTCAATATGATTCAACAGAAACATGTTCTATTAAATTGACTTAATATGTCCTATGTGGCAACAAATGCTTACTAAGTGCACACTCATGGCGACTTTATAGTGCTGCCCAATGGAAGTGGGAGACCAGGCTGCCGGCACCATGACCTAATATATCCCACTCAGTCACATTATCCTGATACTGAGTAACTAGTAATGATTCATGAAGATGCCTTTGTACATGGCTTTATTTTTGTGTGCGTGCAGAGAATGGAGGTATTTCCTTCCTTGTTGTTGCAATGCCTTGTGGCGCAGCACTATTATAGTATTAACGTTATCACGAGTATGCGGTGTCACAAGCCGGTACCCATCCTGATATGGCCTTGTAGCTAGGACGTATAACTCCGACAAACAAACGAAGACAAAATCTAAATCATTGGGCTCAAATATGATTAGCCTGAACGTGTTTATGGAAGAGGACCAATATAAATACTTAGGCTTGTGTTTAGACCCTAAACATCGATGGCGGGGTTTAAGGGGGGGGGGGGGGGTGAAGGAGAACAATGACTCGGCTATCTTTGTACAAATCACCAAGTTCAGCCAGCTCGGGGTGGGGGGTGGGGGTGTGGGTAGGGGGGTGGAGAAGGAAGCGGTCTGAATGACCATAGAAGTGTGTGATAGATGTGCCTCTCTTGTCCGATAATCGACTACTTTGCATCGGGGACTCATGCCGCATCACGCCACCTACCGGAGAAATGCTCGTGCCACAAAACACACACGCGCACACACACTCACTCACTCACACACACACTGCGCCACACATATTCACACATAGTGACATACACACACACACACACACACACACACACACTGCGCCAGTCAGTGTGAGTAGCGCCCAATGGGGACGCCAGCAGCGGAGAGGATTAACTTCCGGCTAATGAGCGCGCGGTGCATTCTGGGGCGGGCCTTCCGGTGGGCCCCATACGTCTCTGTTGATGACAGCGCAGTTTACACTTTGCGCTGAGACAGTGATTAAGACGCACTGTCTGACGGACACACGCAAGTACAGCAGATTAGTGAGGCTGTAATGAAGGAGATTAGTAGGCGCACAGACGCCATCTTCCTTCCCATGATGCATCACGGCGCGCAGCCGCTAACAGTAATACCAAGGGCACTGTGGGGCGCATAGGTTATGGCATTGTAACATTGGGGAGGGTGGGAGGGGAGCGATTATGACATGGGGAGAAGAGGGGGAGGGGGAGAGGGGGAGGGATGGGAGAGGGATGGGGAGTGGGAGGGATGGGGGAGGGGAGGGGGAGGGAGGGAGGGGAGGGTGGGGAGGGAGGGGGAAGTAAGAAGGTAGGATAGGGAATGGGGCGGGACGAGATGGGAGGGTGAAGGGTATGCAGCATGGGAGGAAGGGCGGGAGAGAGAGGGACGGAGGGAAATAGGGATGGGGAAAGGGGTGGAGAAAGGGGTGGAGAAAGGGACGGATAGAGGGAAGCAGGGAGGGTTAGAGGGAGGGATAGAGGGAACGAAAGGGAGGGAGAGGGGGGAGAGAGAGGGGAGAGGGAGGGATAGAGGGAGGATGAGAGGGGAGGGAGGATGAATGGAGAGGGGAGAGAGGGAGGGAGAGCGCGAGTAAGGGAGGGAGAGAGCGAGAAAGGGAGGGAGAGAGCGAGAAAGGGAGGGAGAGAGCGAGTGAGGGAGGAAGAGCGAGAGAGGGAGGGAGAGAGTGAGAGAGCGATAGAGGGAGGGAGAGAGCGAGGGAGAGAGGGAGGGAGAGAGGGAGGGAGGCAGGGAGAGGGAGAGACGGAGAGGGAGGAAGGGAGGGATAGAGGGAAGGAAAAGGAGGGAGAGAGGGAGGGACAGAAACTCAGTAACAAGTAGTTCACCAAATTAAAATATCCTTCCAGCCAAAAAACCCGAGAACAAGCGAAAGCACAATCCCAACCGCCGCCCCTCCCCCTTCGTCCCTCGTCTACCCCCCCCCCCCCCGCTCGTGTTAGAAGTCATCCAAAGTTGTCACCATTTTCCTGGTCATTCAGAACGTACTACTTACTAAGACACCCCCCCCCCCCCACGCCCCGCTCCACCTCGACATGGTAATAATACACATTAACATTTATCACAGAACATGACTATGGTTTACCTTATATCAACACTTTATTTAACCATAAAAGTCGTAGGCCTACTCCTACCATCAAGTTTTCTTCGACTGCAACATTATTGAAAACGTTGGATGATAGCCCCCCCCCGTCTGATCCAATCAGGCAATGTTTCGAATGATCCAAACTTGAATAATTTTTTGCAAAGAAAATGTTCTCACCAGATCGCATATAGGCATACTACTCTTTCTTTCACTTACAGAAGAATTGGTATTTTAGATAGAATCCTTCTAATAGTAATAACCTCATGTGTTGGAGCACCCTATAAACATGACAGACAATGACCTTCCTTAAAAACTAAAAATAATAATATTTAAAAAAAGAGAGAAAAAAAAGAAAGAAAGAAAGAAGACACCCATCCGTTCACAGTGCTCCTTTATCGTACATGTTTTGCTCTAATTGGACAAATGTGGCCTTCGGGATGGCGGGGGGGGGGGGGGGGGGGGGGGGAAGAACCGTTTAGATCCGGGCATTCAATTCAACGCCAAATTGCGCGCCGGCTCTCGTTTCGCACGCCACGCGAAAGCCGGGCGCGCAGCAGACAATGGGAGCGGCGCTCTGATTGGTCAGTCAGGAAGCAATGGTAGGCAGCGCCTGATTGGCTGCCAGGAAATGGGCGAGAGAGGGCGTGCAATGCGCACGCCCTGGCCTGCGGGCGTCGCGTGAATGGGATGGAGGGATGGGGGGGATGGGCGGATGGGAGGGATGGGGAGAGGGGTATGGGGGTATGGAGGGGAGGGATGGGGAGGGATGGGGGACGGAGGGATGGGATGGGATGGGGAATGAGGATGGAGGGATGGGGGATGCAGGATGGAGGGATGGGAGGTGGGGGATGGAGGGATGGGATGGGGGGTGGAGGGATGGGATGGGGGATGGAGGGATGGGAGATGGGGGGATGGAGGGATGGGATGGGGGATGGAGGGATGGAGGGCTAGAGGGGTGGAGAGATGGGAGTCGAGGGATGGAGGGATGGAGGGGTAGAGGGAGAGGGTGGGGAGATGGGGGATCGGGGGATGGAGAGATGGAGAGATGGAGGGATGGAGAGATGGAAATTAAGGAACAGGGTAAAGCGCGAGGGTATGAGGTTGGGGGGGGGGGCGGACGCACCGGAGGGCAAAGAATGGGGTAACTTGAAACTGTGGAAACCGCTGATGACACACGTGACTTCACAGACACAACGAGAAATGGCGAGAGTCAAATGCCGTGTTGCCTCGCTCTCTTCCACTCCACTTTGTAGCCTGGAGCCATCGCTAATTTGGGATGCGTTAAAGGCGGTTCTCGAGTGTATTACTACAAGATGGTACTATGGTATGGGTGTTCACTGTAGAAAACACTTACCCTCTTGATACCATGGTATTATATAGTATAGTTATACGAGTCTTACCTTGGTACAGATGATGGATAACTGTTGTTTTACCGAGGTATAAGCCTCGGATAGATGTGGGCTAGGGAGAGGTAAGCACGTCCGGTACCAGCAATCTTAACCTACTTATTGAGGATAAAAATGACTTTCAAACAATGGATACTATTACCTTACCGAAAAGGTACACCAACGGAATAGATGTGGCAGGGTGTGGCGGGAGGGCCCTAGCCCACATCTATCCGAGGCTTATACCTCGGTAAAACAACAGTTATCCATCATCTGTACCAAGGTAAGACTCGTATAACTATACTATTTTACCTCGGTAAACAGCCTCAGGCTAGCCTCAGGCTAGGGAGACCTTTACATAATTCATTTTTATCCTTAATATCATTCTTTCTTATTATTATAACATTCTAAATTTTTGTTCTCACCTATTCTTGTTAGTTGGCGAGAAGACGCTTTGCAACGCCGGTAGGCTTTTCTAGTCGTTTATTATAATGTTTTGCAAACGACTTAGCCGTCTTCCAGCCTGCATGCGCTAGTATTCTTTTCACAGAAATACCAAGCACCCGTGCCTTGGAGACCATGGCTCCTCTAGTTGAGTGGGGAAGAGTATTTACTCGTATCCACTCCAGCCAATTTCAACACCGTAATTGTCCATCTGGCAAGTGTGCCTCGTGGAAATCGCCTTATGTGGCTTTATAAAGCTCACTAATAGTTGTTGTGATGCACGTAAATCCTTTGTCTTGTATATATAAGCCCGTATGGCCGACACAACACATAATTTCCGATCATTCGGAAAACAGTCTAAGTGAACCATTGATAAAGGGTCACCTAACGTGTTCGATTTAAGCAATTTTTCTAAATCAAACGTAGCTTGTTGCTTGTCTATTTCTAATCCAGTTAAGGATAAAGCAACAATCGTCTGTCCTCTGTGTCCAGTTACTAACAATAACAGGACCGCGACCTTAAAACCTAACTGTTTTATATCTAACCACGAGTTGTGAGGCCAAGCCTGAAACAACTTAAATACTATAGAAACATCCCAAAACCGACTATACTTTGGTTTTGGAGGATTCCTTTGATAAATTGAACGAAGTAAATAACAAATAACATAATGTTTTCCAACTGTTTCGCCATCAATTCTAGGTAATATAATTGATAACGCACACCTCGCCGCATTAATCGATCCAAAGGAAAGTCCTTCATCCTCTAGAGAACGAAGAAACCGAGCTACTTGTGAAATCTTTGGATTTGTTGGCTTAACTTTCATTAACAAACAATGTACACCCCATTTCTTTAAATAGGTTGTATACATTTTGACAGTTCCTGGCCTCCAGGCATCCGATACTATCCTATCCTCAGTAATTCTGTCCAATCCAAATTGCTGTAGCTGCTTCCTTAGAAAAGGAATGCCAATAGGGGCGTCGTTGACACGTCGCCGTGAACCACTAGCGGTCCGTGGTGCGTCAGATTCCCGAGTTTTCTTGGGAATCGTATACGATCTTTTGCCAGTTGTGAAACTGCTGGCAGCCAAGGTTGCGTGTCCCAATCGGGCACCACCAGTATCGCATGTGTCCCTTCCAAGCCGATTTTTCTCACTACTCGGCTGATAATACTAAATGGTGGGAAAATATAAAAATAATTATTTTCCCAGGTAATAGCAAACGCATCTACTTTCCAAGCATCCGGTTCAGGATGCCAAGAAACATAACAGGGTAACTTGTTATTATTTCGTGATGCAAATAAGTCAACTTCAGGTGTACCCCATTTTTCACAAACGAAGTTAAACAAATGTGTAGAGAGAGACCACTCTAAATGGTCATGGAAATTTCTACTTTTATAATCTGCAAGTGTATTTTGTGACCCTGGAATATGCGCTACAGTCAGCCAGACTTGTTGAGCCTGTGCCCAGTTCCAAATCAGTTTAGATAACTGATTGCAAGACTTTGATTTGGTTCCACCCATGTTACGAATATATGCCATGGCAGTAGTATTATCAGTTAGTATTCTAACCTGTGATTTATTTATCTTTACTAAACTACGTAAGCCCAGATAAATAGCACGCAATTCTAGTGCATTAATATAGTCTGATTTTTCATCATCAAGCCATCTACCTCCTGTTGTGACCCCATCTCGATGAGCTCCCCAACCTTCTAACGAAGCATCAGTAGTAATTACTGTATTAGGTTCCGCCATGCGGATTGGATTTGGTGAACTTGCTATATGCTGCATCCACCATCCAATATCCTTTAACCCTTCTTGCGAAATAAACATCTTTCGCTCAAAATTGCCTTTAGTTTGTGTTAACGCTAAATTTTTATCTATTTCTAGCGACTTAATATGGGCCTTCCCATATAACACAGCAGGTGCATGTGAGGTCATTATGCCAATAAGAACAGCAACCTGTCTAATTTTTGGCTTTGATAACTTAATAAGCTGAGTCGCTGTAGTCATAAACTTAATTAGTTTTTGTTCTGTTATCGACACTGTAAGGGACTGTGTATCCAGAATAAACCCTAAACATTTGAGTTGTTTTGTTGGTTTAAACACTGACTTTTGTTGATGTACATAAAACCCCAATTTAGTGAGTAATGCACATAAATCCAAAACTGCATTCACACAACCAATTTGTGTTGATGCTATAATAAAAGAATCATCTATGTATGGAAACATTATATGACCCTTCCTCGCCATTACCGAGAAAACAGGTTTAAGCAATTTAGTAAATAAACGTGGCGCACAAGCTAAGCCATTCGGCATACAGGTAAACTCATAGAGTTGGTTATCCCAAATAAATCGAAGAAATTTTCGGTATTGTTCCATTATGGGAAGCGTATAATATGCATCCTGTAAATCAACACTAGCCATCCACGCATCTGGTGTAATCAGATCTCGTGCCGTATCTAGAGAGAACATTTTAAAATGTCGATATTCCACCCTTTTATTAAGGATTGTTAAATCCAGGATCATTCGAACATCACCATTAGGCTTCGGTCTCGAGAAAATGTTTGAAATAAACTGTCCTGAACAGTGTGTCACTTTTTGTATAATTCCTTTCTCAAAGAATTTATGTACCTGTTTAGTTAGTGCGTCTCGTTCAACTGGTTGAATGTTATATGGAAAAGGTATTATACTTTGTACAGGAATTTGTGTAAAGGGAATTTGAACTCCCCTAACTATTTCTATAATTTCTTGGTCACTAGTAATTTTGTGCCACTCAGAAATATGATTACTAATATTACCAGCCACAAAGTTGCTTACAGTTTGTGTGTTTTTAGAGGCTGCAGGGACTTGTAAAGTTTGTGTTTGGACCTCTACTTGGACCCGCCCCTGGGGAAAGGTCTTGACGAGTTGAACCCTCGACCTATTGGCCGTGCGGTGTTGTCGGTCCAGCCTGGGCGAGCGCCCCGGCCCCGAAACCCTTGACCGAAGTTTGAACTCGGTCTGGTTCCTCTGGTGAACCGTCGTGGACGAAAATCCCCTCGTGACTTTTTGAAACGAGGAACTTCCTGTTTCTTCTTGCCATCCATGTTTTTGCCACTCTTGGCTGCAGTCTCTACCTCTTTATAGAGGTATTGTAGTTGACCGCCCAACATCTTGGTATTATCTAAAGGTTTCCCTTTAATCGGCTCTGGAGCAAGATAGAGCGTAAACTCCTTCCCCTCATTATCGGTAACCTTCTTAGAGCGAGCCACTTCTTTGCCAGCATCTGTGCAAACTGACTTGAAGACATTTTCATATCTTCGAAACGACAGGTAATTACCTGCCGCCGCTAGTACTGCAATGCCTTTGTCCATTGTCTTAGCCAAAGACGAGAACTTATTTTCACTCTGCATCCTATTAGCCACAGGAACAATAGCTGTTAGGGTAGCCAACACTGCCTTATGCACTGTGTGCAACACATCCTCAAACTTCTTACGGTCATCCGTCATATTGACATCCCGATCCATTTCTTTAATGATGGAGTTGGGAACACCCTTTATGCCTGTTAACTCATCTCCTAACTTGGAGATAACCTCCGCCGGTTTGAACGTGCAAAAATGACCATTCACGGTCTCGCGCATAACCGTAGTGGTTTTTAACCCGCTTAGCCTTTGGCTTCTCCACCTTCTTAGCCACTTTAGTGCCAATGTCCGCATAGACCCCTTCATATACGGTGTCTGAGTCTGATTCCGTAGAAGTAGACTCAGTGGACGACTCAGAAGAAGAATTTTTCCTCTTCCTCTTCTTCTTTTTGGACTTAGTCTTCCGCTTTTTGCGCAAACCTGACTCTGCCCGCTCCTTGGTGAATTCATCACCCGAAGAAATCACCTGTTTCTTCTTCTTCCTCTGTTTAGGAGAAGGAGGAGGAGGAGCCTTAAGCTCCACCGCCGAGTCTGTGTCCAAGAAATCCTCAAATGAATCCTCTTGGACACTCGGCCTACGCCGCTTCCGAGACACAGGCGATTTGGCAGTCAAGATGTGGCTTTCCAATCTTGCAAAGCGAGCCTCCCAATCTGGAGGCGCAGGCACATCAGGCATTGCGTCCTCGTCCGGGTCGGAGAGGATATGCGCCTGGGGCTGTGTCGACGGCCCTGCCGACAACACGGGTGAGGAGTCGTACTCCTCGTCCACTCCACTCGGAACACGCCCCTCGGCTGCTGCTGCACCGCGCTTACTCCGCTTCGTGGCCATCGGGAACTGAAACAAACATTTTTGGTCAGTCCCGGTATATATATATGTCACAATATGGTTGTTTCAAACTCATTTGGACATCTATTGGTGTTAAAGAACGTGTTTTATACCATTATAACACAGGCGTAATAAGCTAAATTTGTGCGTGGGTTGTGGGTCAAGCCCAAACCTTACGCGGGGTCGGGACCAGTGTATCGGCCCGCCCATCCCTCTGTTCCGCACACTTCTCCCACCTGTGACTACTACGTCAACAAGTTGGAGAAAAATGCTACGAAACTCGGAGAAACGCCTGAAAAAGTTTTGTCTAGGGGAGTCTATAAAAGAAACCCAGGAGCATCTCCAACATTACTCTCTATTAGAGTACGAGAGAATTTCCACATGAGATAGGGCGAAACCCACATCTCTACCCATAGTCACACGGTGACCCGGGTGTTGACATAACCGCTAATGACCGGTTTGGTTCCTTCGAGAAACCCACTCGAGTGTTCTATCCTTGGTTGTTTATAACCAAATAAACTCGTCCAAATTGGACCAACGAAAGTCTAAACTTTCCATATTGATGCTCTAATGCATCATAATTAAGCTAACCACAGTTTTTATTATACTTACTGCGTATTTGCTTGTATGTAGACTAATTTTGCCGGAGCAACCCAACGACACGTTATCCAGTCGTGAGTTGTATATGCTAATTGCTGGTACCGGACGTGCTTACCTCTCCCTAGCCTGAGGCTAGCCTGAGGCTGTTTACCGAGGTAAAATAGCAAACTATCCCTATCATAGGTCACAAATTATTTGCCAAATTTGTAGTATCACCACAGTTCGGTGGAAGTTAGTAAAGTAGTCATTGACTCTTGGAGACTGGACTTTTTTTAAAGCAACCTCTGCAGACAACAACTTTGGTATTTAACATTACTAGGAAATATTATTTTCCCCATTTAGTTAGTGTAATAATTTCATAATAAAAACATAATCAAATTCTACTCTGAAAACCGGTATGACATTACTATGTACTCATTCAATGCAAACGATTAAAAAAAAAGAGTAAATCATTGAATAAGCAGAGCAAATTACAATTTCATTTAATATAGGTATTCCGAGTCCTGCTGGTTCCTCAGGTACACCGGTTCACAGTTTCAGCATACAACCGAAAGTGGGGGTTGGTGCCCCTCCCAGCCCTATCCTTCCCTATAGACTGCATATTTTCAACTCACTTTGCACCTATAACCACATGCCTCCTGATGACCAAACTTGGTAGCGTTATTGCCGATTTTAGTCATAGGCTTCATCAGTAACTGGTTCTATTAACTTCACTTAGTATGCCTTTCTATGCAGCACCAAATGCTTAATAATAAAGGCACCAATATCTACGTAGGTTCACATTTGGATAAGTGTTTTGTTTTTGAAAACTGTATGCTTTTATCTGACTATCCAACTTCCGCCCACCCACCCCCCTTAATTTTGTTTGGAGGGAGGGGGGCAAATATGTTGCTCTGTTAAATAAATGTTTTGTCGGCGCAGAAACACTGGTCTTCCAGCAAGTTTGTTCAATTCAGGATTATTTATACCAAAAAAATACAACAAAAACAAAACAAAAAGACAAAGGCTCTTTCCCCCTTCTGGGCCCGACTTGGGGGCTTATTATTATTATTATTATTATTATTATTATTATTATTATTATTATTCAGAATGAAACCTTCATTAAAACCTCTATCTTACTACCGTCCATTCGTCTTTAACACGGGAGGGACTCTTAGTGCACCTGCAACAAAGAGGGGAGCAGTGGACAGGCTCGATGAGACAAATATGCACATGTAGACCCTGCTTGGAATTAATCTGGGCGGAAGCAGAGCCCAGTTTCGGCTCCACACGTGTTGTCCTAATTAAAAGGCGATTGCTGCATATATCAATGTCTGGGGTCAGTCGGAATCGGCAATCGTCACAAGACCGATAAAGCACGCCTCGTCTTGCCCCTCATTCAGAGGACATAGGAACAAAGGAACAACCTCCACACCCACCCAGCCACCCACAGACACACGCACACATCCACCCACACACATTCCCACCCACCCACACAGCCACCTACCCACACACATCCACCCACAGCCACCCACACACACACAGCCACCCACACACACAGCCACCCAAAGACACACACGCACACCCACACACATACCCACACTCACCCACCCACACACATACCTACCCACCCACAGCCACCCACACAGCCACCCACACACACATCCACCCACAGACACACAGCCACCCACACACACAGCCACCCACACATACCCACAGACACAACCACTCACCCACCCACACACAGCCACCCACCACAGCCACCCACACACATACCCACACACGCACCCACCCACCCACAGCCACACACACAACCACCCACAGACACACATCCACCCACCCACACAGCCACCCACCCACACACCCCACAGCCACCCACCCACCCACACACACGTCCACCTACACAGCCAGCCACCCACACACACACGTATCCCCACGCACCCACCAACCCACACACACACATACCCACCCCCACCCCCACACCCCAGCCACTCCCACGGACAGCCAGCCACCCATCCCCAGCCACCCCCAGCCACCCCCACGCACACCCATCCCCACCAATATACCTACCTCCATATCCACACGTAGATCTGCTTACCCCAAATTTCCTATTTGCAGGGTCCGTACACATGTGAAGACATGGTGGAATCCAAGGCTATTTCAAAGCTATTTAATGCCGAATTCTTTTTAAATATAGGAATTCACTTAAATTTATTCCGAAATCGACATTCCGAATCGCAATTTAGGACTAATTTAGATCAGTGGGGACAGTTTAATGGAATTCAAGGCTTTTCAAGACTAATTATCCAAAATAAGTTAAATGCAAGGCTTTTCAATGCCTTGAAATGGGGAAACTGAAGTTCAAGACTTTTCAAGACTTTCCAGGCCGCATACGGACCCTGTATTTGTGTACTCCAGTGAAGGAAACACTTACCATATTTTACTAAAGAAATTGTGTCCTTTCCAACAAAATTGTGTACTTTCCAAATTTGTTTAGCAAACACAATTTTAATGTTGTTTATTGGCGTACTCCAGCTTAAAACTTTGTAGAAAATACACAAAAGCCATATGAGTACACAGGTCTTGCCTACCCCAAATTACCTATTTGGGTACTCCAGTAGAAAGAAATTGTGTACTTTGCACTTTGTATATAAACAATGTTTTTTTAAATGGGTCATTTCCACGCTTTTTGGGGGGTGTATTATGTTATATTGATTTTGCGTATGGGCATACTCCGGCTTGAAACGATACAAAATACAAATTTCCCATGCTTTCAATTCAAATGTCTTAATATATTATAAAGATACATTTATTATAAACGTTACTTCAAACCAAAGTAAGGCAGAATATGGTGATGTCCCTAATATAGGTATATCTCAGAAAATGGCAGAAACTAATATGTAACGGACTAGGCAACCTTAATAGATCCCTCTTCCTGAAATATATTATGTTATCAGTATTTCGAGGTGCAAAGTAAAATCAATTTGGGAAGTTTTCACTTCAAATACTTCCAAAGGAAGCCTCTTTAAAGTAAAAAGTTACTTGAAACTAAAGTAAAGTGGATTATAACGATCAACCTAATATATTTATCCCAGAAATAACTCCAGCCTTCGGATTATCCAGGTTTACAACTGTAAGACTGTGCAACTTAAAGACTATGCTACTGTTATGCCGGTGTTGCAGTTTCCGCGGCACACCAGTTTGCGAGGGACACATCGCTTCTGTGCATGCATCAAAATCGAACTGCATCGTCACTAACCTTATAAATTTAATATACTGTGTTTGGTAAAGATGTTTTCTATATGTGTACCAAGCGATTTGTTTCTAGGTGGTGTGGTTTTAGAGATATTTTACTTTTGCTGTATTTTCTGTATGCAGATTGCTCACGACCATTGACAATGCCTTGAGTTTGACGGTACGTTATATATTTAATATAATCTGTTTGTTGAATATCTTTTCTGTATGTGTGCCAAGCGGTTTATTTCTAGGTGGTGTAATTTGAGAGATATTTGACTTTTTCTGTATGAAGATCACTCACGGCCATTGACAATGCATTTGAATGGATGTGTCCCTCGCAAACTGGTGTGCCACGGAAACTGCAACACCGGCCTATTTAATGTTGCCTTTTCTAGAAAATTTAATGGATACATCCCGTAATATATTACATAATATACCAGACACTAAAAATATCATACTGTGGTTTTAATGCCTTAAAATTACATTACCAAGTATTTTTTGTCTTTGCTTTTTTGGTACATTAGTTGATTAAACAGGGGCAATTTCAATCACAGGCAATTGGTCTTCAATATTCCACTTAGTCCTGGACCTGCCATAGAGACCTGTATACAACTGCTGAAAAGGAGAATTTGAATGTTGGTTTGAGTAATAGACATATATAGATTTAAAAATTCACTAGGTGGAATTTTGAAAAACCTGTGCAAAACCTGGAAACGGGACATGTTTAAAAATGGCCGCCTATAGCAACCGGGTGGAATTTTTCATGGATATAATTCCAAAGTTAATTGCTCCTTACTCTCTCCTAGTAATGTGGAGCGGAGCGCCAGGCTCGATAGCGACAAAAATGCATGTTTACATCATTGCTTTGACTCAGCCAGGGTTTGAATCCTACAATCTACCAAAAAAGGGCAGGCGGACACTCAACTCATTCGGCCATCCCTATTAAGTTTACATTATTGATTAATTTATTTGTTGATTAATGTATAATTTCTACATTTAATTCCACTATTTATGGCTACTCTGTTCATCTAGCTCGCATTGCAAAGCGAGTACAAATAACTATAGGAGATTCTTCAATAATGACATCTTGGCTGTTTTGAGGCAAAATGCATTTCTCCGAGCGCGAAAAATGACACACAAGCAGACACTTAGTGAAATTAAGTGATATTCTTATGCTAAGGGGCACACAATCCCATCACATTGAGTGCTGATGCAACTGGAAATGACATTCCTCCCATTTGTAAATAACACTGATCAGGAAATATTACAGACGGGTAAGATTTGTCAATAGTTTTGGTAAATAATATCTAAATTCCATTCCTAAACCATCAAACAAGAAAAAAAACACCGTTGCAAATATATATTAGTACCAAGCGATACGAGTTCTGATGAATTCATAGTTGTGGTAGGGTGGGGTGGGGGTGTTATTTTTATTTGGGGGTATGATTTATTTGATTAGAAAATATCAGCAATTGCGTTGTTGGCGTGTTAGTAGGACGGGGCCTATTTTTGCTCGGCAGTCTACGAGAATCTGACTCACTCGGCGCCTTGCGCACGCAATAAACACTACATTTTAACCCACCCACTCACCCTCCCCTCCCTGCGAGGCCTCCTTTGTCTAAATTGAGTCTTGTCTGTGTGAACCGAGTGACCGGCAAAGCAAATCAGCATATTTTCACTTCCTTTACGCGTCTTAACACTTCTGTCCATGGCCGTAATCGCACGCAAGCCCAAACAGTGACCTACAATGGTTCCAAAACATGTCCACACGGCGGTGTAAGGAAACTTGATTGCTAATAATAACATTAATAACAACACTTGATCAAGGCGGCTACCAACCACTAAATGTCTCATATTGTCGGTATATTAGAACCCATATCGACAGTCTACCGCGATTAGAAAAGCTCATTCGCATTACCGATTGACTCTTTGGTGATAAAAACAACAACAAAACAAAATGGCGTCTGATTAAAATGTGGCGGGAAGATGAATGTGCGCGCCATTGATTAGGGCGCATGCGCATGCGCGTGCACCGAGCGCAACGTCCGGCAGACGACAATCGACGCCGGACGGCGACAGAGTTTGGCGCGCAAAGACTGCCTAATGAAATAAAGCCGCAGCGACCCGTGCGGGGAATGCGGGCAGCCGAAAGGGGGCGCCACTGTCTGAGTCACCATGTGACGGAATGGCACTAAAGTAGCCATCTTTAATTTGCTTTAAAAGGAGGGGAGACAAAAAGGGGAAGATCTAGATCTCGCGGTTCTGATGTGACCGCGCGAGGACAAGCGGCAAAATGGGGCGCTGGGTGTCATCAATCAGGCACAAATGTCACGCGGCGAGTTAATTCCATTAAGGGTCACCTCGATTATGGTTTGGACCAGTTTTGCTTAGCATGTGAAAAACAAATTGTGTGTGATTTATTGTGCTAGGCAAATGGAACATTTCTTTTGCACAATAACATTGATAAGGAGTCCTTTACAATTATCAACAATTTCAGGAATGTACAAAACATATTTTCTAATACAACCCTTCCTCTCACAAAGTGTACAATAAAAGTGCTGGTGTTTTACAATTGTTTTTATCCTAAGTTGGTTGGTTATTTGGTTGGTTGTTGGGGTTTTACGTCCTGGCAACATCTAAGGTCATACCGGTACATTACCGAGTACAGGTAGAAACAAAATCATCAAAACCTTAATGTTCCAGTGTTCTCACACGTACCGCATGGTACCTTTATTCGCTGAATAAAATATTATCCTTTCTCAAAAAAACAAAAACTAACCAAGATTATGCAGCTTTAATTTGACTGACATTTAAACAAAAAATAATGTCAGAAGAATATGGTGGGTCTTCACCCCCCCCCCCCAACACACACACCTCAAGAAGGGTTTGTGCGCTTATGAAAATGTTGATAATTGTGAAGGACCCAGAATAACAACAGATTCCGCATAAACAATCCACAGTCCGCCTTTTCCACTCAACCGGAGAGGGTGTGTGAATTCCATATTCAGATCCCGTCTGTGATCCAGCCATCACTCACTAGCTCAGTGGATTAAGACAATTATCACACGAGCAGAGTCCTTCCGATTCAACACGACGTGACGTTAACGATCAGCAACGTCATTTACATTCACGACAATGCGAGATTGAGTATCCGTTTCATTTAGGGGGGAGGAGAGAGAATCAGCTCTCTCAACTCTCAATAATCGCATTTGTTTTTATCAAGTTAATTATTTCCAAGCAAATTACATTTTTACTTGAATGCTTGTTCTTGTTAACTTTTCTCGTGATAAGACATTAAAAAAGACGCAATGTGTATATTTGAGTGTATACATAATGTTATATATCTGATATGTTATATATCTGCCATATATATACTTACTATATACTATATAACAGAATATACCGATTTGGATTACCAATTCATATTCGCATAATATATTATTGCTATATATATGCTAGGAATAGAGCACACTATTTATGATCAATATGTACATTATTCAAATAGAAATAACGCTTGATAATCAATACCGACAGACTACTTAATCCAAGAAATATAAATACAGGTATATGTGCATTCAGGTATATATTTCTATATATTTGTGTAAATTAATATACAGTAAAACCTCTCTAAATCGACCGACCCTGGGACCGACTCTAGGTCCATTTAGGGAGGTGGTCGGCTTAGGGAGTTTTTCATATCATTACAATGGTTTGTATGGGCGATCGTTCAGGACCCAAATAAAGTGATCGATATAGGGGAGTGGTCGATCTGTGGAGGTGGTCGGTTAGATAGGTTTTACTGTACTAATATGTTCATATATTCAAATACTTATACATGTACACACTTAGATACCAAAACACTTATAAGTTATCTATATACTTTTTCCACCAAGTGACTTAGGGGGCGGCGACGCCTTGATACCAAAAGTCGCCGTTGGTGTCGCCACTAGACCACTGGCCCTCAAGGCCCGCCTCAATGGAGGCAATCGGGGGCAACCAAAGCCCTCATTGGCTAATGATAATAAACTTAACTAATAGTAGTAATACTATATATAACTAATTCCTCCCTACTGAAGATTTATGCCCGTATATTAAAGTTGCATAGTCCGATGGTTTTGAATTTCTGTATTTTTTCTGAGATAAATATATTAGATGGATCACTAGTATCTACTTTACACTAGTTCAAAGTTACCTTTATTTTAAATTGTAAACTTTTAAGATATTTTGAGTGCAAACATGGAAAATCAGTTTTGGCGGGCTTGCCAAAACTCTGACACCATAGACTTCTGCAGTAACAGGTTCTGTTAAATTGACTCAGTATTGCCTTCTACTCAGAAACAAATGCTTAATATTAATAAGTCCATCAATATCTAAGTTAGATATGTAAAATCAAATCTAGATAATTGTGTCGTGGGGGTGATGAAAATGGGAAATACTGCGCCTAGAGCGGGACTCGAACCCGCATCTCTTTGCATTCCGGGCCAGTGTGCTAACCATTACACCACCTAGGCTCCCTGATATCAATACACTCCCCACGCCTACCTGTCTATGTGGTTACTTGCCTGAGAGGTCAGTGCAGACCACTACACTCATCCCCCTGGAATTGTAAGTATTGTAATGCTTACAATTACATACATACAGGCAATGCACTAACACATACATACACAGGGTAGGTTCAACAACCATATAGCGCGTAGCTTGTACAGGATCCTGATCACGGCAACCAGTGTCGTGGGGGTGATGAAAATGGGAAATACTGTGCCTAGAGCAGGACTCGAACCCACATCTCTTTGCATTCCGGGCCAGTGTGCTAACCATTACACCACCTAGGCTCCCTGATATCAATACACTCCCCACGCCTACCTGTCTATGTGGTTACTTGCCTGAGAGGTCAGTGCAGACCACTACAATTGGGTTGGTTTTGACAATTTTATATTTCATCAGACTATGCAGCTTTAATATACTATATATATATACATATACATAAATATATATACATGTATATATACATATAAACTGAAACAGACAGGGTGGGGGAAATATGGGTGTTTATCCTACATATGGTGCGATAACTAATCTCCCAGTCCCATACACCTGCTACATATTTTTTTGACACAGAATTGTTGTCTGTAAATAAACAAGCAATGGGTCGCTATCATGTAGCCCAGCAGTGTACGCTGTGATAGCCTGAAGCGGTGCGGTCCCTTTTTTTGGCTTAGATCACATTTCAAGTGCTGATTTCCCACCCCCGAGGCGACGTGTAGCCAGCGGTAACCCGCCAAACTGGCACCAGCAGCTGCCCCCCCGCCCCCCCTGAATGAGATGGCCGAATCAGCAAAATCCCACACTTCCCGTGAGGTGAAGAAGGTGGCTGGTTCGATCCCTGGTCGTGTCGAACCAATAACTTAGCAAATTAATGCTTGTTGCTACTGAGCATGCCTCTCAGGCTTTAAAGTTGCATAGTCCTATGCTTTTTAGTTTTGCCATTGTTACTTTTCTTTTAGCTTGAAGTAACTTTTACTTTAAATGGCTAACTTTGGAGATATTTGACGCGAAAACATACCAAATTAATTTCAGCAAGCACGTCAAAACTCTCACACCATAGGCTTATTAACAGGTCTATTAAATTAAGATAGTATGCCCCTTCTATGTAACAATAAATGCTTGATAAGTGTACCTGTATTTAAATTGGATATGTAGAATTAAATCTAGATAATTGCTTTGATTTTGAAAATTTGATGTTGGGATATCGGGTCATGGTGGAACGGTATCGTCTCTCAATAGGACAGCACTAAAAAGCCACCATTAATATTCACTGTCAGTATCTGTTCTGGACGGGGCTGCCCTCTATGGAAGATCTTCTGATCAAAAAGAATCTCCGGTGGATTGGACACCTCATGAGGATGTCATCAGTCAGGCTACCAAAGCAGATCCTCTATTCTCAACTGTCTTCTGGTTACAGAAAGAGAGGGCGCCCTCATCTCCGGTTCAAGGATACCATCAAGAGAAACCTGAAGCTGAGAGACATTAAGACCGACTCAGGGACGTCACTCTCACAGCAGAGAGCTAAATGGAGAGCAGCAGTCAAGTAATGAAAGCAGTCTTTGTCGCATCGCGACCAATAGCATGATGATGATGATCTGTTCTGATATGACCTGATATGCTAAGGCCAAACAAGCAAAAACTAATTTTTTTAAACCTAATAAAAGTAATCAAAAACAAAACAAAAAACAAACTCGCCTTCACACTCGCCCTTCCCCCTGGTGCATAAATGTTGAACTAATAAAAACATTAAAAAATATGACTGAGACTGTCTCAAAAGGTGCTAAGCAATATGGGACAAAACTTTGTCCATTGTAATGATCAACATACTATCTGCTTATGCATTTACTCAGGATAAACTGATTTGTTTTTTACATGGTGTTTCAATAGAATACATATTGATTTGAAGCAAATGTCCTTGTGTTTTCAGTGTAACCGTTTCTGTGCTGTTTTGTGTCAATCGTTACAATGGACAAACAAAAAAGAGTTATCACCTTTTGAGACAGGCTCATATATATTATATATATATATATATTATATATAATATATATGAGCCTATATACATATATATTATATATGTATATATACACATGTATATATATATATATATTATATATATATATATATATATATATATATATATATATATACATATAAATATATATATATACATGTGTATATATACAGTAAAACCTCTCTAAATCGACCAACCATGGGACCGATGTCCATTTAGGGAAGTGGTCGGTTTAAGGATTTTTGTTATCATTACAATGGTATTGTATGAGTGATCGTTTGGGACCCAAATAAAGCGATCGATATAAGGGAGTGGTTCATCTGCGGAGGTTGTTGGTTAGGAGAGAGAGAGAGAGCGAGAAAAATACAATATAATATATAAAGCATATATATTTTAAAATATAATAATAATAATAAGGCTGCTGCGCCGGCCTCACCTGCTGACACTTGACGCCTTCCATGGCGCTCGGTAGGGGGCGCACGCTGCCCCGGCCGAGCGCCTCCCGCTTCCGGCGCGAGCTGAAGAGTCTGAGCTCGCGTTTCTCCTCATCGCTGAGCCCGTTGCAGTAGCGCACCTCGTTGTCGTGGGGCGGCAGCTGTTGAAGGAGCTGCTTGATGCGGTACTTCTCTCCCACACTGTTGATGTAGGGCACCTTGTCCTCGGGCAGCGCGCTCATGTACTGGTGCACCTGGTGGCCGACAGAGGGCGACACGTAAGTCAAGGGGATGTGTGTGTATGGGCTGGGGTGTGGTGTGGGTGTGTGTGTGTGTGGATAGCAAAAGCCGACCAAAGTTAGAAATAAAATGAGGCCTCGCGTCTTTATATTTAAAGCTGCATAGTCCGATGAGGCATCACAATTTCCAAACCAAAACAAGTATCTAGATTTGATTCTACATATCCAACTTAGACGCGAATGCCCTTATATTTATATAACGAGGATGTGTTGCGGACATTTATTGCGTACACCACAGTTACAGTCGCTAATTAAGGCTGGGTTGTTTTGATGGCTGCTTACAAGTTACAGCTGAACTGAATTCGGGTTCGCCGAACTCAATGAACTCACTAAATCTGCCCCTGGCTCCCCCATCAAGTGTGGCCCACATGTCTGTGTGGAAATATGCCTTCATACCAGCAGTTCACACAACCTCCACCCCCACCACCACCCCCACCACCACCCCACCCCCACCTCGCGCATGCAGCGTTTTGCGAGGTTAAACAGGCGGTTGTGGTTGGGAATATAGTGCCTCCATGCCGTCATTAGAAGCTCACAGACGAGTTGCCATGACAACATAACAACACCTTTAAACCTATTTGACCTCCCATCATGACAGGTCACGATCACCTGATCACGCTGCACTCAACCCCCCACCACCCTTCTACCACTAACCCCTATTTAGACCATCCTCGTCTGGTGCCAATATGGGCACAATCGGCATGTTAGTTGGTTGGCTGTTGTTATTTTACGTCCTGGCAACATCTAAGGTCATATCAGGATTCGTACCGACTTGTGACAGTGAACACTCATGGTGACTTTGCAGGGCTACCACACTGGGAAATCAGGCTGCCAGCACCATGAGCCGATATCGCACTCAGTCACATTATCCTGACACTGAGCCATTCAGGCCTTGCCCTATGCTAATAATGCCGAGTGCCTGGCTAGGAAGCGACAGGTATTAATTTGTAAGTCATTGGTTTGACTCGACCAGGATTCGAACCCACAAAGGTTCGGATCCCCCGATCTCCCAAAACACTCAACTCATTTGGCCACCCTGTCAGGTGCGAGATCAGGCACCATGACCCAATATCCCACTCAGTCACATTATCCCAACACTGAGCTAACCAATCCTTGCCCTATCCTATTAATGCCGAGCGCTAGGCTAGGAAACGACAAGTATCAATTTTGTATAAGTCATTGGTTTGACTCAACTGGGATTCAAACTCTCGATCTCCCTCACGGGAAGCCTGCGCTCTACCGATTCGGCTACCGCGTCCGGTCAATCGGTTTGTTTCTGTGTAGTTCATGTGAAATATATAGACATGTATATGTTGCAGAATTACATTATATTCCCATCCACCAACCTCCCACCCCTCCGATTTGACATGGATCTGAAGTTTTCGGAATGAGGTGTAAATTTCAAAGTAGGCATGCGAATGTGATCGACATGACTGGCAGAATAGATACCATTAACCTTTCACCATTATTATTATTTTGTTAAATGGCCACTATTATGGCCATGGGGCATGACCCTACAGCTAAAAAATCTTCCTTGGGGCATGCTCTAACAATGTGCCAAAGCTCATGTTTGTATCGTGAAAGGCAATATTCCCTCAAATATTGCACACCCTTTTTGCCAACAGAGTGGTAAACCATCAGGAATCAATCGCCCCTCCCCAAAAGGATTATATCGAATAAATAACTATACCAACTACTAATATAACTTATTATGAATTTTAGTACTGTCGAACGGTGATTATCTTTCACAATTGGGGGGGGGGGGATTTTCGAGGCATTCTCTACCCAAATCTCCACATATTGAGGCAAGCGGGAAGGTGAGGGTCATTCATTCACTGGTACTGGTAGATGCCTGTCTCTATAACACAGCCGAGACTGGCCAACCAAAAATACCAGCACAGTGTAGTGTAGATAAAGGATTCACCCGTGTACTCACAGGACACGGGTGAATACCAGCCCTATATAAAAGCGGTCGAAAAAGCGAGGAAATGAAATGAGAGCCTAATTTCACAATCTAAGAAGCTTTTTATGTCTTCATATTTCCCTGCTACCTTTGAGTTGAAAAATATAATAAAACATACAGTTTAATAGAATTTAAAAGTGAAATCGACGGCGTTCTATTGCCGCCATATTGTCTTTTTGCATTCTCTCCCATTTCACCAAATCTGTGCCGATATAAGTAGCCATTTGATATTGGAACCAGGCATTCTACTTCCTGTTCCATAGTAAAGCTATTTTCGCCCATATTTAGACCACGTTGTCATCCATCCGTGTACTACAATTACAGGGTGAATCTTTTATCTAAGTGTAGTGTAATACCAGTAGGCCTAGTTTGTGGCATTGAGTTTACCAATAAACCCGTGTTCATTAACTCTACATTCCACCGCAAGGAATAGTACTAACCCAGCCCGCTTGGGGGCGTGACAACTGAAAGCACCCCCATTATCGACGATGCGGGCTGTCGTCTGCGTTACTAACAAGTTGCCGTCGTGAAACTCTAGCCAAACAACACCACTGATGACAACACGGTGCAACAGACTACTAGTCCATTAATAGAATATCTAGAATATTATTAATACAATCATCCACAAAATATAGAAGATACTCCTATATTAAACAACAAATGATGATTTAGGGGTGGTGGGATATAGAAAACATGTGAAGAGTAGACAAGAGGAACCCAGTGTCAGGTCCCATATAAAGGGGCCTTAATAAATGGACTTTAAGTGGCTGTGTTTGGTGAACTTTGTCCTGCGCGCTGACCAATCTTAGACACAGAGTGGTCAGGGCCAGGTGGGCTGTAAGGTCATTACAAGATAAGGGCCCTTACTTATCCCCCAAGTGATCTGCAGACCGGAAGTAGGCCTACACCGGTTCATTCATTATCGACTAGCTGGGCTGCGTCCAGTTAGATTCACCGCTCCCCAGAGTAGGAGTGAATGACAATGTACAGTAAAACCTCTATAACCGACCACCTGCACAGATCAACCATTCCCCTATATTGATCGCTTTATTTGGGTCCCAAATGATCGCCCATACAATACCATTGTAGCAATTAAAAAACTCTGTAAACCAACCACCTCCCTAAATGGACCATTTAAAGTCGGCCCCATAGTCAGTCGATTTAGAGAGGTTTTACTGTAGTCTAAATACAGAGCGAAAACTGTTTTAGTATGGAAAAGAAAGTGGAATTCCTGGCTCCAATGACTACCTATATTGGCACAGATTTGGTGATATGGGAGAGAATGCAAAAAGACAAGATGGCGACCACAGAATGCCTTCGATTTGACTTTTTATTTTTAAAGTCTATTAAGCTACATGTTTTATTATATTCTTCAAATTAAAAAATAGTGGGTATATATGAAGATGGATGTGAAGAATATATCAGGGATGAAAGTGGTCTCTGACAAAAAAAGCGGAAATGCGGAGTCTTTTTAGCATTGTCAGGGAATCACTGACAATTTCCGGAAGTTAGGTATCATACATATTGGGGATAGGCTGATAGTGCTGCGACATTTGAAGCACGTATTAGTGTATTTAGTATACAGTGATAGTGCTGCGCTATTTCAAAAAGGGCATACAGGAAAAATCCCGGAAATCAGCGAAATCGCGGAGATCTTTCATCCTTGATATATATTGCTTTGTGAATTAAGAATGTATGTGCTCATTTCCTTTACCCAGCATTCCGACACTTTTTCTAATAGGTTGTTCAGCAGCCCTGTCTCAGTGACAGGGCTGCGGGAGTAATTAGGCTGCATCTAGTTACACCCACAGCCCTGTGACAAGGGCGGCTAAACCACCTTACAGAAAAAAAGGGTCGGAAGGCTCAGTTTTGGACAAAACCACATGAGTTAATATGCTAAATATATATTCAGTTAAACATTAGTGTAGACCCGCTAAGGACAACACAAGAACGGATGTGGATAACACAGTTTATTATTACCATCTGAATACCATATCTGGCTGGCATAACCGCCGAATCAAACAAACAAAACTTTTTCTCGGGTGAGCTGACCGGCACGCAGGCCGGGTGCGTATCAGGAAGGCGCCGGGCCGGCCGAGCGCCATGGTTATATACGACTACTGGAACGCCGCCTAGCGAGCAGCGGGCGCATAATGCTTAGCGCGGAGCCGGCGCGTTCGAAACGCCGGAAAATGGCCCAGCTCATATATACATTCGTCAATGCCCGCGGGTTCCTACACTAGCATATACACATATATACTACCTATTAATAGTAAATATTAGTACATATTTAGTTGAACATCAGAATAAAAATAATAATATTAGCATCATCGGATAGTGTTTGGGTGAAGATTTGCAAATATATGCATAGATATAATTAATATATGTACTGTCTAATTTATTATGTGGATATAAATAATGGCAGCCGCTTAATGTTTCTCTCTAACCACCTTAACTTCCATGTATTCACTGCAAAGCAGGCATTCTCTTCTCCCCGCCTCCTCTACAGACTACACCGTGAGCCATATGTATGCCTACAGTTATTGGTAAATTTGAAGACAACAAACATATTAGTATTAGATGAGTATAAAAACACAGAAGGGAACTACTTCATTATTATTATTAATATTATATTAGTTTATACCGCTGTTTCTATGTCCACCTTCCTGTGTCTCCCCAGTGCGACCGGTGGCGCCACCGCCGGCTGTTACTGCACCTAACATGCGCGGGAACCTCACTCGCACCGGAGGATTTTTATTTATTTATAGAGAACTTTGAAATGACGACAACCCGCATTACAGATGATACCCGACCATCTGCCCGCACCCCCGCCCAATTGCACCCCCACTCACCCACCCCTGACACCCACCCACTCACCCACCCACATAGCTTTTACTCACCGAACCCCTGGTACAGACAGCAACCATCCACACACCTGCCCCGTTTGACACCAACATTCACCAGGCCACATGCAGGTAGCATTGTCTCATCTGGTCGCCGACCCTCTCACCCCTGGTCACGTGGTGTAAGTCTACAGGTAGCACAGGGTGTGAGATAAGGGCTGGCCAACGCGCTCACGCCCCCACCCCCACCCACCCACACACACACACCTCCCACCACAACCAACCACCGCCCGCTTGTTACTAATGTTAGCTGTCAGGCACAAGCCTGGCGTTCACATTCCTGTTTGTGGAACTCCAGAACAAAAATAGTTTTTCCATGGGAGGTGCTGTAAACATGTGGAATATTATGCCTAAAGCGAGTTGATTGATTGGTTAATTAATTTATTGTGGAACCCTCAGGACAAGCAGTTGGGTCATGGGGGGTATGGGAATATTATGCCTGAAGCGAGTTGATTGATTGTGGAACACCAGAACAAATAGTTCGGTCATTGGGAGGTATGGGAATATTATACCTGAAGCGAGTTGATTGATTGTGGAACCCCAGAACAAATAGTTCGGTCATTGGGAGGTATAGGAATATTATACCTGAAGCGAGTTGATTGACTGTGGAACCCCAGGACAAATAGTTCGGTCATTGGGAGGTATGGGAATATTATACCTAAAGCGAGTTGATTGATTGTGGAATCCCAGGACAAATAGTTCAGTCATTGGGAGGTATGGGAATATTATACCCAAAGCGAGTTGATTGATTGTGGAACCCCAGGACAAATAGTTCGGTCATTGGGAGGTATGGGAATATTATACCTAAAGCGAGTTGATTGATTGTGGAACCCCAGGACAAATAGTTCGGTCATTGGGAGGTATGGGAATATTATACTTGAAGCGAGTTGATTGATTGTGGAACACCAGAACAAATAGTTCGGTCATTGGGAGGTATGGGAATATTATACCTGAAGCGAGTTGATTGATTGTGGAACCCCAGAACAAATAGTTCGGTCATTGGGAGGTATGGGAATATTATACCTGAAGCGAGTTGATTGATTGTGGAACCCCAGGACAAATAGTTCGGGTCATTGGGAGGTATGGGAATATTAATTATTATACCTGAAGCGAGTTGATTGATTGTGGAACCCCAGGACAAATGGTTCGGTCATTGGGAGGTATGGGAATATTATGCCTGAAGCGAGTTGATTGATTGTGGAACCCCAGAAGTTGAGAACAAATAGTTCGGCCATTGGGAGGTATGGGAAAATTATGACTGAAGTGAGGAGAGTGCCAAGCTCGGAAGCAACAAGTATACAATTTTTATAAGTCATTGATTTGACGGTACCTGTCCTGACATGACCTTAGATGTTGCCAGGACGTAAAACTCCAACAACCAACCAACCTAGCCACATATGTGGCATTTCACTTGGGAAGGTGCATGAACTACAGTACTCCCCCCCCCCCGCCCCCCATCGAGGCAATGTCTCTACATCGGCTGTTCAAACTATAATGGAATCGGTATGGCATAATAGATTGTTTGTTTGTTGTTGGTTTACGTCCTAGCAACATCTAAGGCCACATAGGGACGGGTACCGACTTGTGACAGTGCACACTCATGGCGACTTTATAGTGCTGCCCCGCTGGGAAACCAGGCCGCCAGCACCATGACATGATACCCCACTCAGTCACATTATACTGACACTGAGCCAACCAGTCCTTGCCCTATTCTAATAATGCCGAGCGACAGGCTAGGAAGCGACAGGTATCAATTTTTAAGCCATTGGTTTGCTCGACCAGGATTCAAACCCACAAACTCAAGGGTTCGGATCTTCCGATCTCCCACAACAGGAGACGAAGGCTCTACTCATTCGGTCACCCCGTCTGAGTAATAGAAGTGTGCCTATTATCTGTGACAAAAGGAATAGAATGGAGGGACGATACTGGAATCGGTATGGCATTTATTTATACACTTATTATCTATGACAAAAAGAACAGGAATGGAAGGACGATTACTAGAATCGGTATTCCCATTTGGTAGCAGCTTAGTGAAAACCTTAGTATGTGATCGTGAACAAAACTGTTTTCATTAATTAAATCATTGTCCACTTTCGATACACAAAACTGGAGGCCTTGGCATCCGTCCTCGTTTGGACTATCCTTCTACTTCACCTCCTTGTCAAGTACAAATCGATTCTGGATGGTCCGAACTCTCCAACCAGGGGCACCCGTCCCCACCGAAGGAGGGAGGGAGGGAGGGAGGAGGGAGGAGGGAGGAGGGAGGAGGGAGGGAGGAGGGAAGGGATGGGAGTGGAGCCAGGGAGAGAAGGAGTATGGGGAAGGGAAGGGTGGACAGGAAAGCGAAGGGAGGGGAGGGAGAAGGGAGGGGGAGAAGGAAAGGGAAGGGGGAGAAGGAAAGGGGAGGATAGGGGGACAGGAATGGGGGGGAGGGAGATGGGGAGGGGGGAAACCGAAGGGAAGAGATGGAAGCAGTGGAGAGGAAAGGGGATGGGAGAGGAGGAAAGGGGGTAAGCGAAGGGAAGGACGGCAGGGAACCGGAAGAGACAAGGAAGGGACAGGAGTGGACAGGAGGGGGGGCTGTGAGGAGGGATGTGAGGAAAAGGGAGGGAAAGGAGACGAGGGGGGAGGGAACGGGATGGGTTGTGAGGGAAGGGGTTTGTAATTGAGGGATGGGAGCATGGGTGGGGGGAGTGGGGAGGGGAGGAATCGGGGAGGGGAGGATCGGGGAGGTGTGGGGGGGGGGGGAAATGGCGTGTTGGGGGAGGGCAGGCGAGGGAAGGGGAAGAGGGAGGTAGGATGGAGGTACAGGAGAGGGGAGTAGAGGGGAGTAGAGGGGGGGGGGGGGTGAGGTGGGGAGGGAGAGGAAGTGGCGTAAGGGTGGAGGGGGAATGGTGGGCGGGAGATGGGGAGGGGGATTGGGAGAGGGATGGTAGGGGCAGGGGGAGGGAGGGGAGGGGGACAGGGGAGTGGGGAGTGGCAAGAGGGGAGGGGAATGCCATGGCGACGGTTAGGGTGAGGGCGGGGCGGGTGCCGGTGTAGGTGCGGCGGCAGGGGCAGGGGCAGGAGCGCGGGGTAGAGTGAGTCGTTGCGAGTTGAGGGCGGTGAAGTGGGCCGTGCAGCCCGTGTCCCCCGTATTGATACATCCCTATCGGCTAACTCATCAGTCTTCTGCCCGCTGCGCGATCTGCGCGCTGTCCACCCCTTTGTTTGACTTGCCTTATTAGACCAGCTCTCGATGGGAAGTGCCAGAAGCACCCCCCCTCACCCCTCGATCTCCTCACTCCGCTCCCCTTCCCTCCTCTCCCCTCTCCCACCCCCTTCCACCATCTCCCCTCGCCGACTCCTCCCCCCCCTCCCCTCATCTCATCTCCCCCTCTCCTGTCCCCTCCCTATTCCTCCCGTCCCGTCCTCTCCCACCCCTTCCTCTCCTTATGACCATCCCCTCCCCCACTCCCCCCCCCTCCCCTCCTCTCCTGTCCCCTCCCTAATCCTTCCCACCTCTCCCATCCCTATTCCACCCCTCCCCTCCCATCCTCTCCCCCCTACTCCTCCCCTCTCACATCCTCATCCCTAACCCTTCCCCTCATCTCCCTTCCTCTCCGCCATCTCCCCCTCCCGTCCTCCCACCTCCCCTCCCCTCCTCTCCCTTTCCCCATGACCATCCCCTCCCCTTCGCTCCCTCAGGCTCCCCCCCCCCCTCTCCACAACCCACCCCTCCCCTCCCCCGATCCCTTTGATATCGTGCCACACAAACCCCAGCCCTACAGAGCCCCTCGGAACCCCCCTCCCCTCCATGGCCGCAGCTCCCAATGTGATGTTGTTCAAACAAACTCTACCGATGCAAAAGACAATGTCTGTGAAGACAATGACTGACTGCAAAATAGTCAGATATACTGTAGACACAAACAGTGAACGCTCGAAGTAAAAAATGTCCACAAAACTCCGCTAAATCATGCAGTCTCTATGGACTACGCGTTGGCGACCCCCACAAATCTCCAGCTGGTAATCTTGCCCAAGCCCCACCTCATACATAATGCACAACTGGAAAGGGATGGGATAGTTACCCCCATAGCGTAAAATACCCCATCCAAATCAAGGCGAGTGGTGTGTGAGGGTGTGTGCATCTCCCCACAGGTCCGTTGAAAGTATCAAATTTTCTAAACTAAAACACTTCCCTAGATTTGATCCCACATATCCAATTTCGACACTGGTAAAATCATTAGACATTTATTGCGGAGGTCCACTATGCTCAAAATATGGGTACGCTCATTAAACATTTATTACGGAGGTCCACTATCTAAAAATACTGGTACACGCATTAAACATTTATTGTGGAGGCCCACTATGCTAAAGATACTGGTATACGCATTAAACATTTACTGCGGAGGTCCACTATGCTCAAAATACTGGTAGACTCATTAAACATTTATTGCGGAGGTCCACTATGCTCGAGTCAAAATACTGTTGTTTTTTGTTTTTTTTTAATTGAGGCTGTATTTATACTGTCCATAGCATATAAGCCTGGGTATTCAGGCTTGTTTTCAATGCTGGCCAGCTGTAGTGTTGGTGTGATCTTATCACACAGTAGCTGCTGATAAGGTACACACATTAAACATTTATTGCAGAGGTCCACTATGCTCAAAATACTGGTACACACATTAAACATTTATTGCTGTCAGGAGGTCCACTATGCTCAAAATACTGGTACACACATTAAACATTTATTGCGGAGGTCCACTATGCTCAAAATACTGGTACACTCATTAAACATTTATTGCGGAGGTCCACTGTGCTCAAAATACTGGTACACTACACTCATTAAACATTTATTGTGGAGGTCCACTGTGGTAAAAATACTGGTACACTCATTAAACATTTATTGCGGAGGTCCACTGTTCTCAAAATACTGGTACACTCATTAAACATTTATTGCAGAGGTCCACTGTGCTAAAAATACTGGTACACTCATTAAACATTTATTGCGGAGGTTCACTATGCTAAAGATACTGGTACACTCATTAAGCATTTATTGCGGAGGTCCACTATGCTGAAAATACTGGTACACGCAATAAACATGTATGGTTGTCCAGTCCACTATGCTAAAAAAAAAGGTCAACAATGCCTATATCCAGTATTTCGGTGTGCACATCAAAATTTATTTTGCATGTTGTTTTCACTTTAAAACTATCTCTTCGACTTCAAGTAAAATAGATTAACATTAAGTAATATTTATCTATAGTGGCAATGAAAGAGACGGAGAGGGAGAGAGAGGGCAGAGGGGGAGAGAGGGAGAGAGCGGGGGGGATATAGAGAGCGGAGAGAAACAGAGAGGGGGAGAAATAGAGGGAGGGAAATGGGGAGGGATAGGGAGAGAGAAGGAGGGGGGGGGAGAGAGAGGTGGTGGTGGTTGTTATGTTGGTGGTGGTGGTGGTGAGTGGTGGTGGTGGTGGTGAGTGGTGGTGGTGAGTGGTGGTGGTGGTGGTTATGTTGGTGGTGGTGTTGGTGAGTGGTGGTGGTGGCGGTGAGTGGTGGGTGGTGGTGGCGGTGAGTGGTGGTGTTAGCGGAGAGTGCTGGTGGTGGTGGTGGTGGTGATGTTGGTGGCGAGTGGTGGTGGTGAGTGGTGAGTGGTGGTAGTGGTGGCGGAGAGTGCTGGTGGTGGTGGTGCTGGTGGCGGTGGTGGTGAGTGATGGTGGTGGCGGTGAGTGGTGAGTGGTGGTGGTGTTGGCGGAGAGTGCTGGTGGTGGTGGTTATGTTGGTGGTGGTGGTGATGAGTGGTGAGTGGTGGTGGTGGTGTTGGCGGAGAGTGCTGGTGGTGGTGGTGGTGGTGAGTGGTGAGTGATGAGTGGTGGTGGTGTTGGTGGAGAGTGGTGGTGGTGGTGTTGGTGGCGAGTGGTGGTTATCGTGGTGGTGATGGGTGGTGGTGGTGGTGGTGGTAGTGGTGGTGAGTGGTGGTGATGGGTAATGGTGGTGAGTGGTGCCGGTGAGTGGTAGGTGAGTGCCGGTGAGTGGTGGTGAGTGGTGGTGAGTGGTGGCGAGCAGTGAAGAGTGGTGGTGAGTGGTAGTGAGAGGTAGTGGGGGTGATTGGTGGTGATGGGTAATGGTGGTGAGTGGTGCCAGTGAGTGGTAGTGAGTGGTGGTGAGTGGTGGTGGTGAGTGGTGCCGGTGAGTGGTGGTGAGTGGTGGTGGTGGTGAGTGGTGGTGATGGGTAATGGTGGTGAGTGGTTCCGGTGAGTGGTAGGTGAGTGCCAGTGAGTGGTGGTGAGTGGTGTCGAGCGGTGAGGAGTGGTGGTGAGAGGTGGTGGTGGTGAGTGGTGGTGATGGGTAATGGTGGTGAGTGGTGCCGGTGAGTGGTGGTGAGTGGTGGTTAGTGGTGGTGGTGGTGAATCCTCGAGGTCCTTTATTAGTCCCTATTCGGCCCCGTTAAGATGCCATCGCACCACCGGGGACCCCCCCCCCCCCACACCTCCCGTCTCCCACCACTCCCAGAGCACCGCGCCTCGAATTTGCCTTTCATGCGCAGGTCCGCTGCGCCTGCGCAAAGGGCGAGGATCTGATATGTAAATGTCTTTCATCACCGGCGCCGAGTGAAGTCAAGCGTGACAGGAGAAATGAAATTACCCACGTTCTATTGGAAGGGGGGAGTTTGTGTGACTGAGACGGGAGTATGACAGTGTGTGCCTGTTAGTGTGTGTGAGTGTATGTGAGTGTGTGTGTGTGTGTGTGAGTGTGTGCGTGTGTGGGTGCGTGTGAGTGGGTGCGTGTGTGAGTGTGGAAGTTTGTTTGTTTGTTTGTTGTTGGTTTACGTCCTAGCAACATCTAAGGTCATATCAGGACGGGTACCGACTTGTGACAGTGCGCATCCTGGCGAATTTATAGTGCTGTCTCACTGGGAATCCAGGCCGCCGGGACCATGACCTGGTATCCCACTCAGTCACATTATCCTGACACTGAGCACACCAGTGTGGAAGAGTGTGTGAGTGTGTGTGAGTGTGTGTGAGTGTGTGTAAGTGAGTGAGTGTGATTATGTGTGAGTGTTATGTGTGAGTGTGTTCGAGTGCATGTGAGTGTGTGTGAGTGTATGTGAGTGTGTGTGAGTGGGTGTGTGAGTGTGATTATGTGTGAGTGCGATTATGTATGAGTGTGATTATGAGTGAGTGTGATTACATGTGAGTGTGATTATGTGTGAGTGTATGTGTGTGAGTGTGAGTATGTGTGAATATGTGTGACTGAGAGGGGTGTGAGAGTGTGTGTGAGTGCATGTGCGTGTGATTATGTGTGAGTGTGTGTGAGAGTGTGTGAGTGTCAGTGAGTGTGTGTCAGTGTGTGTGTCAGTGAATGTGAGTGTGATTATGTGTGAGCGTGTGTCAGCACGACAACGGGGCCCAATCTCCCATGGTCAAGATTCTAGTTCCAGTAATCGCCGCTGTCGTCGCGACATAGTCCAATGAAGTATCAGATTTTCAACAAATTTGATCTAGATTTGATTTGACATATCTAACTAAGATACTGGTGCACTTATTAAACATTTGTCACCACATAGAAGGGAATACTGAGTCAATTTAATAGAACCTGTTACTGCTGAAGCCTATGGTGTCAGAGTTTTGGCGTGCTTGCCAAAGTTAATTTCACATAGTTGCACTGCAAATGTATTAAAATTTAGCCATTTAAAATCAAAATTATTTCAAACTAAAATTAGGCAGATCATAACAATCAATGTAATATATTTATCTCAGAAATATGACAGAAACTCAAAACAATCGGACTATGCAACTTTAAACGATTGATTAAATAATTCGATTAGGAATAGCGCAACTAACCGGGTGAATGCTGGATGATAGTGCTGCACCCAGCTGCACTCAATATCCTGGTTAGCAACATAAATCCTAGCACACCCACAAATTGCACCAATTAATTATTCACCAGACAACAGCGGATCAACTACCCCCCCCCCCCCACCACCTCCTATCCCACCCATCCAATTAAGATTTGGAGCAGGAGAATTGAGGGTGTGACTAACTAACTTGAGTGTAGTTAGGGATAATATGTAGAGAGTGAAAGCTAGTTGTGAAGTTAGTAAGATTACCCCAGTGTTTCCCTAATCATGTTTTGGGTCCATACTGTAACATCAAAGGCAACAACAACAAAAAGAAGGAAAGAAGAATAAAATATGGAACAATGTGGCATTTGGCAGTTTTGTGGGTGGGTGTGGGTGTTGGTATGTGGAGGTTGAAGTGTGGGGGTTGAGGTGTGGGGGTTGGGGTGTTGGGGTTAGGATGTGGAGGTTGAGGTGTTGGGGTTAGGATGTGGAGGTTGAGGTGTAGGGGTTGAGGTGTGGGTGTTGGGATGTGGAGGTTGAGGTGTGGGGGTTGAGGTGTGGGGGTTGGGGTTAGGATGTGGAGGTTGAGGTGTGGGGGTTGAGGTGTGGGGGTTGGTGTGTGGGGGGTTAGTGTGTGTGGGGCTTAGGGTGTGGGGGGTTGGTGTTGGTGTGGGGGTTGCAGCGGTCAGCGTTCAAGGTCGGTGGCCTTCGGGAGAGGGAGGGGGGGGGGGCAGGACGCAGATGGGGGGGGGCAGGGTCAAGGTCACAGAGGCTAATTAAGTGGCAGTGAAAGGGTCCATCAAGTTACAATGGGACTGGGCGGAGGACTCACGACCGTGTCTCGAACCTTTTAAGGGCATAGCACTCTCTAAGTGATCTCTGTGTCAGGAACAGACCTCTCCCGCCCATGTCCGTCGGGCCCCTGCAACCCCCACCCACCCACACCCGCTCCCACCTCCCACGCTCCTGTCTGTGTGGTGGTGGTGGTGTTGGTGGTGGTGGTGGTGGTGGGGGACAGATTCCGGTACACTTTGTGAATTGTTCTAGCATTGGTTTGACTCGAACCCTTGCCGAGTCTAATCTATGACTTAAAAATTGATACTTGTCGCTTCCTTGTGCTTAACATTATTAGGATAGGGGAATGACTGGTTGGGTCAGTGTCAGAAGAATGTGACTGGCGGCCTGGTCTCCTATAAAGTCGCCATGAGTGTGCACTGTCACACGTCGGTACCCATCCTGATGTGTCCTTAGATGTGGCCAGGATGTAAAACTCCAACAGCCAACCAGCACTGTAGCAGAGAGATGAATCGGAATCACCAGAAGGGCTGAAAACATCATAAATCACTTACAGTTTTGTTGTTGTGAGACACATTTTCTCCAAAATATTACATAGGGTTGTGAATCACCTCTGAAGAGAGTCGGAGGTGAATCTGTTATCTGTGTGTGTGATGGGTGTGTGCACGTTGATAAATGAAACAATAAAGGACTTGATAAAGTACTACTACTAGGGCTCTCCTTTGCACATACCTTTTGCACCTCAAATCAACCCTCTCCACGATGACGTCACAGAATGTGCAGATGTGAACTCACAACCAGCGGGTGGCCTGGACTGGTCCTTTGAGAATCATTAGGACGCAGTGGGCAGTTGTGTGAATAATGACTGCGCATGCTCAGAGACATCTGCCGACCTGGCTCAGCCTTGGTGAATCTGTTGACTTTGTTAATTTGCTTTGAGGCTACCCGGAATGCCTCACATGCTGAGGACATACCTCAAGAGGCCCCGGAGTGCATGTTGGCGGAATGAGTGGCTCAGGCCAGCCCTGGCCTCAGTGAGTGAGTGGCTTATATTACGACAGCATGTCAGGCTAGCCCTGGCCTCAGTGAGTGGTTCATATGGACAGCACATAAGAGACGCGATGGCTGAATGACTTGATGGTCGGTCGTGGGATATGAACTCGCAGGTTCGAACCCTGGCCGAGTCAAACCAATGACTTAAAAATTGATATGTCACTACATAGCCTGGTGCTCGACATTATTAGAACAGGGCAAGGAACAGTGGAAAGAGGAAGACCAATTGTCCGCGATTGAAATTTCCCCTGCCCCCCAAAAGAAAACACCCACATCAGGCCACCTCCTGGCCTGAGTGAGTGGCTCATAGCGACAGTACGTCAGACCACGCCCTGGCCTGAGTGAGTGGCTCATAGCGACAGTACGTCAGGCCACGCCCTGGCCTGAGTGAGTGGCTAGGGTCTGAGTCAAATCTCATTACCATGGACTCTCTGACCTGTGATTAAGTAACGCCCATGCATTGCCCTGGCTCCCACCTCCCCCCTCACCACCTCCCGACACCCCACCCCCGCCACCCCGTCCTCCCACGACCCGCCCGCCAGGCAAGTGATCGCAGCACAGATAACCTTGCTGAGATGGGTAGTGCGAGGACAAGGTGGGGAGAGGATTATGGGCAGGGGGACAGTATACAGGGCAAGGCATGGGACAGCATGGGTTGGGAAAGCACGGCATGGCATAGTATGGCATAGCATGGCATATCATGGCATGGCATAGCATGACATAGCATGGCATAACATGGCATAGCATCGCATTGCATGGCATTGCATGGCATAGCAATTAGCATGGCATAGGATGACATTGCACACGCACACTCACACACAGACACTCACACACACTCAGTCACTCACACGCACGCACATATTCACTCACATGTACTCACACACACAGTCTCACACTCTCATACATTCACACACACACTCACACTCACAGTCACACACACACACGCACGGGTTTCTTCAAGAACACACACACACACACTTGAGGGATGTGAGGGAAATGTGGTTGAACGAGCCCCCCACCCCCACCCACCCACCCACACCCACCCCCTAACACAGACACGCATACCCCTAACTTCGTCCTCACTTTTTTTCACAGCACCCAGGCAGTGTACACTGTTATTATACAACCGTCGTCCCCGTCGGGCCAACCCTGGATCTCACCCGGCACTGGAGGCTGCGCCCCCGGGCTCTCCAGCTCCCGGTCTCCCCGGGACTCCCACCCGGCGACCACCCACACCCGTATACAACACCGGGCTGGGGCTCAGCGCCGCGGTTAACTAACAAACCGCCGACCAGTTCCACCAGCGTATATAATTAGTACGTAGGACCTTTTATAATTGACATAGGCATTCGCGCAAAGTGTACTCCGTTTAGTTTGAATGATCGACAATTCTCACCAAAAGGATTCCTACTGTAACTGTCTTATAATTGCATTTATTCAGTATTTTATCATCACACGATAGATTATAATACAGATCTACAGATGCCTCCCGCATATGTCTGTCTGTCCGTCTGTCCGAGTGTCTGTCTGTCTGCATCTCTACTGCACGTATATACAGTAAAACCTCTCTAAATCGACCGACCTTGGGACCGACTTTAAATGGTCCATTTAGAGAGGTGGTCGGTTTAGGGAGTTAGAATATGGTTACAATGGTATTGTTGGGACCCAAATAAAGCGATCGATATAGGGGAGTGGTCGATCTGTGGAGGTGGTTGGTTAGAGAGGTTTTACTGTGTATATATAATATTTATATATAATGTATAAATAGTTTGTTTGTGAATGAGAAGGAAAGACTTTTGAAAGTGAGCAGAGGGACAGTTGGCTCACGGTGTAGAGGAGGTGGAGAGGAGAGAATGCCCGTTCCGCAGTGAATAACATGGAAGTTATGTGGTTAGAGAGAAACATTAAGGGGCTGCCGTTATTTATATCCACACAATAAATTATATAGTACATAAATACATCAGACAAAAGCATCAAATTTTCAAAAGCTAAACCCTTATTTGCATAGCCAACTTCGATACTGGTGCAGTTATTAAGCATTTGATGCTACACAGAAGGGTGTGCTAAGACACTTTAATGGAACCTGTTACTGCTGAAGCCTATGGAGTTTTGACAAGCATGCCAACATTAATTTGACATTGTTTTCACTTCAAATATCTCCTAAGTTCATCATTTTAAAGCAAAGTTATTTGAGACGAAGTAAAATAGATTATAACGATCAACCTAATATATAAAATGATCGAAACTCAAAATCATCGGACGCTGCAACTTTCACTTTTAAGTCGATATTGAGGTTGTGTTTTGGATGAGAACTATCGGTGATTTGGTGGAGCAGTCAGTCAGCCCCTCCAGGTGGTGTCATGACGGCTCCACCCCTCAACACTGTCTGTACGAGAGCCACATGCACCACAACCTGCAGGCTATCGCACACGGACAGAACAGTTCGCAACATTTATACCACCCACCTCCCTCCCGCAGTGACAGAACCCACACAATGGTCAATCAGCCAAACAGCAGCGGTATTATGGTATTTGGTCCTAGCACCATATAAGGTAGGTTGGTTTGTTGTTGGGAGTTGTACGTCCTAAATGGTGCTGGCGGCCCGGTCAATCAGTGGTGCAGTACTGTAAAGTCGCCGTCAGTGCGCACTGTCACAAGTCGGTAGTCGTCCTGATATGACCTTAGATGTTGCCAGGACGTAAAACAACTAATCAACCAAACCCAACTCACCCGCTCTAGCAATGGCACTGCCAATCATCTTGAAGTCTGCTTCCCATTGAAGGCATTCACAGTGGGAGAGATCGTCAGTGGAAAGTATTATAGCCCAAATGTTATTGACTAGTGACATTGACTATTGACAGTAAGCTCTGTGAGAGTCAGCTCAGTGACAGTCAGCTCAGTGACAGTCAGTTATGTGACAGTCAGCTCTGTGACAGTCAGCTCTGTGACAGTCAGCTCTGTGACAGTCAGCTCTGTGACAGTCAGCTCTGTGACAGTCAGCTCTGTGACAGTCAGCTCTGTGAAAGTCAGCTCTGTGAAAGTCAGCTCTGTGACAGTCAGCTCTGTGAAAGTCAGCCCTATGACAGATTTGACTCTCCAAAAATATAGTTCGTGACGATGGGGGGTGGGGGGGGGGGGGTCAGTTCTTTGTTCGTTCTATATGCTATTTAGTTTAGTCCTCATATTAAATAAATCCAATATCGAGGAGTATAACCCTGTCTTTATTAGGTTTTAAAGTCGCGTCAAATATGGTCCAGGCAAACCTCCATGACCATCTGGAGGTAATGTAGTGTGGCCACACTTTCTAATGACTAAGTTGGTTGTTTTGGGGAGTTTTATGTCCTGGCAACATCTAAGTTCATATCAGGACAGGTGCCGACATGTGACAGTGTGCACTCATGGTGACTTTATAGTGCTGCCCCACTGGGAAATCAGGCACCAGCACTATGATCCCACTCAGTCACATTATCCTGACACTGAGCCCACCAGTCCTTGCCCTATCCTAATAATGCAGAGCGACAAGTATACATGTCATTGGGTTGATGAGGACTTTAAAATTGTCGTTTGTTGTATGAAAAATAAGTCGTTTGGTGTAGTTAGACTTCACTAAAAATGTGTCCGGTGTAGCTAGATTTCACTAGAAAAATGTTCTCTGGTGTAGTTAGACTTCACTAAAAATGTTGTCTAGTGTAGTTAAACTTCACAAAATGTCGTCTGGTCTAGTTACACTTTACTCAAAAAAGATATGTCTGGTATAGCTACATTTCACTAAAATGTTGTCTGGTGTAGTTAGACTTCACTAAAAATGTTGTCTAGTGTAGTTAAACTTCACAAAATGTTGTCTAGTGTAGTTAAACTTCACAAAATGTTGTCTGGCGTAGTTACACTTTACTATAAAAATAAGTGTCTGGTGTAGTTACATTTCACACACAAAAAAAGCTGTCTGGTGTAGTTAGACTTCACTAAAAAATGTCGTCTGGTGTAGTTAGACCACTCAAAAAAATGTTGTCTACTGTTAAGTAGTCAAGAACTCATCCTTTATGACACACAAACAACAAGCTGAGAGGTGCGCGGCCGACAGTCATATAACCATTGAAGTGACGTTCTGAGAAGGAGCCCCCTTCTGAGCAGCTTTACAAATAAAACCTCGCCCCAGGACATGCTACGCATTTACCGCCAAGGAGCTTGTCAATCGCGTAAACAAACCAGGCATTTCAGAGGCCACACATTAAATTATTAACACAACCCACCACACCGCAGGGAGCGGCGGCCACCCGGGATCATCAGATCACTGCATGGAACGTCGCCATGACAACGGGGCAGCCACGTGGTCGCGCTGGACCAACCAGGACCCACGAGGGCACTAACATGACCAGGGGTTGGGGGTGGGCGATAATAGGAGGAACCCCACATCTGCTTAATGCCGACGTTAATTATAAAACGATGACGAAGTGTCTAATTAATGCAGAAGTATGGCGGTTAATCACATCTCATTCCCAGGGCAGGGCAGGGCTAGTAGCACTTTTCAAATGGCAAATTAAAAAGATCTATGTGTTGAACGGATCTATTCTAATAACTGCTGCACTCTATCAAGAGTCCAGAACTCTCCCTTTTCTTTTCGCTTTCGGTCAATAGTCCGATGGTTTTGAGGTTATGTCATTTTCTGAGATAAATATATTGTTATAATCTACCTTAATAACTTTTCTTTTAAATGAATATACATCATAAGTCGCGAATCGGACAGCATGTGTGTGACCTACTTAAGGGGTTATCACACTATGACATATAGCCTTAGCGTATGCCGACGTATGTGATTTTCGACCAACACATCGGCGTACATCATCATACGGTAGGTATATGTTAGGCATACGTCGGGTACATTCCGGGTATGTCATTATACATCGTCTTACGTCGCCGTGCGTCGAGGATCTGAAAACATTGTGTGCTTGCTCAAAATTTCCAACGTGTGTCTCGTGTGTTGAACGTAGGCTGCCTGTACGTTCGATTATGTCAGCGTACATTGGGAGTACATTAGGGATACATTGGAATATGTTGCTGCACGTTAGCCTATGTTCAGCCGGTGGGAACATGCAGTCCGCGTACAGTCCGCGTACAGTCCATGTACTGTCAACAGATGCATAACGTACTCCTAACATACTTTGAACATATGCCTGCCATATCTCCAGCATACTTAACTTATATGCCGTATTTCTAGCGATGGAGTAACGTACGTAACATTGGTCAGCGTACCGTGAGCGTATGCGAGAGTTTTGCTAACGCTTTGCAAACGTTTTGCGAGGCACATGAACGCTCTCATATGCTGCAATAGGTCAGAGATACGTTCTGCATATGTTACATACATTGTGTGTATGCCCATTTTTATCCCCCGCCGCTGAAAAGTTCGACGAATGCCAACATATTGGCAAATTTTCTAATGTTGAGCACGCACATACGTCGTCGTCTGACAGGGCCTTTAGTCAGATAGATAGGCAGTAGTTCAGGCTGTCTCTACAGACCCATGTCTAATGAGTGCATGCAGGCCTGTCACGTGTGCCTGTCACGTGTGCAGCAGTTGAGAGTGCAGGGGGCGTGCATGGCCCACCTGTCCGTCATTGACACACCTGTCTGCAGCCACCAGCGCGTCCACACTAAGTTTTCTTGCACACCTCTGCCGGGTTCAAATTCCAACCGCTACGCAATAGCACACATCTGTGCATGACTCAGTCACAACTGAATTGACCTGAATTAGTAAATTAACAACTACAGTCAAACCTCTCTAAATCGACCGACCTTGGGACCGATTTTAGGGAGGTGGTTGGTTTACGGAGTTAGAATATGGTTATAATGGTATTGTTGGGACCCAAATAAAGCGATCGATATGGGGGAGTGGTCGATCTGTGGAGGTGGTCGGTTAGAGAGGTTTTACTGTACAGTAAAACCTCTCTAAATTGACTGACCTTGGGACCGATTTTAAGTGGCCATTTAGGGAGGTGGTCGGTTTAGGGAGTTAGAATATGGTTACAATTGTATTGTTTGGACCCAAATAAAGCGATCGATATGGGGGAGTGGTCGATCTGTGGAGGTAGTCGGTTAGAGAGGTTTTACTCTACTCTCATTTATCCCACGCTGCGCGACAGGTGCGACAGGCCCGTCCTGATATGACCTTAGATGTTGGTAGGACGTAAAACAACAACAAACAAACACAAACAACAAACTGCGCGACAGGTTGACAAATCCAGTGGTATAATATGTGTCAACAGGATACTATAACCGTAGGTAAAAGATTCACCCTGTACTGCTGCGGTAGCCACAGGAATACCAATATAAAAGATGGTGAAAATTGTTGACATGCTGGGTAAGTGAACTGGGTTGATAAATGGTTAATTTAATAAACAAAATATATTCTTCACATACGTCTTAATATTTTACTTTAGGGCTACTTTTGATTTGAAAAATATAATAAAAAATGTAGTTTAATAGACTTTAAAAGTGAAATCGATGGCGTTCTATCGCCGCCATCTTGTCCTTTTTTTGCATTTTCTCATTTCACCGACTCTGTGCCGCTATAACTAGCCATTTGATACTGGAACCAGGGATTGTACTTCCTGTTCCATACTAAAGTTATTTTTGCCCGTATTTAGACTATGTTGACATTCACTCCTATTGCAAGTATGGGGTGAATCTTTTATCTACTGTAACCTGTGCTCTGTGTGTGTATTTTTGTGTGTGTGTTGGTTGATCGGTTGCTGGAATTTTACGTCCTGGCAACATCTAAGGTCATATCACTATCAGGACAGGTACCGACTTGTGACAGTGCACACTCATGGCGACTTTTATAGTGCTGCCCCACTGGGAAATCAGGCCGCCCGTGCCATGACCTTATATCCCTCCCACTCAGTCACATTATCATGACGCTGAGCTAACCAGTCGTGTGGAATGTGGGTGTTAACTAATAATAACTTTTCAAATAGAGAGAAGAAAAACACCCAAAATGAATCTTAACCCAAAGTTTTCTGTTTTTTGTGTGTTTAAAAAAAAGTTAAAAACAGGGATTTCTTTCTCAATTTTGGATTCAGTTATCAGTCCCTAAACAGTCAGTCACACCTTACCGGATTGGGGTATCGGATAGAAAACGGACACTGTCCGATGAAATACGTCAATGTATGGTTTATATACGGTTGCCATCCGGCGTTTCTGTTTTCTGTCCAGTGGTGTCGGGTGTGTACTCTGGCAAGTTTTGAACATGCACAAAACTTGTACCGGACACCGCCGGACTGATGTGTACAGTTGGTGTCCATTTTAAGTCCGTTTAGCCCGGTTCATGTCCGATACCCATGCGTTATGTCTCCGGTTTGTTTCCTGAAGAGTCCATTGACTGTGTTGAGGTAATTCGATCCATCAGTTTTTTTATATTTTCGGCGCGTCCATGATCAGTCCGATACATGTCCGGTTGATGTTCGGTCCGTCCGTTTGACATTCGGTATTCACCCATCGGTTGACCATTGCTTGTCTGTTGTTATCCGGTGTCGTCCGGTTATCGTCCGGTGGCTATTTTGTTAATGTACATTCCTTGTCCATTTAGCGTTTGTTTCGGCCGGCGGCCTTTGCAACATTTTGACACATTTCAGTAGATTTTGATACTGAACACCACCGAACTAGAAAATTCTTTGTCTGGTTGTGTCAGGTACTCAATCTGGTAAGTTGTGACAGGCACTTAAATATCAAATTTGTCCTTTGTTCACACCCCGGCACAGGCACAAGCATTTATTTATTTATTTATTTATCTGAGTGAACAATTTCCGGTGGGATGATAGTCGATAATCTCCTAGACCTCTGGTCAGAGTGGATGTTTGTTTGTTTGTTGTTGTTTTACGTCCTAGCAACATCTAAGGTCATATCAGGACGGGTACCGACTTGTAACAGTGCGCACTCCTGGCGACTTTATAGTGCTGTCCCACTGGGAAACCAGGCCGCCGGCACCATGACCTGGTATCCCACTCAGTCACTCAGAGGGGAAGTAATGGCCGAATGAGTTGGTCACTCACATCCAGTTTGGTTTCATGGTTTCAAACCCCAGCTGAGCCAAACTAATGACTTACAAAATTGATACTTGTCACTACCTAGTTTGGTGCTTGGCATTAATAGGATAGGGCAAGGACTGGTTATATCAATATCAAGATAATGCGGCTGAGTGGAATATCGTGTCAGGGCAGCAATGGTGACCTGGTCTTCCAGTGGAAAAGCCTTATAAAGTCGTCATGAATGCACAATATCGCCCATTCTGCTGACCTCAGATGTTGCCAGGACGTGAAACCATAACAATCAAACAAGCAAAGGCAATCCTGAGCATTTGGCTCTGTGTAGTGCTGAGTCATCAATTATTCTGCCTAATCGATTGGCTTCACTGCACACATAAGAAATTGAGAGCAGATCTTCCAGGCTGTAACAACCACGATGTCTTATCTGAGTGCAACCATCAAACAGTAAAAAAAACACCCTCACAAAATGCCCCGAGATCTCAAAGGGGACTTGCGTTCCCGATTACAGGAGATAAGTGTAATCTCGGTACTAAACGACCGATAAATTTATCACTGCCCCTAAATCATCCCACCCCCTCCCCGAACTCCACACCCCGCGGCACCGACACAAGCATTTAAATAAAAGCGGATCTTCGAGTTAATCTGAACGGATGTTGGACATTGAAATTACCAAGTTTATTGGTAATAAATATGTATAAAGGCGGCATGAGAAAGATAACTAATTCTCCGCCTATTTCTATAGGCATAATAAATTATACCTTCTAATATCTATATTTAATTGTAGAGAGAGAGAGAGAGAGAGAGAGAGAGAGAGAGAGAGAGCGCGAAAGAGAGGGGAGGAGAGGGGAGGAGACGGAGAGGTTTGATTGATTGATTGATTGATTGATTGGTGGTTGTTTTATGCCGTGTCGGCAGCATAGGCCATATTCACGGCGGGGAGGGAGAGGTGGGGAGATGGGGGGAAAAGAGGGGAAGAGAGGGGAAGAGAGGGAGAGAGGGAGATAAAAAGGAAGCGAGGGGGAGAGAGAAAGGGAAATAGAGAGGGAGCTAGAGAGGGACTGATGGAGAGGGGGAGAGAGGAAGAGAGGGGGAGGGGGGACTGAGAGGGGGAGAGGGGGACAGAGATACAGGGAGAGAGCGGGAGAGAGAAAGGGGGGGGGGGCGTTAGAGAGGGAGCCCAAGGGAATTATTATTTAAAGTAACGTAGTCCGATGAAAGCACTCAATTTTCAAAATCATGATCTGAATTTGATTATACGTGTCCAATCTAGATACTGGTGCAGTTATTAAGCATGTCGTGCGTCATAGTATGGGATACAAGCCAATTTAATCAGAAGAACTTGTCACTGCTGAAGCCTATATTGCTTTGATAATCAATATCAATATCAAATCAGGTAGATTATAGCAATCACTATCAATATCAAGTAAGGTAGATTATAAAAATCAATATTTATCTAAAACAGTGGTGAGAACTCAAAACAATCAGAGTATGCAACCTTAAAATAACAGGATTAACATTCCCTTTGTACTAGATAGATCACCCCAACTAACCTCAGTCTTAATAAAGCTGCATAGTCCGATGAGGTATCAAATTTCCAAAACAAAAACACTCACCTAGATTTGATTCTACATATCTAACTTAGTTACTGTTGGACTTATTAAGCATTTGTTGCCACATAGAAGGGAATACTGAGGCAATTTAATCAAATATGTTACTGCAGAAGCCTATGGTGTTGACATGCCTGTCAAAATTAATTTGGCATGTTTGGACTTCAAATATCTCAAAAGTTAGCCATTTAAAATTGAAATTACTTCAAACTAAAGTAAGGGAAATTATAACAATCAACCTAACATATTTATCCCAGAAAATGACAACCTCAAAACCATCGGACTATGCAACTTTATCAATAGACACCTTAAAATATTTAAAGAAAAACATTTATAGAAAAATATTTAAAGAAAAACTTTCAAAGAAACAGATTTAAAGAAAAATATTTAAAGAAAAACATTCACAGAAACAGATTTAAAGAAAATTATTTAAAGAATTTTTTTTTTTAATCATTAAAGTCATTGACAAATATTTAAAGACAAATCATCAAATGGCGACCTGTGAAAGTAGGTCCCAATGCGGTCACGTGAGCTGTGGACAAGGATGGATCCCCCTAATGACAGGCGTTACGAATTAACGAAGGCTCCCCGTGGCCCCAACGATGGCTATCGGGCTGCTGTTACCCCAAGCGGCTTATCTCACAGATATTGCATGAATACCATTACCCCTCCCCCCCACCCCCCAATCACCCCCCCCCCCCCATCCGCAACATCCACATCCACTTCAAGCTGCATAATCCGATGAAGGCATTAATTAAAGTTGCATAGTCCGATGGTTTTGAGTTTCTCTCATGTTCTAAGCTAAATACAGTAAAACCACTCTAACCGACCACCTCCACAGATCGACCACTCCCCTATATCGATCGCTTTATTTTGGTCCCAACAATACCATTGTCACCATATTCGAACTCCCTAAACGGACCACCTCCCTAAATGGACCACTTAAAGTCGGGTCTCAAGGTGGGTCGGTTCAGAGAGGTTTTACTGTATATTGAAGTTGATCGCTATTATCTACCTTACTGCATCAGTGTCCGAATTGCATCTGTAGGTTCAAATCTGGATAAGTATTTTGCTTCTGAAAATTTGATGATTTTATCAAACGTTAAAAAAATAACCCACCAAAACGTTCACCGAGATTTGATTCTACATATCCAACTTGTGCGCTTAGTTGTTTGTTTGTTTGTTTGTTGTTGTTTTACGTCCTAGCAACATCTAAGGTCATATCAGTACGGGGTGTGCGCTTAGTTGCTTGTTGGAGTTTTACATCCTGGCAACATGAAAAGTCATATCAGGAAGGGTACCGACTTTTGTGGCAGTGCACACTCATGGTGACTTTGTTTATAGTACTGCCCCACTGAGAGACCAAGCCGGCAGTAGCATGACCTAATATTCCACTCAGTTACATTATCCTGACATGAGCCAACCAGTCCTTGCCCTATCCTAATAATGCCAAACACCTGGCTAGGAAGTGACAAGTATTAAGTGTTAAGTCATTGGTTTGACTCAACATGGGTTTGAACCTGTGGGTTTGAATCCCACGATCTACCAAAACGGGAGATGGACGCTCAACTCATTCGGGCATCCTGTTTGGTTACTTGTTCGCTCATGAAGCATTTGTTGCTGCATTGAAGGAGGATCTACTAAGGCAATTTACTAAAAGCTGTCACTGCTGAAACCTAATATTTGGGATGCAGCTGAATGTTCAGCAAGGGTTCAGGAGGAAGGGACGGGTAAAGGTGGGTCCCGCGGTTCCAGCAACAAGAACAAAGCAAGAGAAACGATAATGTAAAGGGCCCCACCCAAGCAAACAACTCCCTTGATCAGTGGGAGAAGTAAGCCCTGGAGAAAAAAAAAGGGTAAGGTATAGGAAAGAGAAATGAGGAGAGAGTGTCTATTTGCTCTATGGTGACCAGCCGGCGAGCCAAAGACATGGAGCAGAGTAAGAGTAGAAAGTGAAATGCTGGCGGGCTCCCCCTCAAGGAACTCTTTTCAGACATTATCAAGGAGGAGCAAGGCCAGCAGAGAGGAGATAGACAGAGGTGTGGATGAAGTGCGGTCCGAATAGCAAGTGCCTGTGTGTGGCAGGTGGGGGTTGGGAGATAATTGAGTGGGCGATAATTGGGTGAGCGATAATTAGTTGAAAATACACACCTGAAGTTCTTTTCCGCGCTAATTAATACATGACCTGTCCACAGGCCGTCCCACATCAATCTGATTGTCGGATGTAAGGAGACCCCCCCCCCCCTCCACCCCACCCTCCCCACAAGCCTTATATGGATTAGGCGCACTGATCCATAGGGGCTTAGGCCGAGTTAATCCCCCGATCAGGCATTTTATCTTCGAGCCTAATCCCAGAGATGCACGGGAGGAAGTGTGTGGGTGGGTGGGTGCCGGTCACGCCCATAGTCAGTAAAAGGCCTCTTATAAGTATGTATACATATTATAAGTATGTATACATATTATAATATGAATAAGCAATGCTTAGGACCGACCCACCAATATAACTACAGCAAAGTATTTTATGATTTTTTTTTACTCCACTCGCGGTGTTCGATTTGAAATTCTATCAACTCGGGTGACCCGAATACGGCCGTCGTTTCCGCGAAGTAAACTATTAATATTAATATTTCATTTGTGCACCCATGTTTATGCCAAATTGTTATTTATTTCTTTTAATTTTGAATAAAATCTAAGTTTTGAACTGCACGTATTGGCAAATTCTATGGCAGCAGGCATTTGTTTTGATATATTATTAACCAATAGCTGACCCCGAATACCGCCAGAGTAGCACGGAGGAACACATACACTGGTCCCAGTGACGTCATCACACCATATATGCATAAGCATATTCAGCGCTAAACGGAGCGACCCAACTAGCCATGGTGCGACCCAACCAGCTATGATTGAACTTGTTTGAGCTCGTTTAAACTTGTTTCCGGTACAAAGGCTAGGGGACCAGCTTGGAAAGTGAGTGATAATAGATGAAAACCCCTGTGCCTCTGCCCATGCAATGAATGCCAGGGGACCAGGCTAGACCTCCACAGAGCTAGCAGTGTAGTCAAATATTATTTGTCTAGTTTATTTCGTTTATTTTTCAGACATTATCACATATTTATGTATCTTTTGCACAGATTAAATTGTTTGAAGTATATTTGAAATTGATCTACATTGATTTCTGTTTAAATCACACAATATCACTAATTAATGAATGGGAAACTCATCCTGCAAGGGTATGCTCGATATTACTCAGTGGGAAAGCATTTTTCGTCGTTTCGTCGCTGTGGACCCTTCTCCATATATGGAAGGTCTGTGGGGAGGGACCAGTGTACTTGTTCTTCGATTCGATGTGTGCTACTCTGCGGTGGCGCATCATTAAGGCGTTAGGCCAATTGCTGTAGTCCATCCTGCTTGCTCCGTACCGAAGTTTGACGAGCGATTTCCGTTTCCGTTTGCTGGATTTTGATTTCTCGCACAGGAGTTTACAATGGCGCGCGCCCATAGGGGGCTATTTCCGTTTCCGTTTGCTGGATTTTGGTGATTTCATTTCCCACTGGGTAGGAGTATTGTTTATGACTTATGTGTTGTATCTACATGCGTTAGTCTTAAGCCTCCCCGTGGGTGGGTCGGTATAAAATATAATATATATACCTATATACATATATATCTATATGGAGGTATATGTGCTCTATAATCTATTATGGGAATATAAACGAGGACACTACCACTTATCAGTTCTCTTCTATATATTAGTTATTACCTACTATCCTACTGTCATAGGAGTTAGTTCCTGCTTCTGCCACTATGGTGCCACCTGTGAGTGCCTCCTGGTCACCCTGATACCAGCTGCGTCTGATCACTACAGCCTCCAGAGCTGCTCGGATGGTCAGATTTTAGATGTTACATGTTCGTATTTATTTGCTTAGAGTTTTCACATCCTGGCAACATCCAAGGTCATATCAAGACAGGTACCGACTTATGACAGTGCGCACTCATGGCAACTTTACATAGCCGATGTCTACCTTTTGTGCTGGGGGGGGTCGTTAAACATCATGGCAACTTTATAGTGCTGCCCCATTGGGAGGCCAGGTCGCTGGACCGATGACCCAATTTCCCACATTATCCTGACACTGATCTAACCGGTCCTTGCTGTATCCTAGTGATGTTGACCATCAGGCTAGGTCAAACTCCCAACGTTCCACTGCACAGGAAGCCGATGCTCTCACTAAGTGGTCCACTGCATCTGGCAACGCGCGTTGTTGTATATTGAAGGGTAAAGCATAGTGGGTACAAAGGATGGATAAAGATGGATAGTTTGATGAAGGCATGAACTTTTAAAGACCAAGACACTTAATATGTGACTTATCAAGATTTAACTTTACATATCCAACTTATCTATACTGGTGCAAGTATTAAGCATTTCTTGCTGCATAACAAGGTAATTTAATAGTCTATTTAATTTCTATTTAATTTCTCTTCCTTGTCAATCTTAGACATTTAAATTGGTCTATTTAATCCCAGAGATGCACCTCGAAACGTGCATCTCTGGGATTGACATCCTAGGTTTACACTGTTACAGTGTAAACCTATGGTGTCAGAATTTTGACATGCACACCAAAATTAATTTTGGTGTGCTGCACACGTGTTAAACTTCAGGGATGAAAGTGGTCTCGGGGAAAAAAAGCGGAAATGCTGATATTCTCCCATAGGTTTAGCATTGTCAGGGAATCACGGAAAAAACACCGGAAGTCAGGTCTGAACTAAGCCTTGTTGTGATTGCATTATCACTCATATCTAACAGTTTCTTGCTTAGGTTTTATGTTCTAACTACATCTAAGGTCATATAAGAACTGGATTCGAACCACCAAACTGTTGTCATATTCATCCCATCTTTTGGAATTTTGTTTAACATTAATCGGTGGATATAAGAAATCCCGGAAATCCGCAAGACCGCGGAGGTCTTTCATCTCTGAAACTTAAAGCTGGGCTCCGCATGAATCCCTGGACTAATATTTGTCATTATACAGACAAGTATAGATACAAAAAGATATTAAAGAAGCCATATAATGGATAATAACATAACATAAAGATAGAGAGAGATACATTACAACAATCAAATAAGATTTTATAATAAAATAGCAATAAGATAAAGCAGCAATATAGTAAAATAACAATAAAATCTGCATATTTATGGTTTTGTCCTCACATTCATTGGCAGCAGACGACATTTAGTGCACAGAACATGGAATACGCATGCCACAAAGGAGCTAAACTGTGAAAGCCTCAGGGTTTGTGTGTGTGTGTTTTTTTTTGTTTAGAGTGGAGCTACAATAAAAGGAGATCCGGAAACAAAGCATGCAATTTGAAAACAACCCGACCGGAAATGGCATTAGGCGAACTTCCTGTCTGATACTTAAATTCCAACAAACACTCACAGATGAGAAATAACAGCTATTGTTGGGCCTGTTTTTAATCCAAACCTTATTAAAGCTGCACAGTCCAATAAAGGCATGGCATTTTCCAAACAAAAACATGTATCTAGATTTGATCTGACACATCCGACTGAGATGTCAGTGCACTATTTGATATTTGTTTGTTTGTTGTTGTTTTATATCCTGGCAACATCTAAGGTCATATCAGGACGGTTACCAACTTGTGACAGTGCGCACTCATGGCGACTTTATAGTGCTGCCCCACTGGAATACCAGGCTGCCAGCACCATGACCTGATATCCCACTCAGTCACATTATCCTGGCACTGAGCAACCAGTCCTTGTCCTCTGCTAATAATGCCGAGCGCCAGGCTAGGAAGCAACAAGTATCAATCTTAAAGTCATTGGTTTGACTCGACCAGGGTTCGAACGTGCACTATTTGAACATCCGAACTGATATTACTGTCGTGGGGGTGATGAAAATGGGAAATGTTGCGCCTAGAGCGGGACTCAAACCCAAATCTCTTTGCATGCCGTGCCAGTGTGCTAACCATTACACCACCTAGGCTCCCTGATGTCACCATACTACCCACGCCTACCTGTCTATATGCCTCAGAGGTCAGTGCAGACCACAAAACCCGTCCCCCTGGAATTGTAAGTCTTTTAATGCTTACAATTACATACATACAGGCAGTGCACTTGCACATACACAGGGTAGGTTCAACAACTATACAGCGCATAGCTTGTACAGGATCATGGTCACGGCAACCAGTGTCGTGGGGGTGATGAAAATGGGAAATATTGTGCCTAGAGTGGGACTCGAACCCACATCTCTTTGCATTCCAGGCCAGTGTGCTAACCATTACACCACCTAGGCTCCCTGGTGTCACCATACTACCCACGTCTACCTCTCTATGCGGCTCCTTGATTGAGGTCAGTGCAGACCACTACATTACCTTAGATGTTGGTAGGATGTAAAACAACAACAAACATTCGCTGCTGCATAAAAGAGACTATTAAGTCAATTTACCCGCAACCCTCACAGCTGGAGCCTATGGTGCCCACCATTTTCGTATGCACACCAAAAGTTGTTTTGCATGGTGTTTTTTTTCCACTTCAAATAACTCCAAAGTTAACCCATTGAAAATACCAATTATTTCAAACTGAATAAATTAGCAGGTGTGTGGTGGACGGTGTGGTGGTGTGTGTGCTGGGTAGTGTGTGGTGTGTAGGGTGATGCGTGATTTCTTTAGACAAACGCAAATATTTTTTAAAAGAAACAAATTGAGGCAGTTGACTACTTAACTGTAAGAGACTAGTCTGCACACAAAGTCCCTGCCTAGCGCCACACACACATGCACACACACACACACGATAATACGATCAGTCTGATATATTTATCTGTAAAAGATAATTGAGAGAAACTCTAAACCATTGGGCTATGCAACTTAAAATTTGCATAGTCTGATTGTTTTGAGTTTTGGCCATTTTTCTGAGATAAATATATTAAATTGATTGTTATAATCTACCATACTTTAGTTTGTGGTAACTTTCATTCTAAATGGCTAACGGAGATATTTGAAGCGCAAACATGCAAAATTAATGTTGGCAAGCATGCCCAAACTCTTGACACCAGAGCTTTATGTAGTAACAGGTTGTGTGAGATTGACTCAGTGTGGCTTTCTATGTGGCAACAAATACTTAATAAATGAATCAGTATCTAGGTTAAATAGGAAGAATCAAATCTCGGTGAGTGTTTTGGATTGAGAAATGTTACGCTTAATCAGACTATGCAACTTTAAATGCAACTAACATCTAAATAGCGGAGAGGATTCCAAAGAAGAAGTGAAAAAGGAAAAATGGGGGTGGGAGGGGGGAAAGGGGGGGGGGGGGGAGGAAGAGAAACTTCCGTGACACTGAAGATCAGACCAAGCCTTGGAATCAACAAAACATGATGGTGGAATTAGCTTGGTCCATGTCTGAATTTCCATAGTGCATGCTTGCCCTGAGTAGTGCGCATTGTTTGGGTGTGTTGGGTCAGGGAGTCCCACTGCCTGAGGGACAGCATGCAGTAGGACACACCAGCCAACAGCGACAATGATATTTACATTACACAAATTATTTCCCTTGTATCTACAGCTGTACATATTCAGGGATGAAAGTGGTCTTCAGCTCAAAACGTGGAAAAGAAGCGGAGATTATTAGTATTACACCAACAGTGAATTTCCACAAAAACGCGGATCTTCTCCCTTAGGCGGCTGTCACCGTCACCGGATTGAGCAATGGACAGAATTGTCTAGCCCGGTGGTGTTCAGGCATGATAAGCATCAAAATGTATTAAAATGTGTCAAAATGTTGTGATATCGGGTCAAAGGCCGCTGGACGAATGGACATGAAATGGACATAAAATGGACATGAAACAGACATGAATGGATAGCCAATGGATAAAACAAAGTCAAACCGGACAAGAAGTTTTGTGCATGTTCAAAACTTGTACGGCCACAAACCGGACTATCAACAGACTTTGTTCGGTTTCTTTCTGTTTCCTCCAATCCAGTGATCTGTGACAGCCGCTTTAGACTTAGGACTGTTAAGGAATCGTGGTCAAATTTCGGAAGTCAAATTCCCCAATTTGGATTTCCACCTCTGTGGTTAACTTACAGTGTCATCAAAGGCCAGTTGCTCTCATACCATGTCTAAGTGGTGTGGGAGGTGTAGGCTCGGGCTTTCTATCAACAAACTGTCCAATGGTGAAAACAAGTCTATTCAGACTTATCCAAAATAGGCAGTATAAATCTTCTTCAAGAAAAGTTTCAACTTTCCTTGTTGTGATTATATTATCGCCTGGCAAAATACTACCATTTATCATATAAAAAAGTTGATGGCATCTCAGACGACCTTATAACCACATGAAAGTTGGGTTTAACCATACCGGAAGTGGCCTGGGGTCAGACAATTTTGTTTGGATTAACCAATAATTTAGATTAACCGACTTTGGTTTAACCAACTTTTTTATATGATATATGGTAGTATTTTGCTGGGCCGCCAAAAAAGTTTGGATTAACAGATCGTCTGGTTTAACCGAGCTTGGTTTATCGAGGTTATACTGTAATCTGCTTAGTTCCACGGTTTTTAGGTTTTCCTCTTTTCAAATAAATAAATCAATCAAATATAAACAGTACGTTGCTTGTTATAATCGACCTCATTAATTTTGAAGGTATTTGAATCGAAAACATGCCAAAATAATTGCTGAAATTCTGACATAACTATTTTAACAATTTAGGCACAAATTTCCGTTCAAAATAATTATAATCAATAGCATATAACATCATTTACAAGAAAAATTATTACAATGACAATTTAAGCAACAATTTCCATTCAAAATGATTTTTTTGTAATGGAATACTACCCATACCAAGAATTTATTTTATTTTAATGACAATCTAAGGATCAATTTCCATTCAAAATGATTAAAACCAATAGGGAATACCACTTCCATCAACAAAAATCTCTTTTAACCACAATCTAGGCACCAATTTCCATCGAAAATGATCAAAATCAATATGGAATACTACATTTAAAACGCACAAGCTAGGCATCAATCAATTCCCCTCCAAAATGATTAAACACAATATGGAATACTACCTTTAAAAAGCACAACCTAGGCATCAATCAATTCCCCTCCAAAATGATTAAACCCAATATGGAATACTACCCTTAAAAAGCACAACCTAGGCATCAATCAATTCCCCTCCAAAATGATTAAACCCAATGGGGAATACTACCTTTAAAAAGCACAACCTAGGCATCAATCAATTCACCTCCAAAATGATTAAACCTAATATGGAATACCACCTTTAAAAAGCACAACCTAGGCATTAATCAATTCATCTCCAAAATCATTAAACCCAACAGGGAATACTACCTTTAAAAAGAACAACCTAGGCATCAATCAATTCCCCTCCAAAATGATTAAACCCAATAGGGAATACTACCTTTAAAAAGCACAACCTAGGCATCAATCAATTCCCCTCCAAAATGATTAAACCCAATAGGGAATACTACCCTTTTAATTTAAAAAATAAAGAAAAAAAGAGTTACTGTATGAATACAACATAGATACCTTTGCCCCAGTAGGCTACCAAGACTCCCTTCCTACAAACTAATCAAGTCGAACAACTGCAGCGGAAGTGGGAGCGCCCCCTTGTGGTTTGCATTGGAGGTAGGGTTGAGCAGATTGGACATAAACAAAGTGCAGACAAGCAATGGCTTCCGCCTGAACCGCCATGCTAACCAAGCGGACCGTGTCGGCGCGTCGGTGATGGCGTCACAGATCAATCAGCCACAGTTGGTTGGTTGCTGGGAGTTTTACGTCCTGGCAACATCGAAGGTCATATCGGGACATGGAATCAGCCATATGACTTAACAAATTATACTTGTCGCTTCCTAGCCAGGCACTCGGATATTATTAGTATAAGGCAAGGTCTGGCTTGGCTAAGTGTCAGGATAATGTGACTGAGTGGGATATCACTTCTCAGGTCATGGTGCTGGCAGCCTGGTCTCCCAGTGGGGCAGCACTATAAAGTCACCATGAATGTGCACGGTCACAAGTCCTGATTTGACCTTAGATGTTGCTAGGACGTAAAACTCCAACAATGAGCCATGAATACACACTGTCACAAGTCGGTAGCCGTCCTGATATGACCCTAGGACGTAAAACTCCAACAACCAATCAACCAATGAATCGGCCACTGCAGCTTGTTGAGGAGGGGATCAATCATTGCCCGGCAGTCTACCCCCGCCTCCCGGAATGCATGTATTTTTAACTATTTAACAGAGCCAGCCTGACAATAAACCTCTCCTGCGGAGCATGCGTTGTAAGGACTGTTGCCGATAACGTTAGCTCTTCCTGCTGTGAACCAGACACGATGGCCAAATGAGTTGAGCGTCCCTCTCCCACTTTGGTAGATTGCAGGATTCAAGCCCCTGGTCAAACCAAAGGCCTAAAAAATGTATACTTGTCGCTTCCTAGTCATGCACTCGGCATTAATTGGATAGAGCAAGGACTGGTTTGGGTCAGTGTCAGGATAATGCGACTGAGTGGGATATCAGGCCATGTACTGGTGGCCTGGTCTCCCAGTGGGGTAGCACTATAAACTATAAAGTCACCATGAGTGTGCACTGTCACAAGTCGGTACCCGTCCTGATATGACTGTAGATGTTGCCAGGATGTGAAACTCACGACAACAAACCAATCTATGCAACACCGCTTAATGAGTGCATAAGTATCAAAGTTGGATATGTAGAATCAAATCTAGATAATTGCTTTGGTTTAGAAAATGTGTCCCTTCCAATTTCCATCGGACTGCGCGGCTTCATTTTCTATTCCCCTGAGGACCTCACTTTAGGGTCGCTGGTCGCCATCTCGCCATCTCGAGGTTGCGCCTATCGCGAATTGCCGTGATCATGTTCGGCTAAATTACCCAAGCCATGAACTCATACGCCGCAGGGTCAGGGTGATCTTTCTGGGAATTATATAAACTCGGCATCAATAAATAACGCCAATCGACCCAGAACACGCCGCCTAGGGTCGTGTATTGTGTATGGGTGGAGTGTGGTGTGTGATGGGTGGTGTGTGGTGTGTGATGGGTGGTGTGTGTGGTGTGGTGTGCGGTGGGTGATGGGTGGTGTGTGGTGGGTGGTGTGCTGTTGGTAGTGTGTAGTGTGTTATGGGTGGTGTGTGTGGTGTGTGTGGTGTGTGGCAGGTAGTGTGTAATGTGTGGTGTGATGCGTGAATTCTTTCGACATATGCAAACATTTGTTAAAAGAAACAAATTGAGGCAGTTGACTACTTAAGTGTAAGAGACTAGTCTGCACACAAAGTCCCTGCCTAGCGCCACACACACATGTACACACACACACACACGCAAGCAGGCACGTCACAACATATCGCAACGCGCACATTGACACACAAAGGCGGTGCCTAGAACCACATGCACGCATGCACATACATATGCACACACACACACACACACACTCACGGTAGGCAATCTGCATACCTAGTGCCAGCTAGCACCACACACGCACACAAACAGACGCACACACGAACACCACGGCGACTGTATGTAACCAGTACTGTAATCAACTCTACGTTTGGTTGAGTTAGGATGGGGTGTGGTGGGGTGGGGTAAGGGTGAGCTTGGGTTTGTTTGGTTTTGCTTTGCTTGGGTTGAAGTTAAGGTTGAGGTTGATTGTTGTTGTTTGTTTTGTTTGTTTTTTTAATGTCCTAGCAACATCTAAGGTCATATCAGGACAGGAACCGACTTGTGACAGTGCACACTCATGGCGACTTTATAGTGCTGTCCCACTGGGAAACCAGGCCACCAGCACCATGACCTAGTATCCCACTCAGTCACATTATCCTGACACTGACCACACCAGTCCTTGCCCTGTCCTAATAATGCCGAGCGCCTGGCTAGGAAGCGACAAGTATCAATTTTTAAGTCATTGGTTTGACTCGAACAGGGTTCAAACCCACGACCCCACGCTCTACCAGCACGGGAGACGGATGCTCTAACTCATTCGGCCATCCCGTCTGGTCTTGGTTGAGGTTGAATCAGCCACTGCAGCTTGTTGAGGAGGGGATCAATCATAAGTTGGGATGGGTTAAGTTGGGATGGGTTAAGTTGGGATGGGTTAAGTTGGGATGGGTTAAGTTGGGATGGGTTAAGTTGGGTTGAAGTTGAGTGGGGTTTGGTTTGGTTGGGCTTTGTTTTGTGTTGGGATGGGATGAGGTGGGGATGGATGCGGCTGGTGTGGAGTGGGGTGGGGCTGGTTGGGGTGGTGTGGGTGTGAGGCTGGTTGGGGGTGGTGTGGGGCTGGTTGGGGTGGTGTGGGTGTGGGGCTGGTTGGGGTGGTGTGGGGTGGGCCGGTTGGGGTGGTGTGGGGGTGGGGCTTGTTGGGGGGGGGGGGTGGCTGGTTGGGGGGGTGGCTAGTTGGGGGGTGTGGGCTAGTTGGGGGGGGGGTGGGGCTGGTTGGGGGGGGGGGGGGTGCGAGCTGTGGCTCCACCGGGGCATTATGTAACTGGGAGTAAAGTGGCTCTGGCTCTATCTAATCGGCCCCGACACGGCACGCTTTATACCTTTATAATGAGGATGAGGCTGAGGCTGAGGCTGAGGCTGAGGCTGAGGCTGAGGCTGAGGCCTGGCGGAGAGCCACCAAACACGAACGCTGCAGTCTGCATCTAGGAACCCAGCCCTACATTCAGGTTAGGGCCAGTCATAGGCTACCTGAATCTGACCTGTTAGTGTTAGCGAGCTATATTCATCTTTACACTATTATATCAGACAGGGCGCGTGAATGATTGGTTGGTTGGTTGTGGAAGTTTTACATCTTGGCAACAGCTAAGGTCATATCAGGACAGGTACCGACTTGTGACAGTGCGCACTCATGGCAAGTTTATGTGATATATGATTTATTATAAGAGTATAAATCGGGGGAGCCTCTATTCTATATGGTTATATGGAAAGATTATTTAATTGTTTGCTATTTATGATCGACGTATTGTTTATTGTGCTATTTGCTGCGGGCCGGTTCCCGCTGCACTCGGCTGGCGCCACCACCGCTTATGTAAACGCCAGCCAGAGCACGTCAGTATCAAATTAGCTCCGATTAAAAATTTAAAAATTCTAGGTAGGGCTGTCTATTGCTCGGCCAGTGGGCCTTCGGAACTAAAGGTAGGCTTCCACCACTCCTCGTCTTGCTGTCCTCTTTTTGTCTTCTGTAATTCATAGCCAACTTTATAGTGCTGCGCCACTGGGAAATCAGGCCGCTGCCACCATGACACAATATCCCATTCAGTCACATTATCCTGACACTGAGCTAACCAGTCCTTGCCCTATCCTATTGATGCGAGCGTGAAGCTAGATAGTGACAAGTATAAATTCTATAAGTCATTGGTTTGACTCAACCGGGAACCGAACTCCCGACCTTTCGCACTCGAGACCCGCACTCTACGGATTAGGCCACTGCGCCCAACCAACCAAACTACGTGAATGATTGAGTGAGTGTGAGTGTCAGAGTGGATGAATGCGAGAGTCAGAGTCAGAGTCAGAGTGAGTCTGAAAATGAGTGGGCAAGTGAAGTGAGTGTCAGAGTGAGTGCGTGAATGCGTGGGTGAGTGAGTGAGAGTCAGAATGAGTGCGTGAATGAGTGCGTGAATGAGTGAGTGATAGAGTGAGTGTTAGAGTGAGTGTGTGAATGAGCGAGCGAGTGAGTGAATGAAGTGAGTGAGTGTTAGAGTGAGTGGAGGAGTGTGTGTAAAAGTGAGTGAATGAGTTGGTCAGTGCGTGTTGGTGAGTGAATGAGTGAGTGAATGAGTAAGTGAATGAGTGAGTGAATGAGTAAGTGAATGAGTGAGTTTATGAGTAAGTGAATGAGTGAGTGAATGAGTAAGTGAATGAGTAAGTGAATGAGTAAGTGTATGAGTAAGTGAATGAGTGAGTGAATGAGTAAGTGAATGAGTGAGTGAATGAGTAAGTGAATGAGTGAGTTTATGAGTAAGTGAATGAGTGAGTGAATGAGTAAGTGAATGAGTAAGTGTATGAGTAAGTGAATAAGTGAGTGAATGAGTAAGTGAATGAGTAAGTGAATGAGTGAGTGAATGAGCAAGTGAATGAGTGAGTTTATGAGTAAGTGAATGAGTGGGTGAATGAGTAAGTGAATGAGTAAGTGTATGAGTAAGTGAATGAGTGAGTGAATGAGTAAGTGAATGAGTGAGTGTATGAGTAAGTGAATGAGTGAGTGAATGAGTAAGTGAATGAGTAAGTGAATGAGTAAGTGAATGAGTAAGTGAATGAGTGAGTGTATGAGTAAGTGAATGAGTAAGTGAATGAGTAAGTGAATTAGTAAGTGAATGAGTGAGTGTATGAGTAAGTGAATGAGTAAGTGAATGAGTGAGTGTATGAGTAAGTGAATGAGTAAGTGAATTAGTAAGTGAATGAGTGAGTGTATGAGTAAGTGAATGAGTGAGTGTATGAGTAAGTGAATGAGTGAGTAAATGAATAAGTGAATGAGTAAGTGAATAAGTGAGTGTATGAGTAAGTGAATGAGTGAGTGAATGAGTAAGTGTATGAGTAAGTGAATAAGTGAGTGTATGAGTAAGTGAATGAGTGAGTAAATGAGTAAGTAGTGGGTGCATGAGTTGGTGAGTGAATAACTAAGGTTGGTTGGTTGTTGGAGTTGTCGGGAAAACGGTCTGAAGTGTATAAATGTATGTAATTGGTTCCATGGTGAAAACTGTGAAAAAAAATAATTGAAAAGATAAAAAGAGCAGAACTGTACATCCCGATGACGGTACTGACATAATTGCTCATTTGCAACAACATAAGTGAATGCCATTTTGCGCGTTGTAGAAACAACAAAAATGCATCATCCTAGTCCGAACGGCACAGACCTAAAGGCACACTAGAGACCCTTTGCAATCTGCCCATCACAAAGAACATACACGGATTAAATCCAGACAAGTGCTATTGAACTCAGCGAGCATTGATTCTAATTGATTTCCGACTCCACCAGCCCCACCATCCAACCAGCTCAGTTTGCAATTCAATCATATTAATATAAGATTGCCAGAGTGCCAACAGCACCTCAAACACCACTACACACTGGCTGACCCAGCACACACTGACCCACTACACTGTCTGACCCACTACACTGCCTGACCCACTACACACTGCCTGACCCAATACAGACTGTCTGACCCACTACACACAGTTTGACCCACTACACACACTGTCTGAACCACCACACGCTGTCTGACCCACCACACACTGTCTGACCCACTACACACTGCCTGACCTACTACACACTGCCAGACCCACTACACACTGCCTGACCCATTACCCACTGCCTGACCCACTACACACTGCCTGGCCCAAAGCAGACTCTCTGACCCACTAGACACAGTCTGGCCCACTACACAGTCTGATCCACTACACAGTCTGACCCACTACACACTGTCTGACCCACTACACACTGCCTGACCCACTACACACTGCCTGGCCCATTACACACAGCCTGACCCAATACAGACTGTCTAACCCACTACACACAGTTTGACCCACTACACACAGTCTGACCCACCACATACTGCCTGACCCACTACACACTGTCTAACCCATTACACACTGTCTGACCCATTACACACTGTCTGATACATAACACACTGTCTGACCCACTACCGACTGTCCCACTCAGTCATTTCCCACTCATAGCCTCCCACTTCACCAACCTGTGTCAGTCACTCTCTGTGACTTGTTCAATTCCCCAGTTCTCCAAGGTGGAGTGTGCTGCTATTTACTGCCTAAAACTGTGTAAATAACTGAGTATCAAGAGCCATAAAACCAGTCAGTGTCTTACCATTGGGGATTTCGATGAATATATAGACCCAAACAAAATAGAAGAGAAAAGTTTAAAAACAGGTGACCACCATAGTTGAGTGATGCTACAAATACATTGTTTGTTGTTGTTTTACATCCTAGCAACATCTAAGGTCATATCAGGACAGGTACCGACTTGTCACAGTGCACACTCATGGTGACTTTATAGTGCTGCCCCACTGGGAAACCAGGCCACCAACACCATGGCCATACCACTCAGTCACATTATCCTGACACTGAGCCAACCAGTCCTTGCCCTATCCTAATAATGCCAAGCGCCAGGCTAGGAAGCGACAAGTATAAATTGTTAAGTCCTTGGTTTAACTCAACCAGGATTCAAACCCACAAACTCATGGGTTCGGATCTCCCAATCTCCCAAAACAGGAGACGGATGCTCTACTCATTCAGCCACACCGTCTCGTCGCCAGAAATACAACGCGCTTCTTGTTTTGAATCATGATAAATCAAAAACATGTTGGATTCAACAAAGAATGAAACCATGATGATATTGCTTGCATCACCATTATTCAAATTCGAGTAAATTTCCACAGACTTTGGCTGCTTTTCCATGATTGGATTCTAAATTCCATGAAATTCATGGACCGTCCAGGATCTCCAGGACGCATGCAAGCCTTGAAATACTGAGACTGAGAGATGGCGGACTAGATTTCTAGCCCTACATTTTCACCCAGTCTGTGCTCTGGACAGTGAGTTTCTACACATGTCATTGTGCTGGAAATGTCAGGTTTGACATACCTGGTGATGCTGTTGTTCGGTCCGTATCCTGACCTTCCTGGCCGACTTCATGTATTCATGTAGCAACTACCGCCACCAGGTGTCTTATCTACCTGGACAGCCGCAATAAGGCGTTGGGGGAGGGTGGGGGGAAGGAGGATAGAGTAGAGTGGAGAGAGGAAAATAGGGGAGGGGAGGGGAGGGAGGGGGGAGGGGAGGGGAGGGGAGGGGAGGGAAGGCGGAGGGGAGGGGAGTGAGGAGGAGTGGAGAGATGAGATATGGGAGCGGAGAAGGGGAGGGAGGATGAAGAGAGAAGGGAGAGGAGAGAGAAGGAGGAGAGAGAAGGGGAAATGGGAGAGGGGAAGGGGAGAGGACAGGGGAGAGAGGGGACAGGAGGGGAAAAGGGAGATAGGGCCGAGGGGGGGAGGGGTAGATGGGAATGGAGAGCGGAGAGATGGGGAGAGGGGTGAGAGAGAGGAGATGAGAGGAGTGGTGAGGGAGAGGAGATTAGAGGAGTGGTGAGGGAGTGGGGAGACAGAAGAGATGGAGGGTATGGAGGAGGGGAGAGAGGATAATGAAGAGAGTGACAGGGATAGGAGATATGAAAGGAGACGAGGCGAGGAAAGGAGATGGGAGAGGGGGAGGAGAGGGGGGGGAGGGGAGAGGAGGTGGACAGAGGGAGAGGGGAGGGGATAGGAGAGGGGGGGGGCACGGGACAGGGAGAAAGGGTTGGGAGAGGGGAGGGAAAGGAGGAGGGAGGAGAGAGAGGGAGAGGGAGGAGGAGAGGAAGAAGAGGGGAAGAGAGGGAGAGAGAGTAGGTAGACTGAGTGGTACTACTAGTACTATTACCCTTGCGAAGTCCCGCAAACGGTTTGTTTGTTGGGAGTTTACGTCCTAGCAACATCTAAGGTCATATCAGGACGGGTACCGACGTGTGACAGTGCGCACTCATGGCGTCTTTATAGTGCTGCATTGATGGAAGACCAGGTCGGTGAGAGTGACCACCACCACCACCACCACCAACCACCCTGACGTGCGTACTACTACCAGTAGCTCACTGTGACGTCATCAGAAGTGGCGGGGCGCGTTGCGTGGCATCGGCTGCCATGACGGTCCACCTTAATCCCGGTGGAAGCGACACTGGTGGTGGCACTTGTCCCTCCGTGACCCAGTAAGCATTCCGCGACAGACTCGTGCCCCCTGACGTCATCCGGTCGTTAGTTCCTCACTGCGCCACAGAGGGCGCCGTCATGACGAGATCGCCGTCCTGTCCGTCGTCAAGCGGCCGTCAAAGACCGCTTTGCAGACAAACCTGTCGACCCGTCGTGGCCCGGCGACTCCGGCTCAATGGGCCTGCGTGCTCGCCAGTCCGGCTGCCCGCCCGCCTGCCCGCCCTCCTGCCTGCCTGCTCGCCGGGCAGACTCGTTCCTCCCGCCGCCGCCAGGGTTCGCCGAACGTCAATGATTGGAGCCCAGCTCCCAGAGCTGATTACTTACTGCATTTCGAGCAGACTGTGTATTACAGAGTAATTTCCACCAAACTCGCAGTCATAGTGGACCACCATCGCATGGGGATATGTACCAAAGGCTAGCGCTAGGGCCAAGACTATGACTAAAACTAAGGCTAATGCTAGGGCTAACACTAGGGCTAACACTAAGGCTCAGGCTCATGCTAGGGCTAACACTAGGGCTAACACTAAGGCTAATGCTAGGGCTAACACTAAGGATAACGCTAAAGCTAGCTAAGGCTAACGCTAAGGTTAACGCTAAGACTAATGATAGGGCTAGTGCTAACACTAAGGCTAATGCTAGGGCTAACACTAGGGCTAACACTAAGGCTAATGCTAGGTCTAGCACTAAGGATAACGCTAAAGCTAGCTGAGGCTAATGCTAAGGTTAACGCTAAGACTAATGCTAACACCAAGGGTAATGCTAGGACTAACACTAATGCTAAGGCTAACACTAAAGCTAGACCTAATGCTATGTCTAAAACAGAAGCTAAACTAGGCTAATACTATGGTTAACACTAAAATAAATGTTAATGCTAAGGCTAACACTCAAGCTAAACTAAGGATAACACTAGGGCTAACATCGCTAATGGCAATGATAAGGTAAATGCTAACACTAACACTAAGGCTGACACTAAAGTGAATACTAAAGCTAATGCTAAAGCTAATGTTAAAGCTGATGCTAAAGATAATGCTAATACAAAATCTAGCACTAAATATAATGCTAAAGCTAAAACAAACACTAAACTAATGTTAAAGCTAAATCTAACGGTAACCCTAAAGCCGAATTCTGGAACTACATGGTAAGGTCAAAGCTAATGTTAACACTAACACTACTAACAGTAACACCAATGCCAATCAGTAATGCTAAATGCCTACACCAAATGTTAGTTAATGCTAAATTCTAATGACAAAGGTAAGCCTCGTGCAAATACTAACTATACCACCAAATGCTAATGCTAAATGCTAATGCTAAACGGTAATGCCAAATGCTAATCCTAATGCTAGTGAAAATACTAAACCCTAAAGCTAACACTAACACAGAGAGGTGAGCAAGCAGTGTTGAAATGAACCAACGAGAGTTGTGCGATAGATAAACCCCGGCGAAGTATTTCCCAAGATTGATTGCTAACTGAGCGCAGTCGGGTGGGGGTGAGGGTGGGTCAGGGGGCGGTTGGGCCCGCCCGCCGATTAAATTTTTAATTACGCGAAATTAACCTGCCGGCGAGGCTAAGCACGAGGGAAATATTCATCACGGACCGGGCTGAGGCCGTGCCCCGCGCTAATCGCGCGCAGTCATGCACGCCGCGTGTCACGCCCTGCTGACGTCACGCGCACGTGACCACTCGGAGCGAGATTCTTGCGTTCCATTGAACTTGGAAGCCGGCAGCATAGCATCGGTGACTGGTTGGCAAGTCGGTTGGCTCTGGTTGGCTGGCTCTGTTGGCTGTTGCTGGTTGTTGCTGGCTAATACTGGCTAATGCTGGGTGGCTCTGGCTGGCTCTGACTCTCCCTGGCTGGTTCTGGCTGGTTCTGGCTGGCTCTGACTGTCCCTGGCTGGCTGACCCTGGCTGGTACTGACTGGCTCCCCACACACATACATACACTTGCGCTTTCTTTTAAGTTTCACTACAACATGAGTGGGAAGAGGATAGTTTGTTTTGAAATATCACAGATGGCCGGTTCCAGTTCATGCGTATGTCGCCTCACAGTCATAGTTGGTTGGTTGTTTGGGTTTTACATCCTGGCAACATCTGAGGTCATATCAGGACGAGTACTGATTTGTGACAGTGTGCACTCATGGTGACTTTATAGTGCTGTCCCACTGGGAAATCAGGCCGTCAGCATCATGACCCGATATCCCACCTCAGTCACATTATCCTGACACTAACCAGTCCTTGCCCTATCCTATATTAATGCCAAGCGCCAAGCTAGGAAGCGACAAGTATAAAACACACAGGAGGCCCGCACTCTATCGATTCAGCCATCGCATCCGGTTTTGAGTTGACAAAGCCACATTGTACACTAGGCTATAAATAAAGAACAAGCAATATGATAAGCAAAGGCTATCGCTTAAACAAATTGAGAAAAAAATGGGGGGGGGGGAAATCACAATTTGAAGGTTAATAGCAAATTTAATTGCTTTTTCACAATGGGCATGCGTCAAGCACATAATGAGGGGGGTTCCGAGAGCAGCGCTCAGTTTCACAATGCAGTGCCCACCAGGCCCCGGTTGCAGCGACCCCTATTGTGTGTCAGCGGCATCTCTCAATAAATGAGGATTAGGGTGGCGATAATCGGGGAGATCCTTCCCCCCACCTCCATTACTGAAGAACGGGCTCAATAATGGCCATGTCCACAGAAGAACACGATATGTGTGTGTATCTCCCATGTGTGTATGCGTGTGTGTGCATGTGTGTGTGCGTTCGTGTGTGTGTCGCTGCAGAAGAACCCACGGTTCATGTGTTCAAAAAACTGCTGAGTCATGCGCTGACATTTATTTGTGTTAAAGACACTGGGAGAAGCCAGCGCCAGTGATTATGGAATGATGGGGGAAATAATCATGCCCAAAGTCTTCTTAGCCTATATTATATATAGTAAAACCTCTCTAAATAGACCGACCATAGGACCGACTTTAAATGGTCCATTTAGGGAGGTGGTCTGTTTAGGAAGTTTTTTTTAATTGTTACAATGGTATTGTATGGGCGATCGCTTGGGACCCAAATAAAGCAATCGATATAGGGGAGTGGGTGATCTGTGGAGGAGGTTTCACTGTATGTATACAGGATGACCGAATGAGTTGCATGCTCGCTTCCGATATGGGTTCGAACGCCGACTGAGTCAAACCAATGACTTATTAAAAATGCATACTTGTTCCTACCTAACCTTTATATTACTAAGACAAAGCAAGGAGCGGTGGAATGTGGTAGAATCGGTAGAACGCAGGCTTCCCATGTGGAAGGTCGGGAGTTCGAATCCCAGCTGAGTCAAACCAATGACTTATAAAATTGATATTTGTCGCTACCCAGCCTGGCACCCTGCATTAATAGGATAGGGCATGGACTGGTTTGCACAGTATCGGGATAATATGACTGTGTGGGATATCAGGTCATGGTGCCGGCGGCCTGGTTTCCCAGTGGGGCAGCATTATAAAGTCACCATGAGTGTGCACTGTCACAAGTCAGTACCCTTCCTGATATGACCTTAGATGTTGCTAGGACGTAAAACAACAAACAACAACATCAGGCGCCTAGTGTGGTCTACTAGTACTAGTACTACTCTATCCCACCACCAGCCTCGGGCAAATGCTTTCCGAAGCAGACACTTGTCCAGTGATATGATGTCAAATCTAAACGGGAACATCGCCAATTACCTATAACTGTATAAGCGCCGAAGAGAGCTAGATATTTCTTTGTTTAAATTGTTTTCAAATAATTTTGTTGGTACATTAAACTTTTTTGTTGTTGGTAATAACTCGTAATTATATTTATATAGAATTAAAACCAGGCGCGCGCCGGGAGGCCTGACGCCAGGTGGGGCTCCTAGTTAAGCGTAATGGCGGCAGGTGTCGCCTCGTGTGAGTGGTAGAGAACAGGTGTCACCGGGGTTAGACTCCCCATCCTCTCCCCCACCCACCGCTCTCACCATCAGACAAATACAACATGCAATATTGGGGTGGGTGGGTGGGTGGTTGTGGGGGGGGGGGTGATAACCGTTTTATTACATCAACCGCCTGACACGTAGCGCTATAAGATCCTTGTGACTGTCATTGATTTAACTTCAAACGAGGCAGTGGAGTGCCAACACAAACACAATTTACAGGTTGGTTGGTTGGTTGTTGGAGTTTCACGTCCTGACAACAGCTAAGGTCATATCAGGATGGGTACCGACTTGTGGGAGTGCGCACTCATGGCGACTTTATAGTGCTGTCCCACTGGGAATTCAGGCCACCAGCACCATGACCTGATATCCCACTCAGTCACATTATCCCGACACTGAGCCAATCAGTCCTTGGCCTATCCTATTAATCCCAAGCACCCAGCTAGGAAGTCACAAGTATCAAGTTATTGGTTTGACTCGACCACGGTTTGAACCCGTGGGTTCGAATCCCACGATCTACCAAAACGGGGGACGGACGCTCAACTCATTCAGCCATCCCATCTGATCCCTTGTGAATGTCAAGTGTCATTGATTTAACTTCAAACGAGGCAAGGGAGCGCAACACAATTGACCTTAGTTTGTTCTATGGATTCATTCTATTTGACCAGACGGGACGGCGCTTTGATAGAACGTGGGATTCGAACCCACGGGATCGAACCCTGGTCGAGTCAAACGAATGACATAAAAATTGATACTTGTCACTTCATAGACAGGCGCTCGGCATTAATAATAATAGGATAGGGCAAGGACTGGTTAGCTCAGTATCAGCATAATGTGACTGAGTGGGATATCAATCAGGTCATGGTGCTGGTGGCCTGGTCTCCCAGTGCAGCAGAACTATAAAGACACCATGAGTGCGCACTGTCACAAGTCGGTACCCGTCCAGATATGACCTTAGATTGATTGATTGATATGTAGTTTCGGCAACATAGGCCATATTCACGGCGAGATTGTTTAACAAATTGTTTATTCAACTATGACCTTAGATGTTGTTAGGACGTAAAACAACAACATACAACATTCTATTTGAACTACACACGCCTCTGTATACAACACCGGGGCCCCTCGGGGTCAACTTGGTTTACACGAAGCCATTAAACCTATTAAAGGATGGTCAATTATTATTAGCCATTAATCAATCTAAGGCAGTCGCTATTGCTTTCGCCATAAGTAGCATGTAATTCACTCTGCGTCATTAAAGTTGCACAATCTAATACTAATAGGTTTTGAATTTTCAGGGATATATTTTTGTTTAGACAAATATATTATAGTCGTGGGCCGGGGTGTGTGATGAAAATGGACAATATTTCGCTGGAGCGGAAATCGAACCCACATCTCTTGCATTCCGGGCCAGTGTGCTTACCATTACACCACCTAGGCACCCTGATGTCACCACCCTACCCACGCGTACCCGTCTATGCGGCTCCTTGCCCGAGAGATCAGTGCAGACCATTACGTTATGTATATCTTATATTATAATCTGCCTTACTTTCGTTTGAAGTAGCCTTTGTTTTAAATGGTTATTACAAATGTGGTGTTTTCAACTAATAACAAACATTATATTAGGACCATGTAATAGTACATAATTAATGTCATCTTTCCTTTATTAAGGTTGGATAGTCCGATGGTTTGGGGTTTCTGCCTTTTCTTTCTACATAAATATATTAGGGTGATTGTTATAATCGACATCACTTTATTTTTGTATGTAAGTTTCGTGATATTGGATTAATTTTGAAGATATTTGAAGAGAAAACATGTAAAATTTACTTTGGCATGTATGTCAAAATTCTGACACCAAGTCAAAATTCTGACAACATAGGTTTCAACAGTAACAGATGCTTTTTAATGTGCCTTCCTATTCCCGTCTAGGTATCAGCAGATGCTCAAAGCTGCATAGTCCGATGAAAACAGAAAATTTTCAAAACCAAAACAATTATCTAGATTTGATTCTACATATCTAACTAATGCTAGGTACACACCTACCATTTTTCCACACCCACCTACCGTATTCGATCTAAAATTGCCCAAAAGTCTTGAGGTATACACTCCCCTAGCACACCTACCGATTGCGATTCGTGACTTAAAACTCAATTTTAGGGCTAAAAGTGCTTCCTTACGATTGCGATTCACGATTCGAAAAATGAATCGGCCCGTTTTCAGTTTTAAGCGGGTCGGGTCGGGTCGCGAGTTTTAGTGCGCGAGTCGTAAACGGTAGGTGTGTACCTAGCATTAGATAATGGTGTATTTATTAAACATTTTTCGCTACATAGAAGGGAAGATTGAGTCAATTTAATAGAAGTTCTTACTGTAGAAGCCTATGGTGCTAGAGTTTTGGCGTGCTTGTCAAAATTAATTTTGCATTCTTACACTTCAAATATCTGAAAAGTTAGCTATTTAAAATAAACGTTACTTCAGATTAAAGTAAGGTAGATAATAGCGATCAACCTAATATATTTATCTCAGAAAATATCAGAAACTCAAAACCATCGGACTATGCAACTTTAATAAGTGCACCAGTATCTACATTTGATATCTTCGATATCACATCTCGGCCGTTTTGGTAGATCGTGGGATTGAAACCCACGGGTTCAATTCAAACCCTCGTCGAGTCAAACCAATGACTTAATTAAAAATTGATACTTGTCACTTCCTAGCCAGGCACTCGGCATTATTAGGATAGAACAAGGACTGGTTGGCTCGGTGACATGATACTGTGAGTGAGTGGGATATCAGGTCATGGTGCTAGCGGCCTGGTCTCCCAGTGAGGCAGCACTGTAAAGTCACCATAAGCGTGCTCTGTCACAAGTTGGTACCCATCCTGATATGACCTCAGATGTTGCCAGGCTGTAAAACTCCAACAAGCAACCAACCATTTAAAGTAACACCTGTCAAACAGTACTAGTACCATTAACAGGGAGAGATAGAATACCTCAGACGACATTGAACACCCCCGCACACACACTTTCGGCGTCGGTAGTGTAACAAATGATCCAACCGTCACCATTATTGATGCCCTTGACCCTGACCGTTGATGACCTTGGCTATAAACGTTTGACCCGCACCGCGGTATCCCCCACATACCACCACCACCAGCCCTTCCCCGTTTAGTTCCGGTGCATGCCACCAGGGGGTGTGACTGTTGGCGCGATCAGTTACCGCAGGGGGCGCCCCTCACAGGTGATAAGCACACCTTGTACAGGTAAGTAAGTGTCTTGGAGACGACACACTCAATGTTCGGCGTCCGTTATCCATCCAGGGCGTAACAACCTTATCGTCTCTGGGGTCAGAGGCCAAAGGTCAAAGGCACTGCTTTATTTTGCTACGTACGAACAATCACACGGGTTCGAACCCTGGTCGAGACAAACCAATAACTTACAAATTTATACTTGTTGCTTCCCAGCCAGATGCTTGGAATTATTAGGATAAGTCAAGGACTGGTTGGTTCAGTGTCAGGATAATGTGACTAAGTGGGATGTCAGGCCATGGTGCTGGTGGCCTGGTCTCCTAGTTGGGCAGGACTAGAAAGTCGCCATGAGTGTGCAATGTCACGAGTTGGTAGCTGTCCTGATATGACCTCAGATCTTGCCAGGACATAAAACTCCAAGCAACGAACCCTTGCTCTGTAGGGAACCCGGACATCTGAGACTCCCTTTATAGGGACACCGGATGTGGGAGACTCACTTTGTAGCGACACCAGATGTGGGAGACTCACTTTGTAGCGACACCAGATGTGGGAGACTACCTTTGTAGGGACAGCGGATGTGGGAGACTACCTTTGTAGGGACATGGGATGTGGGAGACTCACTTTGTAGGGACACCAGATGTGGGAGACTCACTTTGTAGGGACACTGGATGTGGGAGACTCACTTTGTAGGCACACCGGACATGGGAGACTCACTTTGTAGGGACACCAGATGTGGGAGACTCACTTTGTAGGGACACCAGACATGGGAGAGTCACTTTGTAGGGACACCAGACATGGGAGACTCACTTTGTAGGGACACAAGATGTGGGAGACTCACTTTGTAGGGACATCGGATGTGGCAGACTCCCTTTGTAAGGACACCAGACATGGGAGAATCACTTTGTAGGGACACCAGATGTGGGTGACTCACTTTGTAGGAGACCCGATGGGGTGGCCGAATGAGTAGAGCGTCCGTCTCCTGTTTTGGGAGATCGGGAGATCCAAACCCATGCATTTGTCGGTTCGAATCCTGGTCGAGTCAAACCAATGACTTAAAAATGTATACTTGTCGCTTCCTAGCCTGGCGCTCGGCATTAATAGGAGAGGGCAAGGACTGGTTGGCTCAGTGTCAGGATAATGTGACTGAGTGGGATATCAGGTCATGGTGCTGGTGGCCTGATTTCCTAGCGGGACAGCACTATAAACCATGTCTGTGCACTGTCACAAGTTGGTAGTCGTCCTGATATGACCTTAGATGTTGCTAGGACATAAAAACAACAAACAAATTCACTTTGTAGGGACATCGGATGTGGGAGACTCACTTTGTAGGGACACTGGACATGGGAAACTCACTTTGTAGGGACACCAGATGTGGGAGACTCACTTTGTAAGGACACCAGATGTGGGAAACTCACTTTGTAAGGACACCAGATGTGGGAAACTCACTTTGTAGGGACACACGATGTGGGAGACTCACTTTGTAGGGACACCGGATGAGGGAGTAACCAAACTGGATGTGGGAGACACTTTGTAAGGAAACTGGATGGTGGGGGGGGGGGGCTCTTTATGGGGAACCGGAAATGGGAGACTCCTAACGGGGGAACCGGAAGTGAGAGACGCCTTTGTAGGGAAACCGGAAGTGGGATTCACCTTTGTGAGAGCGCGTCTCCCAGGGTCTGCGGGCTGAACAGTGGTCACTGTTCATAATGCAGGAACCACTCAGGGGGCTGGGGCAAGGGTAGAGGGTGCACCGTGACCTAGTCCCTCCACCAGGGGTCAGCACCTGGACGTGCACAGATCACTTACCATCACGTGACCTATTCAGACTGTGGCAGTGAACTCTGGGGATATTATTGGACACAGCAAGCACTTCACTATAAACGCATGAATGTAAGATTAAATTGTCATTATTATTGTTATTATTGGTTGTGCTTGGGTTAGTATTAAACTGAAATTGTATTAAAGAGAAAGAATGGGCAAATAATTTCATTCAAATTCCCCGGGTCGAATCCTGGCCGAGTCAAACCAATAACTTACATATTTATGATTATTGCTACCTAGCCTGGTGCTCGGCATTACTAGGATAGGGCAAGGAGCAGTGGAATGAGGAAGACTTAATCAAATAATGTAACAAAACAACACAAAACACCCACAAAATGACCAGTAAAAACAACACCCTTACCTCTAGATAAAAGATCCACCCCTACGCAGAGTAGGGGTGAATGACAACGTAGTCTAAATACTGGCGAAAATTGCTTTAGTATGGAACAGGCAGTCAAATTCCTGGTTCCAGTATCAAATAGCTACTTATATTGGCACAGAGTTGGTGAAATGGTAGAGAATGCAAAAAGACAAGATGGTGACCATAGAATGCTGTCAATTTCCCCCTTTAAAGTCCATTAAGCTACATGCTTTATTTATATTATTATATTTTTCAACTCAAGAGTAGCGAGTAAATATGAAGATGTATATGAAGAATCTTTTGCGCTTCTTAAATTAAGAAGTTATGTGTTATTTCATTTACCCAGCCTTTTGCCACTTTTTCTAATGGGGAGACTGCATCCTACGAGATTAATCCTGTCTCATCCCCCCCCCCCCCGCCCGTTCCCCAATTCTAGTGCTTTTTCACAGACTATCCAGAGAAGGGACTTGAGAAACCAAAGCCCTTTGGGTGACCTCTGGGTGACCCTGGGGTCAGTGAGCCTCGGTCTGCGGAGAGCCACTGTTTACAGCGCCCTCTAACACACACACATCGCCGGTAACACACACCGCCCGCACCTGACCCGACATGGTCACGTGACTCGGGCGCGGGTCCCGCTTGACCACCTGACAGTTCCCTACCCCCTGGGTGATAATAGGGACAGTTGTCAGCTACGAAGCCGCCAGGTCAGTTTCAGGAGGCTTCAATTTTAGGTCTTTTGTTATATAATATAAATATATACAGTAAAATCTCACCACCCCACATTTTGACCACTCGCCTATATTGATTGCTTTATTTGGGTCCCAAATAATCGCCCATATAATACCACAGGCACAGTAACAAAATGAAAAACTCCCTAAACCAACCACGTCCCTAAATCATAAATGCACCATTTAAAGTCGGTCCAATGGTCGGTCTATTTAGAGGTTTTACTATATATATATATATATATATATTAGATATATGTTATATATGTGTTATTTATTGGAACTTTGGAATTATAACCATTATACAAATATAAATCTATGGAAGGAATAGTTTATTTGTTATTTGATTATATAAATTATTATTATTGTTTTTTGTTAAATCCCATTCCACCGTGGTAATTTGCGGCGTTCAAAGTCAGACGGTGGCGACACTCATTAGGTCATCTATGGGTACCTCATGACCTCCCCGTGTGGCACCACCTGCTCGCCCATGCCTCAATGGCCGCTATCCTCACGCACTATAGCCGTTCTATCCACTATCAACATCATGTCTCCTTGTTCCTTATTATGTACTTTATGTAGGTCACCGTTATATATATATATATATATATATATATATATAATATATACATATATATATATATATATATCTACATATATATATATATATATATATATATATATATATATATATATATATATATATATGTAGCTTTAATCTACCCAATTAGCGCTTGTGTTTTAATTTAAAGTTTCATAATCCGATGAATGCGTAATATTTAAAAACATTTATCTAGAATAGATGTCAACACCAAACTTCCAAAGCCCCTCGACTTGTGCAACAAACAAGATGACCTAGTTAAACTGCCAATGCCAATGGCATATTCCATATTGTGCACACACAACTTGTGTTACAGTTATGTGCTACGCTTGTGGTTCAAATATATCTCCAATTACCACAAATCTTACTCAAAACTAAAGCTGAGTAAATTACAATGGCCAATCTAATATATTTATCTATAATAACCCCCCTCCCCCAAAGAAAGGGGACTGTGTAACTTTAAACAATAACCACTACCCGCCCATCCTGCCTACCTGGTACAGACATCGGTGTGTGGGGCAGGTCCGTCCCATGATGACCTTGAGACTCTGAGGTCACGACAGGCGCAACGGGGGTAAATCCACGTGGTGGGAAAAGGGGAGACTTGTGAACTGTCCTCCTGTGTGTCTGTGTGTGTGTCTCTCTGACACCGGCGCGTCTGCCACTGAATGCAGTCAGCGCTGACCACCGTCAGAACCCAACTGTGATCTCTTCCATTGCCTCCTGTTAATGATATGGGAACTGACCCAGCAGCCACAGATCTTCCAACAGTTTACCTCCCTCCCTCCACCACCACCCCCTCCCCCCACACCCACACCCAGTAGGACCAGGATGGGGTGTGTGAGGGTGTGTGTGTGTGTGTGAGGAGGGGTGGTTCTGGATGGGGAGGGGGTCTGATCATTTTCTTGAGGGGGGGGCATCTTAATCGTGGTCTCTGGCGGGGGGGGGGGGGGGGGGTGAGGAGGAAAGTCTAATGGGGCCTAGGTGGGAGGGGGCAGGGTAGGGGAGGCAGGGGGCGGTCTGGGTGTGGACAGGTGTGAAAAGCTGGCGGTGACATGAAACGCCACACTCCGGTGGGCCTACCCGCCCCCCCCCCCCCCCACACACACAACAACACAACACACGTAGACAATAATCTGTCCCACGTTGTGACAAATAAATAATGTCGGTTCTCCCCCCGATTTAATTACACTTAGGCTGTGTCGGGACAGGAGGTGAAACAATGACTTCAAAGATGGCGGAGGTCAGGCGGGGTCACGGTGGTGGCGGCTTTCACTTCACAAGCTGTCTGCAGTGTGTGTTTGCTTATTAGGGTTTTACCGCCCGAGCAACATCTAAGGTCATATCAGGATGGGCACTGCACACTCATGGCGACTTTAATATTGTTGCCCCATTTGTGGGGATCAGGCTGCCGGTACCATGAGCTGATATCCCACGCAGTCACATTATCCTGACACGGAGCTAACCAGTCCTTGTTCTATCCTAATAATGCTGAATGCCAGGCTATGTAGTGACAAGTATCACCTTTATAAGTCAATGGTTTGATTCGGCTGGGATTCGAACCCACGACCTTCCGCACTGAAAGGCTAGCGCCAGCTTCAGCCAGTACATTTGGGGTCGGGTGTGCGTGGACTATATACAACACACTTATATGATATATGCTGCATAAGCCATTATACAAGTATAATAAGCCGGAAGATCCCCAGCAAATCTGGTCACCTCTACTCATTAGGTCATCTATTGGTACCTCATGACCTCCCCGTGTGGCACCACTTCCTCGCCCATGCCTCAGAGGCCGCTATCCTCATGCACTATCAACATCATGTCTTCTTGTTCATTATTATGTAGGTAACCGTTATATATATTATATATATACATGCATGGAGAATATGTAATGGGTATATCTAAAATAGATATAACGTCCTGATATGACCTTAGATTGTTGGTTGGTTGCTGGAGTTTTATGTCCTGGCAACATCTAAGATCATATCAGGATGGGCACTGACTTGTGACAGTGTTCACTCATGGTGACTTTATAATGCTTCCCCACTAGGAAATCAAGCCACTGGCACCATGACCTCATATCCCACTCAGTCACATTCTCCTGACACTGAGCTAACCAGTCCTTGCCCTATCCTATTAATGCCGAGCACCAAGGCTAAAATGCGACAAGTATCAATTGTAAAGTCATTGGTTTGACTCGACCGGGAACCAAACTTCCGACCTTCCGCATGCGAGGCCCGCATTCTACCGATTACGCCACCGCGTCTGGTGATATGACCTCAGATGTTGCCAGGACGTAAAACTCCCAACAATCAACCAACCTACACATCCAACAAACTTCACCTGACTTATTTGGATTAACGGCCAGGTAGAATGTCACAGCTGGGGGCGGATGGGAAGAGCGGGTGTGTGTGTGTGTGTGGGGGGGGGGGGGTTACACAAATATGTGACCCAGACAGGAAACAGATGAATGCACTCATCGACAAAACAACACACGTAGACAATAATCTGTCCTATTACACAATAACTTGAATAAGCTATCCCACACTGTAACTAAGTATAATCCGCTTTGTTACCGTCGCTGGTCACTGGTTACCAACCCACCAAGACGCCAACAACCAGCAGGTAGGCGGTGGGATGTGCACACATAAGCTGTACAATGCCCTCCCCCCCCCCCCCCCCCTCACTGTCTCGCCGCCAACCCCACCCCTCCCTTTCTGGTTTTTTCTCCCATCTCCCCCTCCATACCACAGAAACTATCAACGGAACGGGATGGCCGAATGAGTAATGCTAGGTACACACCTACCGTTTTTCCCGCACCCACCTACCGTATACGATCTAAAACTGCCCAAAAGTCGTGAGGTGTGCACTCCCCTAGCACACCTACCGATTGCGATTCGCGACTTAAAACTCAGTTTTAGGGCTAAAACTGCTTCCTTACAATTGCGATTCGTGATTCGAAAAATGAATCGGGACGTTTTCAGTTTTAAGCAGGTCGGGTCGGGTCGCGAGTTTTAGTGTGCGGATCGTATACGGTAGGTGTGTACCTAGCATTAGAGTGTCCGTCTCCCGTGTTGGTAGATCGTGGGTTTGAACCCTGGTCGAGTCAAACGTTGACAGACAAATTTATACTTGTCGCTTCCTAGCCTGACACTCAGCATTCTTAGGATAGGGCAAGGAGCGGTGGAATGAGGAAGACCAATCGTCCGCGATTGAAATTTCCCCTGCTTAATCAACTAATAATGTAATATACCCCCAAAAAACACAAAAGAAAACCGGTGGTTTTTTTTGTTGGGGTTTCAAATCCTAGCAACATCTAAGGTTACATCAGGAATTGTGACAGTACGTACTCATGTTGATTTTATAGTGCTGCTCCTACTGGGACCATGACCCGATATCCAACTTACATTATCCTAATAGTAATACTGAGCTAACCAGTACTTGCCCTGTCCTATTAATGCTGAACGCCAGGCTAGGTAGCATCAAGTACCAATTTTGTAGGTCATTGGTTTGACTCGGCTGCAGTTTCAACCCACAATCTCCTGCGGGGGGACCGGTAGCAGTGGCCGAATCGGTAGAGCACAGAACTCCTATGCGGGTGATCGTGACTTGGATTCCCTGTCGAGTCAAACCAATGACTTAACAAAATTGATACTTGTCACTTCCTAGCTTGGTGCTCGGCATTATTAGGATAGGGCAAGGACTGGTTGGCTCAGTGTAAGGATAATGTGACTGAGTGGGATATCAGGTCATGTTGCTGGCGGCCTGGTCTCCCAATGGGGCAATACTATCAAATTGCCATAAGAGTGCACTGTCACATATCCTAATATGACCTTAGATGTTGCCAGGACGTAACACTCCAACAACCAACAATTCCCTGATCTGAGTACAACTAAAGTTGCAATGCTGAACATTACCCATCGTTTGGGAGTGCTTACATCGAAACCTGGAGCGGGACGTAGCTCAGGCCGTAGAATGTCCACCTGTGAAGGTGTCGGTCATCCTATCGATCCTGCTCAGTGCACTAATTTGCAGTTTGGGCTATTTTCTGTTCCTACCAGTGGTCCACAACTGGTGCATAAAGGTTGTGGTACGTGCTGCCCTCTCAGTGGGAAAGTGCATCCAAAAGACCCTTTGCTGCTTATTGGAAAGAGTAGCCTATGTGAGAGCAGCGAGTTTCCTCCAAATAAATATGTCAGAATGACCATATGTTTGACGTCCAATAACTGATGATGAAAATCAATGTGCTCAAGCGGCGTCATTAAATAAAACAAGCTTTACGTTTACGTCGAAACCTCGCTGAGACTAAGATGAGAGTTGTGTGAGACAGCCTCGGTTTCAAGGTGGCAACACACATCGTGATTGCCCCGCGATGTTGAGACATCCGATCAGGCTGCCAACTGCAAACACCGTCGTTGTTGGCAGCATTGTTTAGCGCGCCACCTGTCGGCCTGTCACGGCGAAGGCTGGCCTTGTTTACACAAACACGCCCCGATGTACGACCCCGCCGTCCTAATTACTCACTTCCGGTAACGTTTGAAGGTCACACAGACAGCCCGGTTTAAACAATCAGTTTGTTTAGCTTGGGGATGGTGAGCGATGCGTTTGTTATACGGTAGTTGTGGTGGTAGTTGTGGTGGTAGTAAGTAGTACAGGCAAATGGGAGCAGGGCGCAGGTGCAAGAATGGACGTTTTCAGTGCGATATATATTACATATATCATGTATATTTAAATCCGTCCTGCTGAGAGGGAGCGGTAGTGGTAGTGACCAGGCGCAGCTGGTATCATGCGGTCATGAGCTGCTCACAGGTGGCAGTGCAGTGGAGAATGAAGGAACTAACCTAGTCCTATGGTAGTAATAGCTTAGTGACATTAGGGTAATAGAGTAAGTAAGGGAGAGAACTGCTAGGGGGTAGTGTCCTTGTTTATATTCCCATAATAGATTATAGAGCACATATATATATATATATATATATATATATATATATATACATACATGTATGCAGGCTTGTATGTAGGTTTGTATGCATGTATATATGTATGTGAATGTATCCATATGTTTGCATGCATGTATATATGTATCTGTACATATGCATGTGTGGGTACATGTATATTATATGTGTATGTCTGTGTGTGTATGTATGCATGTATGCGAGTATGTATCTGTTTATGTGTATGTACGAATGTAGCTGTTCATGTGTATGTAAGAATGTATTATATGTTTGTATGCATGGATGTATGTATGTATTGATATGTATGTATGCATGTATGTATGAATGTATATGTTTGTATGCATGTATTTAAGCATGCATGTATGTGTGTACGAATTAATGTACATGTTTGTATGCATGTATGTGTGTATGAATGAATGTACATGTTTGTATGCATGTATGTAAGCATGCATCTATGTGTGTACGAATGAATGTATGTGTGTATGCATGTATGTATGTGTGCATGTACGTATGTATGTATGTATGTATGTATGAATGTATGTTTGTCTATATCTTTGTGTGTATGTATGAATGTATGTTTGTATATATGTATGAATGTATGTTTGTATATATGTATGTATGCATATGCATGTTTGTATGTCATACTATGTGTATGCAAGTATGCATGTAGATATTTATTTGTTGTTTTACGTCCTAGCAACATCTGAGGTCATATGAAAACGGGGAATATCTATGCATGTATGTGTATGCACATGTGTGTATGCATGTGTGTATGCATGTGTGTATGTGTATGTATGCATATATGTATATATATATATGTATGAATATATGTGTATTATGTGTGCATGTATGTGTATGTATATTTAAATATATATATATGTGTGTATGGATATGTGCATGTATGTATGTATGTATGTATGTATGTATGTATGTATGTATGTATGTATGTATGTATGTGTGCATGGATGTATGTGTGTAGTATACACATATTTAAGTAGTTATACGTTTGATAATTCTGAGAGTGGAGTAGATGAACAAACCGTTACAAATGGGGGTGGCAGGTGGCCACTTGTACACTCGCTATTAGTATTATGAACCCTACAGCATAACGATAGACAAGTCATACATGTATTTCTTTCTTTCTTTGTTTTTTGTTTTTGTTTTTACCTGTTAGCAACATCTATGGTCATATTAGGACGGAGCCATATATTTGACTACATTAATGCCATACATTTGAACTTCCTAAGCCCTAATTTGTATATACATGCAAATAACACATGCTTTACTTTTGTGTCGAAACCTCAATGAGATAATATATATATATAGTATAGTTAGACGAATCTTACCTTGGTACAGATGATGGATAACTCTTGTTTTCCCGAGGTAAAAGCCTCGGGTAGTCGTGGGCTAGGGAGAAGGAAGCAACATCCGGTACAGCAATCTTCACCTAATTATTCAGGATAAAAATGAGCTTAATGATTGGAATTCCTCATGTTTTCTTTTTGGCACAAGCAAACGTAATAGTCGTGGCAGGGTGTGGTGGGCGGGCCCTAGCCCACGACTACCCGAGGCTTGTACCTCGGGAAAACAAGAGTTTTCCATCATCTGTACCAAGGTAAGATTCGTCTAACTATACTATTTTACCTCGGTACAACGCCTCGGCTACTCGAGGCCGAGGGAGACTTTACGTAGCCTCATTTTTATCCTCTATTATCTGATAAACCTAGTAATTTTTCAGTTGTAAATTCCAATTTTGTAAATTCTCACACATCTTCTTAGTTGGTGAGTAGGCAGGTTACAACCCCGCCTGTCTTTTCTAGTCGTTTGTTGCCATATTTAGCCAACGACCTTGCCGTCTTACAGCCGGCATATGCTAGGATTCTCTTCACTGAGATTCCCAATTGTCTCGTCTTCGAGGCCATAGCACCTCTTGTAAAGTGCGAAGCGTAGCGTCCTATGTCAAAGCCTGCTGACTTGAGCACGTGAATTGTCCAACTGGCGATCGCATCTCTGGATAAAGCCTTATGTGGCTTTATGAAGGTTACCAAAAACTGTCTGGAATTATGTATTCCTTTTATCTTGGATATATAAGCCCTAATGGCTGACACTACACACAGTTTCCTGTCATGTGGGAACCCATTAAAAAGAATCAAGGAGAGGGGATCTCCTGTAATGTTTGATTTTAAAATTTTCCAAATCAAACATGGCCTCCTTGTCATCAATGTCTAGGCCAGTAAATAAAAAGGTCAACAATTACTTGGGCCCTATGACTGGTTACCCAAAGTAACAATACAGCTAATTTATAGCCTAGCTGTTTATCTATAGATGTCCCTAACTAGACCATTTTCAAGAAAACTTAAATACCCCTGAGACATCCCAAAACCTATTATACTATGGTTTAGGAGGGTTTCTTTCATATAATGACCTCCCGAAACACTGAAGGACTTCGTGTTTCCCAATTAATTCTCCGTCACTCCTTGGTAAGATGACCGAAAAAGCTCATCGAGCTGCATAAATGGCTCCATAACCTAATACATCATCCTACATCATTCGTAAGAGGCGGACTACCTCGGCAAGGGATGGTTCCATTGGCTTAACTTTATGTATTTAAACAAAAAATGCCCCATTAATTTTGTGGATGGCATAACAATTATTTATGTAACTTGTTATTCTTTCTTGATTCAAACCAATCAAATTATTGAACCAATATCATCATTTAATGACCAGTCCAAATAATCATGCCGAGTAACTTTCTCTAAACCAAAGTGTTGTAAATATGTGTTCCGAAAGGAATGCCAGAAGGGGTGTTGTTAACACATCCCCACGAATCATTAATGCTTAAAAAATGTTCCCTTACGTGTAGGAAAATTATAAAGTCCTTAGCTCTTAAGGCTAATACTTCCAACCATGGCTGCATGTCCCAAACAGGGACCATCAAAGCCCTCCTTGCTACTCTGCCGATTCAGCTAAATGTTTAGGAAAATGTAATAAAATTTATTTTCCCCCCAAATCAAAGAGACAACATCCACTTGCCAAAAATCTTGCTCTGGATGCCATGAACAATTTGATAAAATGTTATTATTTCATGATGCCAACAAAATATATGTGGCTTCACCAATTCCAATTTAATTTCGCTCTCTTATATATGAGTTGGACATTGTCCTTCCCATGTTGCGAATGAAAGCCATTACTGTAGTACTATCTGTCACCTGACATAGCATTAGGGCATGCCGGCTAAACACCTAACCCTAAATACACTGCTTCTCAACTCTAGAACATTAATATGATCTAAGTCCTTCCAAAATCCATTTTAGTTGTGTCATATGCTTTCCAGCAACTCCTAACTTCGTAAATGTGGTACCTAAACAGATGCTTTTGACCAGATGCTTTTGACCAGATGCTTTTGACTGCACAGCAAAACATGAATCATCACTGTCCGGGAACATCCTGTCCTTCACTTTTCATGAGCGAACAAATTAACAATTTGTAAAGAAGGGAAAGCACAAGCTAAACCACTTGGTAAACAAGTAAATTCATATAGTTGTTCATTCGAAATAAACCGTACAAAAGTTTGGTCTGTTTCATAACTTGGTCGGTAACTGCCTGTGAGCAGCTCGACTATGACTGGACCATAATGAATGAATCATCAATTTATGGAAACCGTACCATTATTTTTACCTCCTGGAAAAAACCATTTCCATGGCCCTCTGAGTTTGCTTTGCAACCTCTCCTTATTCTCTTGAGATATTGAGTGAGAGCATTACTCCAGCTTCATGAGCCGATTCTCTAGCCCAGCTGGCCGACATCTGGCCTGCATAGCTCCCCTAACACAGGTTATACCAGGGAGGGCTTAAACCATCACTACCGGTAACGAGTAATTATCATCAGAAACGGGAGCCTTGGGGTTACTTCCCATCGTAAGCAAACAACCCTTAACTCAAAGATCTCAGGATCATTGAAATATAGAGTGCTCAACCAACTATTTGTTTATTGTTTCCTCCTAGAAAAATCTATAATCATATCCAGACTGGTACCGTTAGTAACAGTACAACCCATGGCTCGCAGCCAAAATATCTCTCAGGCCAGACACCCTATAACCATCAACAGAAAGTTCGAGTGTGGCCATCCAACAAAATGTTTTTATTTTCATCCCTAGAACCTCTAAGTTCATATCAGGACGTACATAATGTGGCTTCAACCAACCTCTGTATTCGCTCAGTCACAAGCGGGTTAATCGTAATATGGCATCAGCCAACAAAACTCTCCGTTTGTCAATGAGCGGCATAACGTGATGCAACTTCAGCCAACCTCGTTCTCCGCTCAGCTTAAAAGTGATGTAACTTCAGGCAACCTCACCCTCCATTAGGTAACAGACCGCCTAAACGGGATGTGGCTTCAGCCAACATCATTTCCCTTTGGTAACGGACAGTCTAAACGGGATGTAACTTCAACCCACACCACTCTCCATTTTTAATGGGCTACAAACATAATGTAGTCACAAACATCATCTCTCTCCGCTCGGTCCTAGGCGGACAACCGTGATGAGACATCAGCCTAAACAGGATGTGGCTTCAGGCAACATCTTTGGTAGCAGGCGGCCAAAAGGAAATGTGACTACAGCCAACCTCGCCCTCCATTTAGTAAGGGACGGCCTAAACAGGATATGGCTTCAGCCAACATCGCTCTCAGTTTGATAGCAGGCGGCCAAACAGGATGTGGCATCCGCCAACATCGCTCTCCGTTTGGTAACAGACGGCCTAAACGGGATGTGGCTTCAGCCAACATCACTTCCCGTTTGGTAACCGGTGACATAACCTGATGGGGTCACAACTATCGTCGCTCTAGGCAACGGGAGGCATAAGCGTAATATGGATTCAGCCAACATCGCTCTCCGTTCTGGAACGGGCGACACAACGAGATGTGGCTTACAGCCATCATCGCTCACCACTCGGCCACGGGCGGGTAAATATAGATGAGGCTTCCACCAACATGGCTCTCCATTAGCCAACAGCGGCATAACCGTGATGCCATCATCGCTCTCCGTTGTGCAACGGCGGCTTAAACGTGATGTGGCTTCCGCCAACATCGCTCTCCATTCGGCCACGGGCGGCAACTACTGGTGTTGGAGAACGTATTTACACCGTTCCAACACAGGCGTGTAAGCTAATGTGTCATGTCGCAGGGTAACGGTATGGAAGCCGAAACCAAACGAGGGGTAGGGACCAGTATATCGGTACCCTCCCACACTCTCTGTTCCGTACACTTCTCCCTCCTGCGGCTACTGCGCCAGCAAGTTGGAGAAAATGCTACGAAACTCGGAGGTACGCCTTAAAAAATTGGGAATCCACAACAGAAACCCAGGATTAATTTCCAACGCAAATCCATAAAAGAAACCGAGGAAAAATCCCAACGAGATGAGGCTCCAGCCAACATCGCTCTCCGTTCGGCAATGGGTGGCTTGTTGAACCAAAAATCTTACCTGTGATGTGGCAACCACCAACATCTACATACACAATTTTAATTATAAAATAATTCCATAAAAATGGAAAAACACCACTAGATGCTCAATGCATTCGATTAATAATAATGTAATAAACATATCTACACAACGTCACAAGAAATACGTATCCTCCTGTAATCTTGGGTTTAAACTCATAAGAATAGCCGCTAACGCAATAGCGACAATCAGGTCGAGCAACCGCCCAAAAGTAAACAATCACGGTGAAGTCAATCTACCGTACCGCCCCGAATCGGTTTAAAGCCAATAAATTGTTTAATATATCCGCAATATTCTAATATTCGTAGAGAGTATTCTTGGGTTTAAAGTCATAAAAACGATACGAAACAATATCGAATATCGAGTCGGAAATCCGACCAGAAGTAAACCACACGGCGATGTCAACTCTACCGTACCTGCACCTGAATCGGTTTTTCGCCAATATATTCTTTAATATACTCACCAATATTCTAATATTCAGAGAATATTGATGTACACAAGAAATATGTTATTCTTGGGTTTAAAGTAATAAAAACGCTACGAAACAAAGGCGAATATCCAGTCGGAAATCCGGCCAGAAGTAAACCACACGGCCATGTCAACTCTACCGTACCGGCACCCAAATCGGTTTTTCGCCAATATATTCTTTAATATATTCACCAATATTCTAATATTCATAGAGAATATTGATGTACCCAAGCAATATGTTATTCTTGGGTTTAAAGTCATAAAAACGCTACGAAACAATAGCGAATATCGAGTCGGAAATCCGACCAGAAGTAGACCACAAGGCGATGTCAACACTACAGTACCGGTGTTGCGGATTCCGAGGGACACCAGTTTCACAGGGACACATCGCTCCTGCACACGCGTCAAACTCGAACAGCATCGTCACTAACCTTATAAATTTAATATAATGTTTTTGCTAAACATGTTTTCTATATGTGTACCAAGCGATTTGTTTGTAGCTGGTGTCATTTTAGAGATATTTCACTTTTTCTGTATTGTCTGTATGAAGACTGCTCACGGCCATTGACAATGCCTTGAGTTTGACGGTACGCGCAGTGCAAAACGTTAGTTTTATTCAAAATTCATAGAATTCAAGAACCCTAACCGTATAAATTTAATATAATGTTTTTGGTAAAGATGTTTTCTATATGTGTACCAAGCGATTTATTTCTAGATGGTGTAATTTGGGAGATATTTGACTTTTTCTGTATGAAGATTTGCTCACGGCCGTTAACAATGCATTTCAATGGAAGTGTCCCTGTGAAACTGGTGTCCCTCGGAATCCGCAACACCGGCACCCAAATCGGTTTTTCGCCAATAACTTCTTTAATATAATCGCCAATATTCTAATATTCACAGTGAATATTGTTCTATTCTTTATAAACAATCGTTGAAAATATTTCGATAAACTAACCCCAAGTTCTGGAGTTATTGTAGGAAAAGAAACGCTGTACTTACTCGCAAACGTCCACCGCTCACGAGTGGAATATGCTAATTGCTGTACCGGATGTTGCTTCCTTCTCCCTCGGCCTCGAGTAGCCGAGGCGTTGTACCGAGGTAAAATAAGCCATTATACGAGTATAATAAGGCCGGAGGCTTCCATCTGTCCCTCAGCCCTAGCGCCTCCCTCAATTATCGACTGGAGGAGTCTACCTATTCAGCTACACTTCCATCCGATGCATCCTCAGATCCGTTGGGGGGCGCCACCCGTCTCTGCACGCACCAATGCCCCCCCCCCCCCCCCCCCAACCACCACCACCACCTACAATCACTGTACCGCCGAAAGTTAGAGTTCATCCCTGAATAATGTGAAGATAAGTAATAGTCCTCCCCTAACGCGCTTTGTTCACCATATCGCCAGGCGATCAGATCGTGGGGAAATGTATACACACAGAATGGCCATAAATGTATACGCAAAGAATTACCATTTTGAACATAACACAATGTGCAATAATTTTTCTTTTTATTGGGGGTACATTAGTTGTTTAAGCAGGGGAAATTTCAGTCCCAGGCGATTGGTCTTCCTAATTCCACTGCTCATTGGCCTATCCTAATAATGCCGAGCGCCTGGCTAGGAAGCGACAAGTATCAATTTTTAAGTCATTGGTTTGACTCGACCAGGATTCGAACCCACGACCCCACGATCTACCACACGGGAGACGGATGCTCTAACTCAGTTGGCCATCCCGTCTGGTTGACGGGATGGCCAAATTGATTACAGATAATTTTGCCTGCACCAATTTTGCTGCTTCCTTTACAACTTTTTAAATAGTAATTCTTGAAAGTTTGTTTTATTTAACAACGCCTCTAGAGTGCATTGATTTTTATCATCGGCTATTGGATCTCAAACATATGGTCATTCTTATATATTTCGTGGGAAGAAACCTGATGCCACCACATAAGCTACTCTTTCCGATAAGCAGCAATGGGGGTTTTATATGCACTTTTCCATAGACAGGACAGCACATACCACAGCCTTTGATAAACCAGTTGTGGGCCACTGGTTGGAACGGAAAATAGCCCAAACTGCAAATGGGTGCACTGACCAGGATTGATCGGATGACCCAAACCTTGACAGGTGGACATGCTACCTCCTGAGCTATGTTCCGCTCCAAAATAGTAACTCTTAACCATTAAATAGTGCTCAACATAAAGAATAGATCAGTATTTTGAATGCAAATAAAAGCATCAGATTTATCTAATCAAAATACTGAATGAGATTTGGTACTACATATGCGATACTGGTCTACTCATTAAACATATATTTCAACATAGAAAGAATATTAAGTCAATTTAATAGAACTTGTTAGTGTTCAAACTTATAATGTCCAGCATCCCAGTCTGCACACCCAATAATTCTTTTTAATTTTTTTTATTAGGCTGTATTTATTCTGTCCATCGCATATAAGCCCAAGTATTCAGGCTTGTTTTAAATGCTGGCCAGCTGGTGTTAACTTTTGATTGCCTGCATTACCCTAGCAGGTAAGTAGTTGGTTGATATGTGTAAAATATTCCGATAAAACACATTGGTGGGGAATGTGAACTGGTCTATAAGGGATCACAAATGGTCTATGATGTATAGGACCAGGGGCATTAATGTATTATGTGGTGCTGGTGATCCTTTACTTATATTAAATAGTCATTGTGTATTATATAGATAGTGTGAGAGGGGCACTACTGTTAGTGTGGAAGGAGCTCAAGAGCTCTACTCCCCCCTCCATCCCCAACTGTTAGTCACGGATCACCAAGCACACAGACACAACAGGGCAGGTGAGGCCAAAGCAGCCAAGGCATGGTGAGAGTGGGTAGATCACAGTTGGCATGGTGATGCTAGAATGCTTACTGTTGATTGAAGGACCTAGAAATGCTTACTGTTCATTGGAGGGCATGGTCAGGTGATATGCCATGTCAAGTCCAGAAATCACTATATAATAATAAACCTGAGGGTGCAAGCTCTCACTTACTTTACTTTCACTCTATACTTTGCCTTTCTTATCCTTGCCTGTAGTGATTTCCTATTAGCCTGCCTACACAACTACAGCTGCCAGCCGACAACTTTACATATGGTTAGTAGTCTGTGTTATTTTTTTGTATTTTCTTGGCATTATAACCAGAAACTTAACCTACCATAAATACCCTAATATTTCACACTTGCGGGTCGCCACTGTCAATTGCTTTGGAGTGCAATCGTCTCTGTTGAATAGATGGATTTTGACATCGCTTTAATTCAAATATCTCCAAGCTTGACAACTAAAAGTGAGTAGAGGGAATGTACTGATACAATATATGTATCTACAGAATATAACAGAAACTTAAAACCATTATTGTCTTTGTGATAGGGCTGCCAAACAAATCACTAAAGAGGTGTCAGAAGGCTGGGTTATGGAAAAAACCACATGACAATCTAATATGCTAATTATATCGTTCAAATACCTATCTATTATATCCTGCTACCTACCTGAATAATTAGTGAAATGATGTAGATAAAAGTAAAAATTGAGAGTATTCTCTGGCCACCATCTTTGTTTTGTTTGTTTTTATTTTTCATTCTCTTCCAATTTCTCCACTTTACGCCAATACAGATAACACTGTGCACTGGACCCACCATCTCCACATCTTATTCACAGTTAATTCATACCAAAGGATCTTTGTTTGGATTTAGAAAGGGTTGTCATTATTCACCCCATCTCTGAATAGGGGGTAAATCTTGTTATCTACATTGGAATATATGCAACCTTAAAGCTGCATGGTCCGATCAAAATATCAAATTTTCAAAACGAAAACAGTTACCTAGATTTGATTCTGCATATCTAACTTAGATACTGGTGCACTTATTAAACATTTGTCATCATACATAAGGGAATGGTCAGTCAATTTAATTGAACCTGTTACTGCATAAGCCTATGGTTTTAGAGTTTTGGCAAGTTTGCCAAAATTGATTTCCCACATTTGCACTTCAAATATCTCAAAAGTTAGCCATTTAAAATAAAAGTTACTTCAATCTAATGTAAGGTAGATCATAATGATCAACCTAACATCTTTATCTCAGGAAATAACAGAAACTCAAAATCATCGGACTATGCAACATTAACTGTTCTTATCAAACTGACAAAACTTGAAGGTAATTTAAATGCACGTTCTTTGTTGCCTAAAACTAGAGAACGCGTCTAGCTTTTGTGATGATTTCCCACTCAGTCAGATTATCCTGATATGGAACTAACCAGTCCTTGCCCTATCCTAGTAATGACGAGCCCCAGGCTAGGTAGTGACACGGAATCGAATGTCTACAAATACACATTTTACACTTCTACTAGTTTCTCTTTGTTCCCTGAGAGTTATGAGATAACAAAACGCGTGACAATGCGCATCCACGGAATCGAATGTCTACAAATACACATTTTACACTTCTACTAGTTTCTCTTTGTTCCCTGAGAGTTATGAGATAACAAAACGCGTGACAATTTGACCAGACCTAAATTAAACAATACCTTCACATCGCACACTGTGAAATGTTTATGGCCCCTGCAATTAGGTTTTAATGGCGATGTGGACATTAATAGCCGTGTTATGGCTGTGGCGGCCGGCCGGTGTCACCCACACCCGCCCCCTGGCGAGTGGAGTGTGCATCATGTCAGCTGACCCAGAGCGTCCCGCACAATTACCGCCTCCCCCCGCCCCGCCCCCCACCCCCCCCCCCCGCCACCACACACTCCTCAATTATCCACCATAACTGTAATTGTGGGTTTATTACAGGATCTGATGAATACAAAGACATGAGCGCCGAATGAGGCCGCATTGGGACATGTTGAAAAGATCTGATCCTCAGAACATCACAAGTGACAGTTTGTCTTTGTGTGTTTTGGGGGGTTTGATGCCCTAGCAACATCTATCGTATGGTCGAATGAGCTAGAGCGTCCGTCTCCCGTGTTTGGTGGATCGTGGGTTCGAACCCTGGTCGAGTCAAACTAATTAATTAAAAATTGATACTTGTCGCTTCCTAGCCATGCAGGCGCTCTGCATTATTAGGATAGGCCAACGAGCAGAGTGGAATGTGGAAGATGAATCGTCTGCGATTGAAATTCCCCCTGCTTAAACAACTGGTGCATCAACAAACTAAAAACAAAAAAACTAAAATGTCAGGACAGTTTTATTTGTTTGTTTCGTACACGTTTGCTTGTCACAGGTACCAACTTGTGACAGTGTGCACCGACAGTGATTTTATATAGTGCTGCATCAGGGCTGATGGCACCATGACCTGATATCCCACTCAGTCAGATTATCCTGATATGGAACTAACCAGTCCTTGCCCTATCCTAGTAATGACGAGCCCCAGGCTAGATAGTGACAAGAATCAATTCTGTATGTCATCAGTTTGACTTGGTTGTGATTTAAACTGACGACAATCCGCATAGGAAACTGATTTGGCCACTCCAACCACTGGTCGAGTCTCTACAAGTGACAATGGATAGCTGAATATGTTAAAGCTGAAAAGCTGCAAAGTGTGATGAAATCATCACATTTTCTAAACTAAAGCACTTGACTAGATTTGATTCTACACATCCAACTAATACCCCTGTCACACTACGACGTAACGAGCCAACGTGAGCCTAGCGTGATGATTTTTCGTCATTACGTTGCTGTACGTTGGGTCACGTTATGATGATGTCATAATGACGTTAGAGTGACGTCGAGCTACGTCATGTTACATCGTGTTACGTCGGCGCGCGTCGAGGTTTTGAACCTGTTCAAAACTTTCGACGTATCTCAACGTGAAGCCGTTACGTTGGGATGACGTGACAATGACATTAGGTTGACGTTCCGCGATCGTTATAGCAGCGTAACTGACGTTAGAGTCCACGTTATGTCACGTCAGGACCGACGGCCCGGGTGGGAGCAACGTGTGGGCAGCGTTTTGCACGTTACGGTCACGTTACGGTCACGTTACGGTCACGTTACGGTCACGTTACGGTCACGGTTACGGTCACGGTTACGGTCACGTTACGGTCACGTTACGGTCACGTTACGGTCACGCTACGGTGGCGTTACGGTCACGTTACGTCCACATCGCACCCGTTACGGCGACGTTACGCTCACGTTACACTAACGCCCGGTCACGTCGCCAATTACCCCTCCCCCCTAACGTTGTCACGTTACAGCTAAGGTCACGACGTACACCGACGTTACTTTCACGTTACGCTCACGTCCACAATTTGCATATTACGCCCATAACGTCGACGTAATATAATTATTTTCACGTTCTGCCTACGCTGACGTAGTCACGTCGTAGTGTGACAGGGCCATTAGATACTGGTGCACTTGTGGTGTTCTCTGTGGCGGAGTGGTTAGAGTGTCTCACTTTTTTCTAGGTCGGACTCCTAATCTGAAGGTCGGTGGTTCGATTCCCCATGCCCCCATCTCTGCCAATTTGGATTTCCACTGCTGTCTATAACTTACAGCGACATCAAAGGCCAGTTGCTCTCATACCATGTCTATGTGGTGTGGGAGGTTAAAAATCCCTTGGGTCGGTAAAAGTGTAGGCTCGGGCTTTCTATCGACAAACTGTCTGATGGTGAAAACAAGCCTATGATAGGCAGTATAAATCTTCAACAACAACAAAAATTAAGCATTTATTGCCTAGGGAATACTAACCGAATTGACTAGAACTAGTAGAAGTTAGTACCTGTCACTGCTAAAACCTATGGTGTTAAGTTTTAAGGTGCACACCAAGATTATTGTTGCATATATGTTTGCACTTCAACTATCTAGAAAGTTAGCCATTTAAGTAACGTAGATCTTTTTATTTAATTTTTTTTTTAACAGAATCTTTTTGAAAACAGAATCTTTTTGAAAAGAGAATCTTTAAAAGAAAAAGAGAATCTTTAAAAAAAAACTGAATCTTTTAAAAAAAAACTGAATCTTTTTGAAAAACAGATTTTAAAAAAACATTCTTTTTGAAAAACAGAATCTTTTTGAAAAACAGAATCTTTTTGAAAAACAGAATCTTTTTGAAAAACAGAATCTTTTTGAAAAACAGAATCTTCTTGAAAAACAGAATCTCACAACCATGACTATGCAACTTATCCGTTACTAGGATAGGGTAAGGACATGTGAAACGAAGAAGACCAATTAGCTGTGATTGGAATTTTCCCCACGTAATCAATGAACAGAACCCTGAAAAAATGGGAGGCGTTGCATTGGGCTAGCCTTGCTTGTGAAGTCAATGTGTAAACTTGGAACACAATGGGTAACAATGTCCTAGCCTTGCTTGGAACACAAGGAGTGACACTTGCCCCGTGTAGAGGGCGTGCCTATCGCTGGACCAGCGTTGAAACGGGGCGTGGGAGTATAATGACCCGCGTGTTTTACCTCAGTAGGGGGCCAGGATCATGAGCTTTGTTATCTGCGAATGGGGGTGGGGATGGGGCGCGCGCATTCTTTGCAGAACTCTCCTCATCGGGAGGCTCGGATAACATCAAGTTTTGCTTAAACGACCCAAGTCAAGGTCACACAAAGGTCACTGTGATTATAGCTCGTGGCTTATCACAAGGCTCTCACTGACCTTGACAATGAAGTTGTGTGTGTGTGAGAGTGTGAGTGTATGAGTGCATTTGTCTGAGTGGGTGTGCGTATGTGTGAATGTGTGAGTGTGGTTGTGTGTGAGTGTGTATGAGTGTTTGAGTGCATGTGTGGTGAGTGTGTGTATGAGTGTATGTGAATGAATGTGTAACTTTAACTGTAAGAGTGTGTGTGTGTGTCTTTGTGTGTAATAGGTGTGTCTGTGTATGGTTGTATGTGACTGTGGCTGTGACTGTGGCTGTGAGTGTGGTTGTGAGTGTGCCTGTGAGTGTGCCTGTGAGTGTGGCTGTGAGTGTGACTGTGGTTGTGACTGTGAGTGTGGCTGTGAGTGTGGTTGTGAGTGTGGCTGTGACTGTTGCTGTGAGTGTGGCTGTGAGTGTGGCTGTGACTGTGGCTGTGAGTGTGGTTGTGAGTGTGGCTGTGAGTGTGGCTGTGAGTGTGGCTGTGTATGAGTGGGTGTGAGCGTTATGTGGGTGTGACTTTGTGTGAGTGTACGTTGTGTGTGAGTGCGTGTGTATGAATGTGTAGGTGTTTGTCTGTTTGGGTGGTTGTGAGACTGCGGTTGTCGATATGTGTGAGTGTGGTTATGTAAGTGTATTTGAGTGTGTGAGTGTGGTTATGTGAGTGTGTTGTGAGTGTGTGGAGGGTACCCCGACGAGGCGACGTGGGGAGGGGACAGTTGGTGGACATGTTAATGTTTTGTCTAAATGCGAATGAGCCCCGAGATTACAGAGGGTAGGAGGCCCCCCTGCCGAGACGTATCCACCACAAGCCAAGGTCAACCCCAGTAGTATTGAAGGTCAGCACCCCACGGTACACCGGAAGTCAAGCAGACTGCTTTAGTAGAGGAGCATGGGTTTTTTTCGGGTAAAATTTCTATTTATTTAAAAAGAAAATTTGATCCGAAGAGGCAAACTACTAAGCCTAATACCTCTCGAATGCTGTTGAAATGTAAGCCATTTGACCTGTGTCACAGAACTGTCCATGATACATACATAATATATATATATAATTAAAGAGATCAGTTTGACAAGTAGTGGAATTCGAACCCTGGGAGAGATAGAGAGAGAAGGAAATATGGAGAGGGGGGAGGGGAAATAAGGAAGAAGGGAGGAATGGAGGAATGGAGGAATGGAGGAATAGAGGAATAGAGGAATGGAGGGATGGAGGGATGGGGGAATGGAGGAAAGGAGGACAAGAGGAGATGAGGAGAGGAGGAGAGGAGGAGAGGAGGAGATGAGGAGAGGAGGAGAGGAGGAGATGAGGAGAGGAGGAGAGGAGGAGAGGAGAGGAGGAGAGGAGGACCAACATGAGACAGGTAGATGAAACACAGTACAACGACCCACCTGCTCCGGCTTGAGGCCTGGCGGCACCCAGGTGTACTCCTCCAGTGCGCAGCCGCTGTCGTCGTCCGACGTCGAGTTGCGCTGGTGGCCGTCGTGCGCCATCAGCTTGTGCGCATGACTGCCGTCCCCGGGCGACACGTCGTGGGCCTCCCTGGCGCACTTACAGTGCCGGCACACCTTCCTGTCGGAGAGAAAAGCACATCCAGGCATCAACAGGAGCGCCGCTTTCACATGTTTTGTTTGTTGTTGTTTTACGTCCTAGCAACATCTAAGGTCATATCAGGAGGGGTACCGACTTGTGACAGTGCGCACTCATGGCAACTTTATAGTGATGCCCCACTGGGAGACCAGGCCACCAGCACCATCATCATATCTCACTCAGTTACATTATCCTTACAGAGCCAACCAGTCCTTGCCCTATCCTAATAATGCTGAGCACCAGGCTAGGAAATGACATGTATCAATTTTTTATGTCATTTGTTTGACTCGACCAGGGTTCGAACCCACAAACCCATGGGTTCCAATTCCCCGATTTACCAAAGAGGAGACGGACGCTCAACTCATTCGGCCATTCCGTCTGGTCCCGCTTTCACAGGGTTGGGGGTGAGGGTGTGTGGGGGTGGTGGTGGTGGTGGTGGTGGTGGTGGTGGTGGGGATTAAGTTTTCACAGCATGTCGGGGTTTGAGAGTAGATTGTGGTAAGGGTGGCATCGTTGGCATATTTTGAAAGATGACAAAGCATTGGTTTGCAGTACAGTAAAACCTCTCTACATCGACCGACCAACTTTATATGGTCCATTTAGGGAAGTGGTCGGCTTAGGCACATTTTTTTTAATCGCTACAATGGTATTGTATGGGCGATGGTTTGGGAGCCAAATAAAGCGATCGATATAGGGGAGTGGTCGATCTGCGAATGTGGTCGGTTAGAGGGGTTTTACTGTATTGTTAATCGGCATTGCAAGGGTATGACATTTCAGAACATTTTAAAGTTTCATAGTTCGATTATTTAGAGTTTCTGTCATTTTTTCAGAGATAAAGATATTAAATTGATGTAATAAACTACCTTACTTTAAATAGTCTGAAGTAACGTTACTTTTAAATGGCCGACCTGTCAGATATCTGAAGTGCAAAGAGGCGTAATTACTTCTGGCATGGATGCCAAAACTGACACCATAGGTTTCTGCAGAAATATATTCTGTTAAATTCCGTATCCCCCTCTATGTGGCAACAAATGCTTAATAAGTACATCAGTATCTAAGTTAAATAGTGCATCAGTATCTAAGTTAAATAGTGCATCAGTATCTAAGTTAAATAGTGCATCAGTATCTAAGTTAAATAGTGCATCAGTATCTAAGTAAAAAATGCAGAATGAAATCTAGATAATTGCTTTGGTTTTTAAAATGTGATGCTTCATCGGAACTTTAGTAAGTATTGCAAGGGTAAGTAAGACGCTTTCGAACCTTTGAAAGGTGATCTACAATATAAGGTACCAATGGCAGGACATTTACAGCAGTTTGAAGTTGTCAAAGTATTGTGTGGTTAGCATTTAGAGCATTTCAAAACTGTCAAAGTAAGTTCCGCGACATTGTGAGTATTGTGTGGTCAGCACAAGACAATTAGATCATTTAAAAGTTGTTTACAACATTTTAAAGTTTGAGTCTGACACTAACTGAGTATATTGGCAAGTTGTTGACGTGTGCACTACAGTTGTTAATGTACAGCCAGCACAAAATTATACACCAGCACCGTGACTGCTGGTACCAGTGTTTGAGTCTGACACTAACTGACTATAGCTAGGATTCCTTACACGCGGTATGCGGTATGCGGCATGCGAACGGGTTGGGTCCTTTCACCCACACCCATACACATAGTGTCAGGTTTCTCTAACACTGTTGTCTATGGGCATTCGCATTCGCATGCCGCACCGATCGCTACATGGACCGATTCAGTATTCGCATGCCGCATCCCGCATGCCGCATACTGCGTGTAAGGAATCACCCCATTCACTTAGATGCTTTTCGATTTTTTGCCGCATTCGCATTCGCATACCGCATACCGCGTGTAAGGAATCCTAGCTTATATCGGTAAGTTGTTGACGTGTGCACCACAGTTGTTAGTCAGAATTATACACCAGCCCCGTGACTGCTGGTACCAGTGTTTGAGTCTGAACTAACTGACTATATCGGTAAGTTGTTGACGTGTGCACCACAGTTGTTAGTGTACATCCAGCACTAAATTATACAGCAGCACCATGACTGCTGGTACCAGTGTTTGAGTCTGACACTAACTGACTATATCGGTAAGTTGTTGACGTTTGCATCACAGTTGTTAGTGTACACCCAACACTAAATTATACATCAGCCCCGTGACTGCTGGCCCCAGTGTTTGAGTCTGACACTAACTGACTATATCGGTAAGTTGTTGATGTTTGCACCACAGTTGTTAGTGTACACCCAGCACTAAATTATACATCAGCCCCGTGACTGCTGGCACCAGTGTTTGAGTCTGACACTAACTGACTATATCGGTAAGTTGTTGACGTTTGCACCACAGTTGTTAGTGTACGGCCAACACTAAATTATACACCAGCACCGTGACTGCTGGCACCAGTGTTACCAGTGTCTGACACAAACTCAGTAACTGACAGTTGTTGACGTGTGCACCACAGTTGATAGTGTACGTCCAGCACTAAATTTTACAGCAGGGACCAGTGGATAGCTTGGAAATAAATCATAGCAAATGACAGTGGGTGACGCCTAACACTAAATTATATAATAGTCTCCAGAGCGGCAGGGATCAGTGTTTGGACTGAAAATGAGGTTGGTGGGTTTTTGGTTGTTGGAGTTTTACGTCCTAGCAACATCTAAGGTCATATCAGGACAGGTACCGATTTGTGACAGCGCTTACTCATGATTGACTTTATATTATAGTGATGCCCCACTGGGAGACCAGTCCACCAGCACCATGACCTGATATCCCACTCAGTCACATTACCCTGACATTGAGCCAACCAGTCCTTGCCATATTCTATTAATGCCGAGCACCTAGCTAGGCAGTGATAAGTATCAATTTTGAAAGTCATTGGTTTGACTCGACCTAGATAAAAGATTCACTCGGTACTTGTAGTACACGGGTGAAGGACAACGTAGTGTAAATACGGGCGAAAATAGGTTTAGTATGGAACATGACCTAGAAACTGTGGCTCCATGATCAAATGGCTACTCATATAGACACAGGGTTGGTGGAATGGGAGAGAATGCAAAAAGACAAGATGGCGGCGGCAGAACGCCATCGATTTCACTTTTAAATCTTATTAAACTAGATATTATATTATATTTTTCAACTCAAAGGTAGCGGGCTATCAATAAGACATATATAAAGAATAAATGTTGCTTCTTAGATTGTGAAATTAGGCTCTCAATTCAGTCACCCACTTTTTCGACCGTTTTTATATAGGGTTGGTATTCACCCGTGTACTGCGACTGCGAGTACTGGGTGAATCCTTTATCTAGACTCGACCAGGAATTGAATTCCCGACCTTCCGTATGGGAGGTCTGTGCTCTACAGATTCGGTCACCGCGTCGGGTGACTGAAATTGTGTGAAAATGAAGCACCCACACAGGTATGTATTCACACTCTCACACTTCCCAGTAGACAATAGATTCACACCTATCCAGAGTAGAGGTGAATGATAACCCTGCCCAAATCCGAGAAAAAACTACTTCTGTGGGAATTAACTCTTGAAGTGGTGGTTCCAGTGCTCAGTGTTAATTTATATTGGCGTAAAGTTGACAAATTGGGAGAGAATGCCAAAAGCTAGTATATGTATCTCAGAAAATGACTAAAGCTAGGATTCCTTACACGCGGTATGTGGTATGCGAATGCGAATGCGAATGCAGCAAAAAATCGCAAAGCATCTATGTCAATGGGGGTGATTCCTTACACACGGTATGCGGCATGCGGCATGCGAATACTGAATCGGTCCATGTACCGATTGGTGCGGCATGCGAATGCGAATGCTGCTGCGTTTGCCATAGAGAACAGGTGAGGAAACCTGACACTGTGTGTGGGTGTGGGTGTGGGTGTGGGTGAAAGGACCCATCCCGTAATCACGCCGCACGCCGCATGCCGCATGCCGCATACCGTGTGTAAGGAATCCTAGCTTAAGTATCAATATAATATATTCGTCACAGAAAAAGACAGAAGCTCTCAACGTGATATATCTATCTAAGAAAAAAACCCCGGAAACTATCAACACAATATATTTAGCTAAGAAAGACAGGACCTATCAATCATCAACGTAATATAACAATCCCAGAAAATGACAGAAACTCAAAACCACTGGGAACAACTATGCAACTTTAATTCCCCACGCCCCCCCCCCCCCCGCCCCCCACCTTCATCTCCACACCCGTGCTCACTGAGGCGTGACCACCACCCGCTAGGAGTCGCTCCCAGAGCGTGTCCGTCTCCTCTGGACGTGGGAAAGTGAGCTGCTCGCCAGCATTCCGCTGTTACCGCAGAGCCCCCCCCCCCCCCCCCCCCCCACTCCCCGCCCCGCCCCGCCACCGGGGGAGTTGCGGCCGGGGAGCGGCCCGGGGAAGGGGCGGCCTGGGGTATGGGGCGGCCGGGAGGAAGCGGCGGCCAGGGGGAGGGCTGCCGGGGAGGGGCGGTCGGGGAGGGGCGGCCGGGGACGGCCCCGGGGGGTCCGGCGTGACAGCAATCTGCTCACGGTCCGGCGGGCCGCCTGCCCGGTCGTCCGCACACATTTAGCAGCCTCGAGTGAGCAGGTCACAACGACTCAAGGTGTGGCGGGCTACTCCCCCCACCCTCCTCCCTCCATTCGCTCTCCCTCCCCATCTCTCTCTCTCCGTCTCTCTCTGCCTCCCTCTGTCCCATTCTTCCTCTTTTCTCCCCTCTCTCCCTTTCTTCCTCTCTCTGTGCCCTCTTTGTTTCTATCTTTCTTTCTTTCATTCTCTCTTTCATTCTCTCTCTGTCTGACTCTCTCTCTATCTCTCTCTGTGACTCCCTCCCTGTCCACTCAGAGTCAGACCGCTCATTTGACCAGCTGTATACAATACCGGGATATTTATGTACCCTCTATCTACCCGCCTGCCCCCCCCCCCCGCACTCCCCCTCCACCCAACCACCCCCTCCACCTCCATTTGCCCCCCCCCCCCCTCTTCACCCATGATCACCAAGTCATGTTCTGTGAGTTTGATTAGTTTTTTAAAATATATTATTTTAAGTCTTTTTTTAACTATATGAAATCCTTATAGTTTGTTGCTGAGGCTACTGTAGTGCGGGGTGAATCTTTTATTCAAGTCCTGATTAGATCAAAAATCCACGGAGAGACACTAGCCTAGATAAAGGACTACATATCCTGACGAGAACAGAGAATGTATCATAATGAGTAGGCTATGTGGCGGCCGCAGGTTTCATCTAAAGAAATGTGTCAGAATGACCAAATCTTGTATGTCCAATAGCCGCTGATAACAATCCATGTGCTCTAGAGGCGTCGTTAAATAAAACAAACTTTTTTTGTAGCCCTCTGGCATTCCACATTTGATTGGTAGTCTTGGAGATAAGCTTCATGCTGTTCATGGTGCACATGGAAGCTGCTGCCGCCACATAAGCTACTCATTATGATAAGCAGAGAGGTTTTTTTCAAATGCACTTTCCCACAGACAGCATATACCACAGCCTTTGATAAACAAGTTGTGGACCACTGGTTGGCCACAGGGCTCAGTGCTAGGTCCATTATTGTTCATCATATATACGTAAAGGAGAGCGGCAGTCAAGTAATGAAAGCAGTCTTTGTCGCATCGCGACCGACAGCATGATGATGATATACATAAAAGACCTAGATGTCTGGCTAAAAACTGGAATCTTTTATCAAGGTTGTCAGGCGACACAACATCCTCACATCTCTGTTTGTTGTTGTTTTACATCCTAGCAACATCTAAGGTCATATCAGGATGGGTACCAACTTGTGACTGTGCACTCATGGTGACTTAATAGTGCTGCCCCACTTGGAGACCAAATCGCCAGCACCACACAGTCACAGCATCCTGACACCATGCCAACCAGTCCTTGCCCTATCCTAGTAATGCCGAGCGCCTGGCTATGAAGTGATAAGTATCAATTGTTAAGTCATTGGTTTGACTCGACCAGGGTTCGAATGCACAAACCCATGCATTCAGATCCTCTGTTCTCCCAAAACAGGAGACGGATGCTCAATTCATTCGGTCATCCCGTCTGGTCTACATATCTTCCTATCCAGCAAGAAAAACTTGCAGAACTTTGCTCATCTCACCTAATCGGCACGGGACAGCATGCACACCGCACCTCCGTCTACATCACAACATCACAACACGCCGGAAACCCGACGCTGACAGGTTCCAGACACGATAATTTGGTCGGGACGTGTAACCACGCCGGACGCTCTGTGCCCAATGCTGCTGATTGACACTGACAGCAATGATGGTCTGTATCTGACACTTACTCTTAGTGCCCGGAATAACTCGGCAAACACTCACACATGCTGCACAGATAGTGACATAAACACATACACACATACACACACATACACACACATACACACACACACACATACACAGACACCCACACATACAGACACACACATACATACATACATACATACATACATACATACACACACATCCACACATCCATATACATACACATACATACATGATAGATAGGCTCCACACACATACATGTACATGCACATGTACATCCACCACACACTGAGAGCAATGGCAGTCTGTATCTGACACCGACTGTAAATGCTCAGAATAACTCGAGAAACACTCACACCACACACACATGATGCACACATACACACATACATACAATCCCACACACATACATAAACATGTATACACAAACATATATACATACACAAACATACATACATGCACAAACTCTCCACACATATATATATATATATATACACACACACCTCTAGAACACATTGATTTTATCATCGGCTATTGGACATCAAACATATGGTCATTCTGACATATTTATTTGGAGGAAACCCACTGCCGCCACATAAGCTACTCTTTCCGATAAGCAGCAAAGGGTCTTTTATATGCACTTTCCCACAAACAGCACAACACATACCACAGCCTTTGATGAACCAGTTGTGGACCACTGAATGGAACGGAAAATAGCCCAAACTGCAAATGTGTCCCCTGAGCAGGATCGATCGGATGATCCAAACTTCACAGGTGTACACTCTACCGCTTGAGCTCTGTCCTGCTCCCATGCATGCATGCATGCATGCATGCATACATACATACATACATACATAAATACATACATACATACATACATACATGCACTTTCCCACAAACAGCACAACATGTATGTATGTATGTATGTACGTACGTATGTAAGTATGTATGTATGTATGCATACGTACGTACGTATGCATACGTACGTATGTACGTATGTACGTATGTATGTATGTATGTATGTATGTATGTATGTATGTACGTACGTACGTACGTACGTATGTATGTATGTATGTATGTATGTATGTATGTATGTATGTATGTATGTATGTATGTATGTATCATTTATCATATAAAAAAAGTCTCAGATGACCTTATAACCACATGAAAGTCACATGAATTGTACCGGAAGTGGCGTGGGGGCCAACAATTTTGTTTGGATTAACAGAACTATTGATTGATTGAACAGATAATTTGGATTAACCGCCGTTGGTTTAACCAACTTTTTTTATATGATAAATGGTAGTATTTTGCCGGGCCGCCAAAAAAATGTTTAGATTAACCGATCGTTTGTTTTAACCGAGGTTGGTTTATTGGGGTTGTATTGTATATGTATATATATATATATATATATATATATATATCTATGTGGAGTGAAAGCAACAGTAGGATTAGAACAATTAGACAGCCTTCTTAATCTTACACAAATTAGACAGCATTCTTCTACAGTCCTTGCTTGGACATCTTCTGACCTACATCACTGCTGGGACCCATGGAGTAGAACCACATACGGTCCTTGCCAGGACCCAGCGAAATATAATCACACCAGCTTCCACACACAGCTCCCTGTGGTCGGCTCACTGAGAGAGTAAGAGAGTAAGAGGATAAGCGAGTAAGAGCACGAGAGAGTAAGAGAGTAATAGCGTAAGAGAGTAAGAGCATACGAGAGTAATAGAGTAATAGTGTAAGAGAGTAAGAGCATAAGAGAGTAAGATAGTAAGAGCATAAGAGAGTAAGAGCATAAGAAAGTAAGAGCAAAAGACTAAGAGGGTAAGAGTGCAAGAGAGTATGAGAGTAAGAGTAAGATAGTAACAGTGTAAGAGCATGAGACAGTAAGAGAGTAAGCGAGTAAGAGCGTAACTCCTCCAAAAGCGAGGCTTGCCAAAACGCAAGGGCAGACGTTCGTTCACGCGCTGGTATTCAAGGTCAGCCCCCCCCCCCCCCCCCCCACCGGGCTTCCGGGGTCACACTGCAGCGCGGGCGGGCGGACGGGCGGGCTGGAGGGGTCAAGGTCAAGGTCGGGAGGGTTGGGACAAGACGCAGGGGAGTTGTGAGGACAAGGAGCGCGGCTGGGAGAGGCGGGGAGAGGAGCGGGGAGAGGAGGGGAGAGGAGAGCGGAGTGGAGTGGAGTGGAGTGCAGGGGGGGGGGAGTGGAGTGCAGGAGAGGGGAGTGGACGATGAGTGGAGGAGGAGAGGGAACGGGACGGGAGGGGAGGGGGGTGGGGAGGGGGTGGAGGGGAGGGGAGTGGAGGGGGGAGTGGAGGTGCAGGTGGAGGTGGAGGGAAGGGAGGGGGAGGGGGAGGGGGAGGGGGGGGAGCGGAGGGGAGGGCAGCGGAGGGGAGGGGAGGGGAGGGAGATGAGATGAGATAATAATAAGAGGGGAGGGGAGGAGAGATGATGGGAGGAGAGGGGAGGGGAGAGGAGAGGAAAGGAGAGTGGGGAGGAGAGGGGGGGAAGGGAGGTGAGGAGAGGAATGGAGAGGAGAGGGGAGGAGAGGGGAGGAGAGGGGGACGGGAAGGGAGGTGAGGGGGGGGGGGGGGGGAGGAGGTGAGGGAGAGGCCGGGATGGGAGAGGGGAGGGATGGAGGGGCGTGGATGGTCCGAGGCGGGGCAGGGATGAAGCGGGACGGGGCGGGGCGGGACGGGACGAGGAGGGCCGGGGTTGAACGGCGGAGCGGGGCGGAGCGGACCGGGGCGGAGCGGGCCGGGGCGGAGCGGACCGGGGCGGGGCGGGGCGGGGCGGGGCGGGGCGGGGCGGGGATGGGATGGAGCGGGAGTCGTGAGCACCTCCCGCCGCCCCGGCCAGGCCCAGGGACCTGCTCGCTAACTGCTCACCTCACCAGGCGGGCGGGCGGCGCAGCGGAGGGTGAAATTAAACGGCTGTGACAAATTCACCGCTGGGATGGGAACAAGCAAGCAGGCAGGCAGCAGCTCACGCGCACAACAGGCTCCAGTCCTTCATCTATATTCCAGACGGGTGTTGAGATGGGGGTGGGGAAGGGTCAGGCCAGAGTGATCCGGCCGTGAACCTATGAGGGGGGAGGAGGATGGGGCAGGGAGAATGGGGGGGGGGGGGAGGAAGGGGAGGGGGTGGGAGGGGGAGAGGAGATGGAGAAGGGGAGGAGGGGAGGATGAGGATGAGAGGGGGGAGGGGAGGGGAGGAGGGGGGAGGGAGTGGGAAGGGAGAGAGAGGGAGGGAGGGAGGAGGAGGGGAGAGGGAGAAGGGAGCGGGAGGGGGAGAGGGAAGAGGAGGGGAGGGGAGGGGAGAGGGGGGGGGGGGTAGCGCCGAGTCGCGTCAAGTCATAATGACTTACTTACCTGTCCACGAATCCCGATGGAAGCAGGTATCCCAATCCAGTGCCCGTGTTTAAACCACGCCGACAGACCGATGAATCTGTCTGTTAACTTAGTTAGCTTTATTTATGGTTTTGCGTCCGAGCAACATCTAAGGACATATCACTGATATTACCAGGACAGGACTCGTGTGTGATCATTGTGAGCCTATAGTGCTATTTAGTTTTGATGTCTGACAATTTCATATACAGTAACACCTCTCTAACCAACCACCGCCACAGATCGACCACTACCTTATAATTTATATCGATTGCTTTATTTGGGTCCCAAATGATCACCCATACAATACCATTGTAACGATATTAAAAATAACTCCCTAAACTGATCACCTCCCTAAATTGACCATTTAAAGTCGGCCCCATGGTCAGTGGATTTAGAGAGGTTTTACTGGATTAGATGTGCACTTTTCCAGCCGACTCAAACAAGATAGTCGGCCCAACTCCAACTGTTTCCAGCTACTGTTCACTCAACTGTCCTTCCAAACTGACCAAAGAAACCAAGTGTGCGCGCTAAAAAAAGGCACTATGTCCACATGAATTGAGCACCAACTCCCTTGCCGACGTGATCCAGATTATAATCTCGACCAGACATCAGGCACACCTCAACACAGTGCTACTATGGATCCCCTAGCATATAGGACTCTATGGTAATGACCAGGCCGGCTGTGCCAGTCTAGCCGGTGCCAACCGAGCAGACGTGGAGACAGCCATCCCTCCATCCATCACCAAACTGACCCCCGCCACTTCTCGAGCCACCACCAAACTCTGGGAACGCGCCACAAGTATGGAACCCTTATTCAATAAGCTGGCTCTGGTACACCCTGGTCAGAACTTTATAGTGCTGCCCCCAATGGGAAATCCGGCCTCTGATATCCCACACAGTCAGATTATCCTGATATTGAGCTAGCCAGCACTTGCCCTATCCTATTAATGCCTAGGAAGCGCCAAGTACCAAATTTGTACGTCATTAGTTTGACTCGAAAGGGAATCGGAACTCCCGACCTTCCGCACGGGAGGCCTGCGGTCTAGCGATTCGCCCACCCCGTCCGGTGTGTAATAGAATAAGGAATACGATTCAAATTGTCCATGCTCAATCAGTGAACGAAATAATCAAAAATATATATATATTGAGCATATTATTTGCTGGACCAAGAATCCAGCAAAATTGGGTTCATTCAGCCCTGTATAACACAGGTGAAATGGCTAAATAAAAATCACCCCGAAATTCGCAAATATTTTACATAGGGTCAGAGAGGTCAGTGTGTAAGACCACTGGTATGTGTCAGCACTGTCAGCCCCAAAGAAGACCCACACCCACATACCCACACCCACCTTACCTGAGTTGCTCACATAGCAAAACCCCACCTGCTCACACTGACTCACAACTCGTCCCGGTATATTTACACTACAGCTAACGAGAAATTCCACAAGAGGCCACACTGCACAACACTTCCAGATTTGCCCAGTTTTACGAAACAAGCACGGAAGAAATGGGGGGGGGGGCGGGGGTAAATAATTCATTCTAGTGTGGTGAATGTAGTGAATTAAGAAATTGAACAGAAATTTTCTGAAGCAATACAACAAATATATTGTAATAATAGTTAAAGCTGCATAGTCCGATGAAAACATCAAATTTTCAAAACCAAAAGAATTATCTAGATTTGATTCTACATATCTAACTTAGATAATGGTGTATTTATTAAACATTTGTCGCTACATAGAAGGTAAGATCGAGTCAATTTAATAGAACTTCTTACTGTAGAAGCCTATGGTGTCAGAGTTTTGGTGTGCTTGCCAAAATTAATTTTGCATGCTTACCCTTCAAATATCTCAAAAGTTAGCCATTTAAAATAAACCTTACTTCAGTTTAAAGTAAGGTAGATCATAGCGATCAACCTAATATATTTATCTCAGAAAATATCAAAAACTCAAAACCATCGGACTATGCAACTTTAATACTGAGAATACCAAGCCGAGTGCAAAGGAGAAGTAGAAGAAATAGAAGTAGAAGAAGAAGAAGAAGAAGAAGAAGAAGAAGAAAAAGACAAATGAAAAAAGAATAAGAAGGGGAGGAGTGGAAGGGGGGGGGGAGAAGAAAAGAAGAGAATAGAAAGAGGAGGAAGACAAGGAGTAGCAGGAGGAAGGGGAGAAGATGAGGAGGTGGAGGAGGGGAAGAGGAGGGGGATATGACGAGGAAAGGGGGGAGGAGGAGGAAACAACAACAAGACGAAGACACCGACTTCTGCCACGGACCGGCTTGATTGAGACTACGTCTGCGCTGCAGTCCGTCGGCCAGTTGGCCTATTGGCTTATTGGCCTATTGACCTATTGACTAGTTGGCATCTCGGCCTGTTGGCATTTCGGGCTGTAGGCCTATCGGCCTGTTGTCCTCCAGACGCGGTCACGCTGACTGACTGACCTCTGACCTCTAACCCCCGAGCCGACTGACCCATCAGGCGGGGCAGCGTTGCCGTCTTTGATGTCAGCGATCCGCATACCAGTGGCGCCACCTCCCGGGTCGTGTGCATACCATCACATTGTGATGCAACCTGCCGCCCGCTGGGATATCCCCCCCCCCCCGGTCTCCTCTATCCCCCTGCCCCCATCCGCCCCGTCCCACCCCCCGTCCCACCCCCCATCCTCGTCTCCCTCTCCCAGTTTCAGTGACCCCGACACCCCGAGAATCTCGGCCCCTCGCCCCCCGCCTTTCATCCTTCTCTACCCGGTTAACCCCCTGCGGCCTCCTTGTCTCCCGGTCCGTGGGCCCTCAGGGTCTTCGGGGGGGGGGGGGGGGGGGGGGGGCGTGCCGAGGCGGGACAGCCTAGCCTTTGTTGTCACTGAGTTTGGGAGGTGACGGGCAAAAGGCAAAACGCAGTCTGCGTATATCATCAACTTGCGGATGGACCCAGCTCGGAACTGGGAAGCAGCGCGGCTCGGGACCACCAGAACTAGGATCCAGCGAAACTTGGAACCAGCGGGTCTGGGAACCAGCGGGACTGGGAACCATCGGGACTGGGAACCAGCGGGACTGGGAACCAGCGGGACTGGGAACCAGCGGGACTGGGAACCAGCTGGACTGGGAACCAGTGGGACTGGGAACCAGCGGGACTGGGAACCAGCGGGACTGGGAATCAGCGGGACTAGGTACCAGCGGAACTCGGAACCAGCGGGATTGCGAACCAGAGGGATGGGAACCAGCGGATTGGGGACCAGCTGGACTAGGAACCAGCGGATTGGGGACAACCTGGACTGGGAACTAGCAGAACCGAGAACGAGCGGGACTCGGAACCAACAACACTAGGAACCAGCGGAACTCGGAAACAGCGGAACTGGGAACACACGTACTGTCCGCAGTTGAAATTTCCGATGCATGGCCCGATGAAAATATCAGTTTGTTGAGGTTCTACATCCTGGCACCATCTAAGGTCGTATCAGGAGCGAAAGTATCAAATCATCGAAAGAAAAATACTCATCTAGATAATAGTGTATATCAGTCTGTGTTATATATCTAATTTGGACAACCAAAAATACAGATAGATAGATAGATAGATAGATAGATAGATAGATAGATAGATAGATAATGTGTGAAGCTTCTCGTCCCACCAACACAACCATCGATCCACACTCACATGCAAGTTTTGGGCAGTGGGTTTGTGGGAAGCAACTAATGCGCATGTGCTGCCGGCCTATACCCATGCGCCTGCGCATGCGCGGCATACCGACGGGCATCCAGGTAAGGGATCCATTACACGTGGTGCGAGACTGAGACTGAGACGCACGCCTCTTGAGCGCGCCTGAAGGTTTGGTACAGCTCGCCAAGCAGAGCGGCGGCGTTTTATTAACTTTTAACCCAAGTACCGACCGGGCACTGGTCAGCAGAGGCATGTTGTGCCAACAGTCTGACCATCCGGTCAGATAGTTGGTTCTTACAACTTCAGCCACTGCATCCAGAGCAAATATGGATTTACAAAGAAGGTATACCTTGATACGGCATTTATGGATGCTGGTTGATTGGTTGTTGGAGCTTTACGTCCTGGCAACATCTATGGTCATATCAGGATGGGTACCGACTTGTGACAGTGCGCACTCATGGCGACTTCATTGTGATGCCCCACTGGGAAACCAGGCTGCCAGCACCATGATCTAATATCACAGTCACATTATCTTGATACTGTGCTAACCAGTCTTTGCCCTATCCTAATAATGTTGAGCGCCTGGGTAGGAAGTGACAAGTATCATTGGTGTGACTCGATCAGGGCTCGGGGGAGTGTGTGTGTGTGTGGGGTGGGAGGGTCAACTTTACAGTCCCTGCACCCGCAATTAACCCGAATGAGCGTTCCCGCTCATTCCAGACAGTTAGTCAGCCATGTTGGTCTGCCGAATGCCACAGTCGGGACAGGATCGTGTGATTAACCAAAGTCCCATCAGTCCAAGTGTTATGAAATGATTGACCCAGTGGTGTCAAGATGACTGTAGCCAATTATCAGCGCGTCATACAAAATGAGTGGAAGGAAAAATACTGCTATTAAATTTTTAACATCATGTGTTGTTTTCTTAATGATCCTTCTTCAACAAAATCAACTCTTTGAGGATTCTCATGGGGGAGGGAGTCCCCCACCCCACTCCACCCCGGGCTACCCCTCCCCCCTCCCCGAGACTAAATCCCTGCAGTAGTGATGAATAGATAAAGACCGGAAATGTTGAGTTGTCAATGTGCGCAGGTCCGATTATCTGTGCGTTGTGACACCTGAGAAAGATGGAACATGTCACAACCCATTTATTTAACGCTTTTTGAGGGTTTTTTATTCACTTATTTAAATATTACATAATTATGAATTTATATATATATATTAGTCTATATATAAATTTAAAAAGGTAATTGGGTAACATATATAATATATATAACATACATAACATATATGACAAATAATATAAATAATATATCTAATATAAATAATATAAATAATATATCTAATATATATGATACATATCATATATATATTAAATATGTATGATAAAATTATGAATTTCATATATAGATAATCCATATACAATAAAATATCCACAATATATATTACACATTAATATATATATTACACAATTTAAAATACTAAATGTATTCATATATATATTAAATAAATACAAATGTTAAAAAGTATGAAAGACCTTACTTAAATATTTGTTGCATGTTGGATCTTGGTTAGGGAAACATACACAGGTGAACGTAGGTGTAAGCGAAGCGTGTTTAGTTAAGCTGTGTAGATCTCGGGCGTATCGTAGGGGTAAACTAACCAGGTGTGCCCCAGGTGTGCGAGTGTACCAGGTGGGCAGACATACAGGCTGGTGTTGGCGCCCTGCAGGAACTTGTAGTGAACTGCTCGCAAGGTTACAGCAGTACTCGAGCTACTCCTAGTCCTACTACTTCTACTAAGCCACCATCAGGTTTGCCCAGGGGATCCTGGCAAGACTGAACAAGAGCAATCCTGAAATCGGTATGGTTACAGACCTGTGCACCCGATTTCACAGCTTTTTGGTATTGTCCAATCTATTTACAATATTCTTGAATGGTGGGTTGGTTGGTTGGTTTTACGTCCTGGCAACATCTAAGGTCATATCAGGATGGGTACCGACTTGTGACAGTGCACACTCATAGTGACTTTATAGTCCTGTCCCACTGAGAAATCAGTATGCCAGCACCATGACCCGATATCCCACTCAGTCACATTATCCTGACAGAATAGTGAACAAGTCCTTGCCCTATCGTAATAATGATGAGCGCCTGGCTAGTAAGCGACACATATTAATTGGTCACTTTTGTAAGTCATTGGTTTGACTCGACCATGAATCGAACCCCCGATCTCCTGCACAGGAGGTATGTGCTCTACCGATTCGGTCAAGGCGCCCGTTTGTCTCTGTTGTTGGTGATAATCCTACATCTAGTCTACTCTGCCCTATACTGGCATGGGCTGCTATCGCATTGTTTGTTTAACAACATCCAAGATCATATTAGGATGGGGAGACACTTGCGATTGTGCACTCATGGTGACTTTATAGTGCTGCACAACTGGGAAACTAGGCCACCTGCACCATGATTCAATTTCTCATTTCACATTATCCTGATACTGAATTAACTAGTCCTTGTCCTATCCTAGTAATGCCGAGCGCCCGGCTGCGTAGCAACAAGTAGCTTTAGTTCTCCCCACTGCCATCAGACGGCAGGTAGGTGGGGATGTGTGGAAATCTTCTAAAAGTATAAACACCTTTTCCACACAGCATGCTGCACAGTGAGCTGCTTGCCGCCACCACCTGCAACATTGGTTCCTCCCACTGTCAGCAAATGCCGGGTTAGTGGCGGGAATGGTCTATTTAAACATGGCCGCTGGCTTGGTTAGTTGGTTGGTGGAGGTTCACATCCTGGCAACATCTACAGTCATATCAGGATGGGTACCGAGGCATGACAGCGCATACTCATACATCCTTTATGGTGCTGCCCCACTGGGAAATCAGGCCAGCAGCACCATGACCCAATATCCCACTCAATCGTATTATCCTGACACTGAGCTAACCAGTCCTTGCCCTATCCTATTGATGCCGAGCGCTAGGCTAGGAAGTGACAAGTAACAATTTTATAAGTCGTTGTTTTGACTCGACCGGGAAGCGAACTCCCGATCATCAACATGCGAGGCCTGCGCTCTGCCGATTCAGCCCCGCCCCCGGCACCCCCGCCACCCCCCCCCCCCCAGGCTGCAGGCCCACGGAATGACAAGCAGTTAGCATTATTAGCAAGAATACAACATCGACACACGCAACGTCCCTTTCAGTATTTACCGTGAGCCCACAAAAACAAGTCGGCCCGCATAGTTCCTGCCGGCAATTTACTTTCTGGTCGGCTGTCATTTACGCCACACCAGCGCCGCGTGGGTGAGCGATAATAGAGAGGGAGGCGGCCAACACGCACGGCGGGCCGCGTTGTGGCATACCGTCGTCTGTTCCGCGCGTCACGTGACGTGGCAAAACAAACACGTGACATCACGGTGCAGACGCGCAGTGAACGTAGCCTGGCGGCTCGCGTATGTTTGTTTTTGTGTGTGTGTGTGTGTGTGTGTGTGTGTGTGTGTGTGTGTGTGTGTGTGTGTGTGTGTGTGTGTGTGTGTGTGTGTGTGTGTGTGTGTGTGTGTGTGTGTGTGTGTGTGTGTGTGTGTGTGTGTGTGTGTGTGTGTGTGTGTGTGTGTGTGTGTGTGTGTGTGTGTGTGTGTGTGCATTTGTGTGTTGTGAGTGTTGTGAGTGTTTACGCTGGTAAGTTATATATACATATATAATATGGACAGTAAAACCTCTCTAAATCGACCGACGATGGGACCGATTTTAAATGGTCGATTGAGGGAGGTGTTCAGTTTAAGGAGTATTTTTTTTTATCATTACAACGGCCGATTGTTTGGGGCACAAATAAAATGACCGATATAGGGGAGTGGTCGATATGTGGAGGACTAGAGGTTTTACTCTGTGTGTGTGTATGTATGTATGTATGTATGTATGTATGTATGTACGTACGTACGTACGTACGTACGTACGTACGCACGCACGCACGCACGCATGCATGCATGCATGCATGCATGCATGTATGTATGTATGTATGTATGTATGTATGTATGTATGTATGTATGTATGTATGTATATATTTTACAGTAAAACCTCTCTAAATCGACCGACATTGGGACCGACTTTAAGTGGTCCATTGAGGGAGGTGTTCAGTTTAAGGAGTGTTTTTTTATCAATACAACGGCCGATTGTTTGGGGCACAAATAAAATGACCGATATAGGGGAGTGGTCGATATGTGGAGGCCTAGAGGTTTTACTCTGTGTGTGTGTATGTTTGTATTTATGTATGTATGTATATATTTTACAGTAAAACCTCTCTAAATCGACCGGCATTGGGACCGACTTTAAGTAGTCCATTTAGGGAGGTGGTCGCTTTAGGGAGCTAGAATATGGTGACATTGGAATTGTTGGGACCCAAATAAGGCCATCAATATAGAGGAGTGGTCAATCTGTGGAGGTGGTCGGTTAGAGAGGTTTTACTGTGTGCGTGTGTGTGTATGTATATATATATATATATATATATATATACATTATATATATATATATATATATAGACTTGGGTGTGACTGGCTTACTCTAATTACTAAGCTATTATTACTGTGTCTCTTCAGATATCAGTCGGTTGTGGCCTTAGTCCTCAATCACCTGAAACCATGTTATATATGTTATATATGTTATATATGTTATATATGTTATATATGTTATATATGTTATATATGTTATATATGTTATATATGTTATATATGTTATATATGTTATATATGTTATATATGTTATATATGTTATATATGTTATATATGTTATATATGTTATATATGTTATATATGTTATATATGTTATATATGTTACATGTTATATATGTTATATGTTATATGTTATATACGTTATATACGTTATATACATCATATATGTCATATATGTCAAATATGCTATATATGTTATATATGTTATATATGTTATATATGTCATATATGTCATATATGTCATATATGTCATATACGTCATATATGTTATATATGTAATATATGTTATATATGTTATATATGTTATATATGTTATAACTATAATTTAAAGTCCCTATGAGTGTGCACTGTCACAAGTTGGTACCCAACCTGATGTGATGTTGCTAGGATATAAAACTCAAAGAAATAACCAAACCTCTCCGTCTAGCCTCTCCTATATATCTCAACGGCTACGTGGGCTATGCATGTTTAGCATGGGGAAATGTTTCCATAATAATTAATATTCACCCATCAATCCTAGCAGGGACCAGTGGTAACTTTTAAATTGTCGTCTGATATCACAAAAAAAATTTGTCTGGTCTAAATATTGTTTGCTTTTTTTTTGTCTTGTCGTTTGCTGCCACAAAAATTATCTGGTGTGAATATCATATTTTGTTGTACTTCAATTGATCTATACTTGAATAATTCAATATATTGTATAAACAAAAATTAAATAAAGGTACATCATCCTGACACATCAGACGACAGGAGACACAGGTTGAGTTTGCAAAACTAGTTTCGCATTTTTTTCTGTCTTCGACGCTAGGTGTCAGCACAGGTGTTTGGGGGGTGGATTAAAAAACAACAACAAGTGATACATGGAACGTTGACAGGTGACAGCCCAAGCTGGTTATCTGCAGCCGTTACATCCAGGGCCTGGCCTATCTGCTACCGGGTGGGACACCCCGGGGGTCGCCATGGCAACCTCCAGGTGGGCAGTGAAGGAAATTAATGTGGAGATAATCCAGCGATAATATTAGCAAACATCCAAGGTTTGACAGTAGCTACAAGGTTACCCGGGAACAGGAGTACCTGCGGATGAATAAGGAGGTGGTTGGAGTTTTCCGACCTGGCAACATCTAAGGTTATATCAGGACGGGCACCGACTTGTGATTGTGCACTCATGGCGACGTTGTTACGGTTCTAGTGCTGCCTCACTTGCAGACCAAGACACCAGCACCATGAACTGATAGCCCACCCAGTCACATTATCCTGACACTGAGCCACCCAGTACATTCCCGATCCTAATAATGCCGAGCACCTGGTTAGGAAATACGAAGTCATTGGTTTAATTCGACCAGGGTTGGAACCCATGGGTTCAGATCCCATGATCTACCAGAACTCATTCGGCCATCCTGTCTGGTTTGTTGCCATTACAGACTACCAACGGACTTAGTCCGACTGTCGCTATGCTTTGGACAAAGATCAACCAAATTCTCACATACTGCACAGAATGATGTAAAAATCGGCACGATACCTCTTCGACGAGCATGTGCTGCTACATACATTAGTTCTTAGTCTCACCGCTGTCATCAGAGGGCAGGTTGGTAGTGGAAATCCTCCATAATACCATTTCCACAGACCATAAGGACCTGTAAGCTGCTACCTGATACAGTCATTCTTCAACTGCTATATATCAGAGGGAGGGGTCGTTGCGGAAATCTTCTACCCTTGATTAGATAACATTAACTATTTTTGTCCCTAAGATAAGAGCACTCGCGTTGTAACATCCATTCAATTTTTTTTAACATCAATTACAAAAAATTGATTGGATGCTAAAACGTGGGTTCCCCTAGGGAAAAAATTGTTCAAGTTTCATAGTCCGATGCTTTTGAGTTTTTGCTATTTTCTAAGATAAATATATTATACTAATCGTTATAATCTACTTTACTTTAGTTTGAAGTAAGTTTGATTTTAAATGGCTAAGTTTGAAGATATTTGAGTTGAATATGTAGAAGTGTTTTGGTTTTGAAAATTTGATGTTTTCATCGGACTATGCAACTTTAAATGTTGTCTAATCAATGCTAGAAGATTTCCACCACCACCCTGCCCTCTGATGGCAGTATAAGAATGTATCAGGACATTATGCTCTGCGGAAATGGCATTATGAAGGATTTCCACCACCAACCCGCCATCTGGTGACAGCGGTAAGAACTAATGTATTGAGATGGCAGTTGCCCTCATTTGAAATACCTAAAAACTAATTTGCAAAGATGTTGAGAAAAAAATGGAATGGCATAATATACAACATATTTCAGAAAGTGTTTACGTGAGAGCCTCATTATATCCATTAAGTAACAAAGTCTTGCTAGTTTCGACTTTAGTAGTCCTAGGCAATAAGCAATGCTGCGTTTTGTTGTTGCCAGGCAACAATTCTTATCGCCCCACCTGTCATGGTGGTTATCTCAGTATCAGTGAGACCAGGTGGAGATCAAGTGCTATAGACAAGAACTCATCGTGCAGATTATCCAACAACAATTACACTATCTAAAGACTTAAACTCACTCTGAAATTCACATACTGCCCCCGTTATGATATGTTCACGTGGTGAAAGGTGTTCAGTGTGTGGGTGTCAGTGAGTGAGTAGCTGAGTGAGTGAGTGGCTGAGTGAGTGAGTGAGTGAGTGATAGCTTGATTATGGTCCGATAAAACATATTTTTTTCAAAACCAAAGCACTTACCTACAATTGATTCTATATATCCAACTTAGGTGCTGGTGCATTAGGCTTTGGGGCAGCATATACAGAATAATCAGTGAATTTATTACCCTATCCCTTTGGGCACCTACTTTAAAGGAGCCATTAGGCAGGGAGGCCACAAACCAATTAGGTCAATCTCATGACCTTATTAATCTTGCTCTCATTCCCAGTACCATATATGGCATCAGTCAGGTTCCACATGCCCTACACATATATAGGTCATTCCTCATCACGTTATGTGAATCTGGGCCACAATGAAAAGACTTTTGACAAGCTTGCTGAAATGATTTTTGCTCAAATTTCTCCAAAATTAGCCATTTTTCATGCAAATGAGTCCGGAATAATGAATAGTAGGGTATAATAGTCAACCTGATATATTTATCAAAAAATGTATGCAAAAATTTGAACGTCATCGGACTATGCAACTTTAAGTGAGTGAGTGAGTGAGTAAATGATTGTCAGTGAGTGAGTGTGTTGGTCAGTGAGTGACTCTGAAATTTAACCATGTAGTATGGACCTGAGGACCAGGTAAAAATCGCCTCCCTTTAAAAAAAGAATTGTACACGTTTAGTTTCTTCACAATAATAGAACTTTCCACAAACCATGCATGCACAACGAGCTGCTAGTGCCTCAATAGTTCTTCTCATAGTCATATCCCATCAAAATGAAAATTGGTGGTGAAAATGTTATCACCTACATCATAGTCATCCTTTCCCTGCCACCAGAGGGCAGGTAGGTGATGGAAATCCTCTACAAATAAAATACCTTTTCCATACCACATGCCGTACAGTGGACAGCTACCCACGATATTAGTCCTTCCACTGCAATCAGAGGGCAGGATGGTTGATTGATTGATTGATTGGTGGTTTCTTTACGCCGTGTCGGCAGCATAGGCCATATTCACAGCAAGAATTGTTTGTTTTTTATTCAACCATCGCCTTTACACATAATGTAAAACTATACAATCAATTGTGTGTCCATAGACACTTATGAATTTGATAAACTCACGATCATATAATTTGTGGTCAAGGTAAATAAAATAGATGAAAGAATTAATTGATCAAAGGTGTTTTAATAAACTATGTGAGGTGGCACAGACCAGCTGTCCTCAAAAAGGCTAACATGCAGGTTGGTGTTGGAAATCCATTATAAGACATTTTCCCACAACGCATACTAAATAAATACACTGTGAGCTGATACCCACAACATTAGTTCTACCCAGTGCCGACAGAAGGCGCGGATTGGTGGTGAAAATCGTCTGCCGCACAACGCAGACGAGTATTTCAAATGTGGGTAACTGACGTCGGCGCCGACAGGTGTCTCGCGCGTTCCCCACAGAATCCATCACACTGCACGCCCTTCTACACCTGTGCCACATACTGCCCCCGTTATGATATGTTAACGTGGTGAAAGGCGCTGAGTGTGTGGGTGTCAGTGAGTGAGTGGCTAGGTGAGTGATTGAGTGAGTGATAGCTTGATGATTGAGTAAATGAGTGAGTGTGTGGGTGAGTGAGTGAGTGGGTTAGTGAGTGAGTTTGTGGGTGGGTGAGTGAGTGAGTCAATGACTGTGGAGTGGGTGAGTGGGTGGGTTAGTGAGTGAGTTTGTGGGTGAGTGAGTGAGTGAGTCAATGACTGTGGAGTGGGTGAGTGGGTGGGTGAGTGGGTAGGTTAGTGAGTGAGTTTGTGGGTGGGTGAGTGAGTTAGTGATTGGGTGAGTCAATGACTGGATTGGGTGGATGAGTGAGTAAGTGAGTGGGTGAGTCAATAACTGTGGAGTGGGTGAGTGAGTGGGTGAGTGAGTGGGTTAGTGGGTGAGTGAGTGGGTTAGTGAGTGAGTGAGTGGGTTAGTGAGTGAGTTTGTGGGTGCTTGTTTGTTTGTTGTTTTACGTCCTAGCAACATCTCAGGTCATATCAGGACAGGTACCGACTTGTGACAGTGCGCACTCATGGCGACTTTATAGTGCTGCCCCACTGGAAGACGAGGCTGCCAGCACCATGACCTGATATCCCACTCAGTCACATTATCCTGACACTGAGCCAACCAGTCCTTGCCCTATCCTAATAATGCCAAGCACCAGGCTAGGAAGCAACAAGTATCAATTTTTAAGTCATCGGTTTGACTCGACCTGGGTTCGAACCCACGACCCCACGATCTACCAACACGGGAGACGGACGCTTTGAACTCATTTGGCCATCCCGTCTGGTCGTGAGTGCGTCCTGACACGGGTGATGGAGTGCGTGTGAGCGAGTGTCAAAGGAAGGTTGAAAAGAAGAAATAAAGCAACAAAATATACATATAATTAGTTTCTTCTTATATATATTTTTATTCTGTTTTCGATTCTTCTTCTTCATATATATACCCGTCCTGATATGACCTTAGATGTTGCTCGGACGTAAAACAAACAAACAAATCATTATATATATATATATAATAGTTACCTACATAAAATTCTCAGTGGCAAGTGAGTAGGACAGTGAGCAGGCGAGTGGTGGCGCCACTGTCGGAGTTGAGTCATGAGCAGTAGATGAGTAGGTGAGGTTCCAGCACCCGATCACTGGTGTGTGGGTGCTAGGATAGTATAGTATTCCGTGTTATTATACTCGTATAATTTATAATTATATATATATATTTTAGAGTTTGTCACACTGTCTGGTCACATCAAGATCATGCAGTGAAGACCCTTGTACATGGATGCCCAACCCTAACCCAGCTGACCCGACCCGACACGACCGTCGGCTCACCGCTAAGAAGTCACTTCCGAGACACCAAAGTTGTTGTCCAGCCACCCACTAGTAAATGTAGGGCAAGAGTCCCTACGAAGGTTGGTCGTCACGAACCATATAATTAGCCACTCTCTGTTTGCCCTCCCACCCGCCACACCTCTCGCTGTAACCACAACTATTTCTACTTGAAAGGAAATCATGTTGTATGTGTATATGTGTTTGTGTGAATGAATGGTATGGTACGCAGGTATAGCAATACCTCAGGGAGTTTGACGCCCCTGCCTTGCAGAGTTGTAAACCACTGCCTTGTGGTACAGGTTCTTGACAGAACCGAAGGCTAAGGGAGCAAACCCTAAACAGAAAACCATGTCACTCTAGCAGCATTAAGGGCGGTTGATGTATGGAACGCCCAACATCTCCCGACCAGCCACTGCAGGGACAAATAGTTTTGCACCTGTCTTGACATGTTCTTGCCGGTGTGAAACCTCTAGTTGCTCCCCGAGAGAGTGCCGCTGGTAACTTTCAAAAGCCAGCAGCACTTCAACACTTTTGCAGGCAGCTTTCATGAAATGTACGACACCATCAAGAGAAAGCTGAAGCTGAGAGACATTAAGACTGACTCATGGACGCAACTCTCACAGCAGGGAGCTAAATGGAGAGCGGCAGTCAAGTAATGAAAGCAGTCTTTGTCACATCGCGACCGACAGCATGATGATGATGATGATGTGAATGAATAAGTTAAAGTTGCATAGTCCAATGGTTTTGCGTTTCTGAAATTGTCTGAGATAAATACATTAGGTTGATCGTTATTATGTACCTTACTTTAGCTTGAAGTAACTTTTATTTTAAGTGGCTAACTTTTGAGATATTTGAAGTGGAACCATGCAAAATTAATTTTGGCAAGCTTGTCAAAACTCTGACCCCATAGGCGTCTGCAGTAACAGGTTCTATTCAATTGCCTTAGTATTCCCTTATATGTGGTGACAAATGTTTAATAAGTGCACCAGTATCTAAGTTAGATATGTAGAATCAAATTTAGATAATTGTTTTGGTTTTGAAAATTAGATATTTTCATCGAACTATGCAGCTTTAAAATAAGTATGTTTGTATATGTACGCATACATCTATGCACACATGTGTGCAGGTATGACATGTGAGTGCATGCACAGTCACCCTATGTCCGCATAAAGTCAATGGCCGGCCACCTATACCCGGTTCGAACCAGACGCGGTGACCGAATCGGCAGAGCGCAGGCCTCCCATGCAGAAGGCCGGTAGAGTAAAAACAATGACTTACACAATTATTACTTGTCGCTTCCTACTAGACAGGCAGTCAACATTAGGATAGCGCAAGGACTGGTTGGTTCAGTGTCAGGATAATGTGACTGAGTGGGATATCAGTTCATGGTGCTGGCAGCCTGATCTCCAAGTGGGGCGACACTTAAAAGTCGCCATGAGTGTGCACTGTCACAAGTCGGCACCCGTCCTGATATGACTTTAGATGTAGCCAGGATGTAAAACTCCAACAACCAACCACATAATGTCCATGACTGGCCACACATACCCGGTCAGTTGCATTCAGTCGACTGCAGCTGGCTCAGTTGATGGCTAGCATCACCCAGTCCGTTCATTACATCCAGTCGGCTGCGGCCAGCTCAGTTGAAGCTCCGCATCACCCGGTCCGTTTGTTGCATTCAGTCGGCTGCAGTCGGCACAGCTAACACCCTGCATCACCCGGTCTGTTTTTTGCATTCAGTTGGCTGCGGCCTGCACAGTTGGTTCCCAGCATCACCCGATCCGTTCATTGCATTCAGTCGGCTACAGTCAGCTCAGTTAATGCCCCGCATCACCCGGTCTATTTGTTGCATTCAGTCGGCTACGGCTTGCACAGTTGATTCCCCGCATCACCCGGTCTGTTTGTTGCATTCAGTCGACTGCAGTCAGCTCAGTTAACGCCCCTCATCACCCGGTCCGTTCGTTGCATTCAGTCGGCTACAGCCGGCTCAGCTGAAGCCCCTCATCACCCGGCCCGTTTATTGCATTCAGTCGGCTGCGGTCGGCACAGTTAACGCCCAGCATCGCCGGGTCCAAGCTCGAGGCAGGTGCGGTGAGCGGTTAATCCTTTTAACAGCGCCCTCTGCTTGTCCTGTCAGATACACAGTGTTGGCGCGAGTTCACACGCATCAATCACTCCTCCCGAGCCGCCCCCTAGCGGAGACTGTCCGTACTGAAGTTGAATGGAAGAGGTTGTGTGCGGGTGGAGATAGATCTTAGTGCCTTCTGAGGACACACTGGCAATGGCTGCCTGCTGTACACTTAGCGACAATACCGCACGCGGTTGCCCAGTCGGTAGAGTGCAGGCTTCCCGTGCGGAAGGTCAGGAGTTCGATTCCCGGGTCGAGTCAAACCAATGACTTATCAAATTGATACTTGTTGCTTCTTAGCCTGGCGCTCGGCATTAATAGGATAGGGCAAGGACTGGTCTGGCTCAGTGTCAGGATAATGTGACTGAGTGGGGTATAGTGATATGGCCTGATTTCCCAGTGGGGCAGCACTATAAAGTTGGCAGGAGTGCACACTGTCACAAGTCGGTACCCGTCCTGATATTACCTTTAGATGACAATATTCTGCCCAATTACTTCCAGATGAATAGTCCGATGAAACCATCAATATTTCGAAACCCAAAACATTGATGTTTAATTTGGTCTTACACATCCAACTTAGGCACTGGTTCACTTATACACCTGTCACATTATGACGCTTCTCACCAATGCGCATCGACGTGTGTGATTTTTTGGTGCTACGTCGGGATACGTCAGGAAGCATTACACACACGTTAGGCGTGAGTTGGTATATGTTGATATACGGCGATGGTCAGCAGCGCGCATCAGGGAATCGGCAAAGTTTTGTGCTTGCACAAAATTTTCAACGTGCAACAATGCACGGTGCCAACATTATGGCTATGTTAGGGGCATGTCGAGATACGTTAAACGCGCTGGAATAATGTTATGCGAACACTAGGCATACGCCGCGCGCACATGAGGGTCGGTCCCACACGTTGCGCCAAACTGTTGCTTTTTTTTCTGTTGTTGTTTTACGTCCTAGCAACATCTAAGGTCATATCAAGGCGCTGTGCCAAACTTTTTTTTTTTTTTTTCACAACGTCGGCTGCATGCTATCAATACGTTGCACTCACGCTGAAAAGTTTGATGTATCTCGACGATTAAAAGTGATTTTGCGCATTGGCGGCACACCGGCGAGAAGCATTGTAATGTGACAGGGCCATTAGTAAGCAGGTGTTGCCGCATAGAAGGGACTTGTAATTCAATTTAATAGAACCGGCTCCTGCTGAAGCCTATGGTGTCAAAGTTTTGCCATGATTGCCAAAATTATTTTTGCATGTTTGCAATTCAAATATCTCAAATGTTAACCCTTTAAAATAACAAATTACTTCAAACTAAAACATGGTAGATTACAACAATCAATTTAATATATTTATCTCAGAAATTGACAGAAAATCAAAACCATCAGACTATGAAACTTTAATATATTTAGCTAAAAAAAAAGAAATGATGGAAACGCAAAACTATCAAACATTAATGTGTATGTGGCGTGACTATCGATGCTTGGAGGTATACATAATTCAGGAAGATGGAAGGTCCACGCTGAAATAATCTATAGAACACTTTTTGTTTAAATCAGAACGTCACTGACCAGTTCCCATGACAGTTCACATTTGTCTTAGGTTGCTTCCCACAGTGAGCGGTCCGGCCCTGGGCTGCCGGTAGATAAGGGTTGGGTTGGAGGGGGGGGGGGGAGGGAGGGAGGGAGGGAGGGAGGGAGGGAGGGAGGGAAGGCAGGAGGGCAGGAGGGCGGGAGTGGCAATGTGAGTGGTGTTTGAATGGAATTTGACGAGAGTTGGTTGGTTGGTTGGTTGGTTGTTGGAGTTTTACATCCTGGCAACATCTAAGGTCATATCAGGCCGAGTGACGACTTGTGACAGTGCGCACTCATGGTGACTTTATAGTGCTGCCCAACTGAGAAATCAGGCCATCAACACCATGACTCGATATCCCACGTTATCCTGACACTGAGTGAATCAGTCCTTGCTCTATCCTTATAATGCTGAGCGCCTGGCTAGGAAGTGACAAGTGTACATTTTTAAGTGATCGGTTTGACTCGACCAAGGTTCGAATATGTGGGTTCGAATCCTACGATTGACAAAAACCCGAGACGGATGCTCATCTCATTCGGCCATCCCGTCTGGTCGAATTTGACGAGAGAGGGCGGGTTTGGGGTGAGAGGGGAGGGGGGGGGAGGGGGGGTAGGAGGGGGGGGAGGGCAGGGGGGCAGGGGAGGGCTAGGGGAGGTGTAGGGGGAGACGGAGGGGATGGGGAGAGGGAGGGGAATGGGACAGGGAGGGGAATGGGAAGGGGATGGGGAGATGGAGGGGGGTGGTAGGTGAGGGGGAAGGGGAGAGGGAGAGAGAGGGAGAGAGAGGGAGAGAGGGAGAGGGAGAGAGGGAGGGAGAGGGAGAGGGATGGGCAAGGGGAGAGGATGGGGGAGGGGGGAGGGGGAGGAGAGTTTGGGGGAGGAGAGTTTAGGGGAGGGGGAGGGGAGGGGCGGGGGAGGGGGAGGGGGGAGGGTGGTATGTACATGCGCTTCCAGGTAAGGCCAAGTTGCTGAAAGCAGATGCTGGTTGGTGAAAGGCTGGACTAGGCACATTCCATAGTTATCATGCTCTGATCCACTAAGCAGCAAGGGTCGGCGTCCCACGTGACCGACTACTTCACCCACGTCATCAATCCACCCATACCCCCCACCCCCACCTTCTTTCTCCACTCCCCGCGCATCCCCATACGTCCCTGATTGAAAAATGTCAATGCCATGATAAAAACAGATGATATCCTACCTACCACACCTTTTGCATGTCAGTTTTGCAAAGGTTTGGGTTACTATGGCAATTGTTCCAAGCACACATTGTGCATGTCAGTTTTGCTAAGTTTTCGGTTACTATGGCAACTGTGCTAAGCACACCTATTGCATGTCAGTTTTACTATGGTTTGGCAACTGTGCAAGCGCACACTGTGCATGTCAGTTTTGCTAAGTTTTTGGTCACTATGGCAACTGTGCTAAGCACACTTATTGCATGTCAGTTTTACTATGGTGTGGGTTACTATGGCAACTGTGGCAAGCACACCTTTGGCACAGCAGTTTTGCTAAGGTTTGGATTACGACGAAACCTGTCCCAAACAGGTTCTTCATCACAATATATCATGGTCTTGTGTGTTTTTTAAAACACTAATTCACAAAGGGAAGCCCAATTTGAACACTTCACTGAACATATACCTGATGCCTGGCTTCTGGTGTAAAATTTCTGATCATATCAGATTTAAACAATGACAGGCTTCCGATGCAGAATTTTAAATCATTTTGAAATATATAACAACCACCAGGCTTCTGATGTATACTTTCCGATCATATCACAACATCTAAGAAATGTTAGGTTTTCTATTTAAAAGTTTCTTTTTATTTGAGTCATTTTGCAACATCTAACCAACATCAGTCTTCAAATATAAAACTTCCAATCGTTTTGAAAAAACTAACTGACATCAAGCTTCCAATGTCAAATTTCCGACCATTTTACAACATCTAAACAACATCAGATTTCCGATATCCGATGCATACGATACAGAGTAGGACATTAAGGACTGCCTTGTTAACCGCGGCACCTAGTTTACTTGGTCGGGGAGGTGATGTTCTCAGTGACCTGCCCGAACGGGCATGTGATTATTTTTCTGATCTGCAGTAGCAGATTTCAGTTTCAATTGGCTGACTTGGGCTTGGGCAAGTAGTTTTGCACCCGGGTAAGTAGAAAATTCAGTCACTTGCCCGAGTCACTGCTCGAGTTACTGTCCTACCCTGCCGATACATCCCAACGTCGGGCCGATGCCCCAATTCGGGGTGGGTAGCCACCCTTCCCTCCTCCTCCCACTCCCACCCCCACACACACCTGTCTTCCCACTACTCCACATTGGCTCATCAGCGGGCCGCCCGCACCACCCATTTTCCCATCACGCCCTGCGCACTTCACCTGACTTCCGGTCACGTGCTGCGTCTCACACTCACTTCCGCTTAACGAAAGCCACGCCGCGACATGACACCTCACAGTTTTTGTGTGCATTCCTCTGGTTTCTGTTTACACACATCGCATGTTGGCGGCATCTTTGTGGGAGGACTACGCTTTGAAATGTAACTGCTCACTTAATTAAATGGAATTATGCAATGTGATTGAAATGTAACTGCCCACTTAATTAAATTGTTTGTTTGTTGTTCTTTTACGTCCTAGCAACATCTAAGGTCATATCAGGACGGGTCCCGACTTGTGACAGTGCACACTCATGGCGACCCCATAGTGCTACCCCACCGGGAGACCAGGCTGCCAGCATCATGACCTGACACCCCACTCAGTCACATTATCCTGACACTGAGCCAACCAGTCCTTGCCCTATCCTAATAATGCCGAGCGCCTGCCTAGGAGGCGACAGGTATCAATGTTAAAGTCATTGGTTTGACTCGACCAGGATTCGAACCCATGATCCCATGGTCTACCAACACGGGAGACGGATGCTCTAACTCATTCGGCCATCCCATCTGGTCCACTTAATTAAATGGAATTATGCAATGTTATTGAAATGTAACTGCTAATTTAATTAAAGGGAATTATGCAACGTGATTGAAATGTAACAACTCAGTTAATTAAATGGAATAATGCCATGTGATTGAAATGTAAATGCTCACTTAATTAAAAGGAATTATGAAATGTGATTGAAATGTAACTGCTCAGTTAATTAAATGGAATAATGCAATGTTATTGAAATGTAACTGCTAATTTAATTAAAAGGAATTATGAAATGTGATTGAAATGTAGCTGCTCAGTTAATTAAATGGAATAATGCAACGTGATTGAAATGGAACGGCTCACTTAATTAAATGGAATTATGCAACGTGATTCAAATGTAACTGGTCACTTAATTAAATGGAATTATGCAACGTGATTCAAATGTAACTGGTCACTTAATTAAATGGAATTATGCAACGTGATTCAAATGTAACTGGTCACTTAATTAAATGCACATGCACATAAGACCTACAATATGTTGGCTATGGAGCACCGAATCTGACTATCTATTTTGTTTGTAAAAAAAAAACAGTATGCCTCCACGTACTAAAGTAGGAATTGAAACGGACAATTTAAAACGCACACTTTACACGTCGAGATTTTATTGGAATGAAAACAGGGTTTTCCCCCCTCACTTTTAAGAAACGTTGGAGTTGTGCTACTCGTAGTCGTAGGGGGAGTAGAGGGGGGGGGGGGGGAGTTCCAATAATGATTTATCTCGAGAACTAAAAATAGCCTCAGATCAATTTGTCTGCTATCAGTAGTATCACCCAGCACGAAGATATGTTTGTTAACAAGTCAGAAGTGCCTTTGGTACGAGACCAACTCGGCCCCGCCGAATGCTGCTTTATCGCCCACGGGTGGTACGCCGTGGGCCCGCATGGGGGCACTGTCGGCGCCTCGGGGGCGGAAATCGGAGGGTGCTGAGAAGTTTCACTGATGGCTGATATGGCTATGACTATGACTATGAGTAGGTTTGAAGATGAACATGGCTCAGTGTAGTAGATAGTGGGCAGTGAGTTGTAGGTGTTGGTTAGTAGGTACTAAGTGGTATGTACAGTACAACCACGTTAAACCAAACTTGAAGGGACCCTAGAAATTTGTTTGGATTACCCGATCATTGGTTTAACCGAGCTTTGGCTTCGAGTTTGACTTTGAGTAAGTGTGTATTGCACATGTAATATACAATGTATGTGGACACTTTGATTATTGTTTTTTATGTATATACAGTATAACCCCTTTAAACGAAGCTCGGTTAAACCAAATGATCGGTGAATCCAAACTTTTTTCGGCGGCCAGGCAAAATACTACCATTTATCATATAAAAAAGTTGACGCTGACCTCATAACCACATGAAAGTTTGGTTTCACCGTACTGCAAGTGGCCGTACTGCAAGTGGTGACAATTTTATTTGGATTAACCGATATTTTTCGATTAACCGACTTTGGTTTAACCAACCTTTTTATATGATAAATGGTAGTATTTTGGCGGGCTGCCAACAAAAGTTTGTATTAACCAATCATTTGGCTTAACTGAGCTTGGTTTAACGGGGTTATACAATAGTGAGTAATAAGTAGTAAAATTTGGGTAGTAGGTAATAGGTATGCACATACATACATGCACATACATATATATAGTAAGTAATGGTAGCATAATTTGGGTGGTAGGTAATGGGTAGTAGGTAGTAAGTGGTATATAGTGAGTAATGGGTAGTAAAATTGGGTAGTAGGGAATGGGTAGTAGGTAGAAAGTGGTGAGTAATGAGTAGCAGAATTTGGGTAGTAGGTAATGGGTAGTAGGTAGTAAGTGGTATATAGTGAGTAATGGGTAGTAAAATTGGGGAGTAGGGAATGGGTAGTAATAGTAGGTAATGGTAGCAGAATTTGGGTAGTTTGGTTTGTTTGTTCTTTTATGTCATAGCAACATCTAAGGTCATATCAGGACGGGTACTAAATTGTGACAGTGCGGACTCATGGCAGCTTTATAGTTCTGCCCGACTGGGAAACCAGGTCGCCAGCACCATGACCTGATATCCCACTCAGTCACATTATCCTGACACTGAGCCAACCAGCACTATCCTAATAATGCCGAGCGCCTGGCTAGGAAGCGACATGTATCAATTTTTAAGTCATTGGCTTCACTCACCAGGGTTCGAACCCGTGATCTACCAACTGGGTAGTAGCTAATAGGTAGTAGGTAGTAAGTGGTGAATAATGGGTAGCAGCATTTGGGTAGTACTAATAGTAATACGTAATGGGTAGTAGGTAGCAAGTGATAAATAGTGAGTAATGGGTAGTAGAATTTGGATAGTAGGTAATGGGTAGTAGTACACAAATATATATATATATATATATATATATATATATATATATATATATATATATTACATACATATATAAAGTTTGAAAGTAACAGAGTGGCAGTTATTACCGAGGAGTGTAGCTTTGACTCACACACCGGCAACATCAGGCCTACACCAGAAATCACGAAATTATTAGCTTGACTAATGTAGCGAACTATGCCAGGTACACGACGCCTGGAGGCCACATTATGTACCACTACAACTACCACTAGTAGTACTACAACTACTACAACTACAAATACTACTGCTACAACACGCCCAGCGGCCGCTGCACACCATTTACACACAGTGTGTGTCGACGTGGATGTTATTTATCTTGGCTCCAGTCTCGATTAGTAATTAATTGTGACAATTCGCATAAACAATAGAAATGGGCGAGAAAAGGCGCAAACGCCCGCCCGCCCGTCCACACGCGCTGTAACGCTCCTGGTGACGTCACTTGATGACGTCACAGTTGGTGGCGCCTCCAGGTGGAAAGCTGTAAAACTAACGCCACTGGCGTCCAGTTTGGCGTAAATTACACCAGTTTCTGGTAGTATGCGCTACCGTTGTGCTTAGCGCCAGAGGAGACTGGATTGGTTGCTTGATTGGTTGGTTGTTCGAGTTTTACGTCCTGGCAACATCTAAGGTCATATCAGAACGGATACGGACTTGTGACAGTGCACACTCATGGTGACTTTATAGCACTGCCCCATTGGAAGACCAGGCCGCCAGCACCATGACCTCAGACACATTATCCTCACACTGATCTAACCAGTCCTTGTCCTATCCTAATCATGCTGAACGGCAAGCTAGGAAGCAATAAGAATCAATTTAGTAAATCATTGGTTTGACTCGACTGGGATTCGAACTCCCGACTTTCCGCATGGGAGGCCTGCATTCTACAGATTTGGCCACTGCATCCGGTGAGGACGGTGTCCATGATTGCGAGTATGAATGTGTGTATGTATGATTGTGTGTGTATGATTCATTGTATGTGTATGATTGTGTGTGTGATTGTGTGTGTGATTGTGTTGTTATCGGGTGTATGATCATGTGTGTCGTATTGTGTGTGATTGTGTTGTGATATTGATTGTGCGTGTGATTGTGATTAGGCGGAGGGGGGGGGGGGGGCGGGCGAGGGATAGGGCCGAATAAAATATTTTATTTGTGTGCCTAAATTTGCTAAAATTCCTAGAACGCTTCACCTATATCACAGAGAAATTCGTGTCCGAAAAATAAAGAAGAAAGGTATAGAAAACGACAAACTAAAAAAATCATGACAGCATTAAAATGATAAATAATACCAACCATACCATTGTCGCAACAACAATAGGGTATTATGCATTCATGTCGCCAATTCGACGGGAACCGCCTGCAGATTCTATAGTAAAACAGGACACAATGAATGTGAGTGTCGTCTGTTCGATCAGTCACGTGACTGACAGGCGACAAGCGTCTCGCGCCCTCCACAATGGCTACCGCCAAATGTCGGCTGCTCGCCGTTTTGCAGGGAACGAATCGGCAGGAAGGCGGCCAGGACAGGCGAGTCGGAGGAGGCGAACAACCCAGAGAGGGAGATTTGAGATGGAAATTGAGATGGAAATGGAGGTGGACGTGGAGGTGAAGATGGAGATGGAGATGGAGATGGAGGTGGAGATTGAGGTGGAGATGGAGGTGGAGATGGAGGTGGAGATGGAGACGAAGGTGGAGGTGGAGACGGAGTTGGATGTGAAGTTGGAGGTGGAGATGGAGGTGGAGATGGAGGTGGAGATGGAGTTGGAGGTGGAGATGGAGATGGAGGTGGAGATTGAGATGGAGGTGGGCAGAGAAAAGACGGAGAGTGAGGGTAGAGGGATAGGGATTGAGAGAGGGGGAGGAAGAGTGGGAGTAAGGGTATATAGTAAAACCTCTCTAAATCGACTGACCATGGGACCGACTTTAAATGGTCCATTTAGGGAGGTGGTCGGTTTATGGAGTTTTCATTTTGTTACACTGGTATTGTATGAGCGATCGCTTGGGACCCAAAGAAAGCGATCGATATAGGGGAGAGGTCGATCTGTGGAGGTGGTCGGTTAGAAATGTTTTACAGTATAGAGAGGGGGAGAGGTGCAGAGAGTAAGTACATGTATAGAGAGGCACAGAGATAGATAGGGAATAGAAAGGAGAGAAGAACCAGAGAGAGAGTACATGTATAGAGAGGCACAGAGATAGATAGGGAATGGAAAGGAGAGAAGAACCAGAGAGAGTACATGTATAGAGAGGCATACAGATAGATAGGGAATAGAAAGGAGAGAAGAACCAGAGAGAGAGAGAGTATATGTATAGAGAGGCATACAGATAGATAGGGAATAGAAAGGCTTGTTTGTTTGTTGTTCTTTTACATCCTAGCAACATCTAAGGTCATGTCAGGACGGGTACCGACTTGTGATAGTGCGCACTCATGGCGACTTTATAGTGCTGCCCCACTGGAAGACCATGTTCCCATCACCATGACCTGATATCCCACTCAGTCACATTCCTTGCCCTATCCTAATAATGTCGAGCACCAGGCGAGGAAGCAACCAGTATCAATTTTTAAGTCATTAGTTTGAAAGTAGAGAAGAACCAGAGAGTGAGTACATGTATAAAGAGGCGTACAGATAGATAGGGAATAGAAAGGAGAGAAGAACCAGAGAGAGAGTACATGTATAGAAAGGCGTACAGATAGATAGGGAATAGAAGGAGAGAAGAACCAGAGAGAGAGAGTACATGTATAGAGAGGCGTAGAGATAGATAAGGAATAGCAAGGAGAGAAGAACCAGAGAGTGTGTGTGAGGATCGATGTAGGAAGGGAGAACAAAAGAACGAGAGAAAGAGCGAGAAAAGGAGAAAGAAAGAGAGAGTGGTGTGTGTGTGGATAGAGGTAGGAAGGAAGAACGAAAGAATGAGAGAGGGAGAAAGAGAGAGAAATAGAGAGTGGTGTGTGTGTGGATAGAGGTAGGAAGGGAGGACGAAAGAACGAGAGTTAGAGAGAGAATGAGAGAAAGAGATATGTCTGTGTACGCGGGGGGGTGCAGGGGGGGGGGGGACTTGCAACTGAACACACCCAATACAACTTTATTGTTATGCCCCACTGGGAGACCAGGCCACCAGTACCATGACCCGATAGCCCGTACAGTCACATTATCCTGACACTGAGCTATACAGTCCTTGTTCTATCCTAGTAATGCCGAGCGCCAGACTTGATAGGAGTTACGACCCTTGATGTTGCTAGTGTGGAAAGCACCAAAAAAACTATAATTTCTGGAAAAGTACAGAAGAAAGAAGAGCAAAAAGGGTCAGGGCTGTGTCAACAGTGCACAGTGCGGAACCCAACTTGGCGGTGGTTACACGAGGACAAAGGCCGAGTGCAAACATGTCTCCAATGCATCAATACCACGTATTAACTGTGTAAACCCGCACCCACCCATAATACGCCCCCCCCCCCCGCGACACCCCCTCCCACCGCGTCCACACGTTGATTCCATGCAAATATCACCAAAAGTATCTGCTTCATTTGAATGAATGCTAATCCCGCAACCCTCTCTCCCTTTATTGACCCGTCTTCGAGCCCGTCGCTTTCAGGGGCCGACGGGTCTACGATTACAGTGTGGGTTCTGAGTTGTGTGTTGGGGGGTAGGGGTGGGGGTGGGGGGAAGGGAAGGAAGGGAAGGGAAGGGGGGAAGGGGGAGGCCAGGAGGGAATGGGAGAGGAGGGGAAATGGTGGGGGGAGGAAGGGGGAGGGTAGGGGGAAAGAGAGGGAAATGCAGGAAAAGGGGAGGGAAGGGGAAGGAATGGGGAGGGAATGGGGGGGGGGGGGGGGGGTAATGGGAGACGGCCAGGAGGGAGGAGGAGGGAGGAGTATGAAAATGGAGGAGGAAAGGGGGAGAGGGGAGGGGAGGGGAAAGGGGGGGGAGGGGATGGGGGGTGGGGAAGGATCGGGAGTGGGAGGTGGGCAGAGAAAGCAGGAGCCAGGGATGAGAGGGAGATGGAGGAGAGGGGGGAGAGGGGGGAGAGGGGGAGGGAGGAGAGAGGAGGGAGAGAGAGAGGGAAGGAGAGGGAGAGAGAGAGGGAAAGAGAGGAAAGAGCGGGGGGAGAGAGAGGGAGATAAAGGGAGAGAGAGAGCGGGGAGAGAGGGAGAGAGAGAGGGGGGTGAGGGAGGGGGAGGGATGGAGAGGGATGGAGAGAGATGGAAAGGGAGAGGGAGGGGAGGGAGAGGGAGGGAAAGGGGAGGGAGAGGGAAGGAGGGATGGAAAGAGGGAGGGGGGGGGGAGGGGGGGATAGGAAGGGAGAGAGGAAGGTGGAGGAAATGGGGAGGAAAGGGGGAATGGGAAGGGGAGGGGCAAGGGTAAAAGGCGGTGGTCAAGGGGGGTGAGATTGAGAGGGGGGGGGAGGAAAGAGGAAAGAGAACAGAGGAAAGAGGAGGGGTGGGGGGAAGGGAGGGGAGAGGGGAGGGGGAGGGAAACAGGGGTAATAAAGTCTGACTATTAAAATGAGTTAAGAGATGGTTGCCCACCTAACCTGACCCGCGCGTCGCCTCAAAACGACGCCCGCCGATTGGCCGATCGCCAAGGTAACCATAATAAAGCATGCAGGTCACTATGGTAACCAGACATGCAACCCACTTTTCGTTGTTGATCAGTACAGAAGGGTAGGGTGGACTCTTTGAGCTGTCTGCCTCTCTCCCCATTTCTCGAGATGGGTTCCAATGTAAACCAAAATTGTAACCCACTTTTTGTTCCCGTTGATCTACTAACATAGAACTTTAGAAGGTGGGACTCCCTCTGCCATCACCTCTCATGGTAAGCGATGCACATGTAACACACTTTTTGTTTCTGTTGATCAGGATAGAAGGTGGGGCTCCCTCTCCCTCTGTCATCATACATTATGAAGGGTTACCATGGCAAACGATGCAGCTCACTATGGTTCCCCAGACATGAGCAAAAACCCACTTTTTTCCTTTCCTCCACTGCTTCACTCTCCCTTCCTCTCTTACGGGGTTTGCTCTCTCTGCCTCTTTATGTCTCTCTCTATCTGACTGTCGGCAGTTGTTCTTGGTTGGTTGTTGGAGTTTTTACGTCCTGGCAACATCTAAGGTCATATGAGGACGGGTACCGACTTGTGACAGTGCGCGCTCATGGCGACTTTATAGTACTGCCTCACCGGGGTACCAGGCCACCAGCACCATGACCTGATAATGTGATATGCCACTCAGTCAAATTATCCTGATACTGAGCTAACCAGTCCTTGCCCTATCCTATTAATGCCAAACGCCAAGCGAGGAAGTGACACGCATCAATTTTTAAGACTCGACCAGGGTTTGAACCGGTGAGTTGCAGTTCTTCATTTCGTAGTTGTACCGTGAAAGGTCAAGACTAAGATGACAAGAAATGGAAGGACGGAGGCGGAGTAGGGGGCGGGGAGGGGGCGGATGGGGGGAGGGTGGGGGGGGGGGGAGACAGTCGGAGAAGAGGTGGCATTCATTGCGAGGCTATCCATCACGTGCTGACAGAGGCAAACATGTGCGAGTCACGTGACCGCAAGTTCCACATGTCGATAATTGAGGCTGAATTTCTGGCCCTATCACAGCTCACTAACAAAGCAGGGCCATTTAAAACCGGCACAGTCCGATAAAACTTATTAAAAGCGTCAGATTTTCGAAACCAAAATACCAAAATAGATTTGATCCTTTTACACACACACATCCAACTTGGATATCGGTGCACTCAATAAAATGCATTGCAATTTGATGCACCTCTGCTAGTTTGACAACTTTTTTTTTTTTTTAAATGAGTAGCAAATGTAACTCATTTCGGTGCGCACACCAACATTAATTCATGATTTCACCTCAAATATCTCCAAAGTTAACCACTTGAAATAAAATAAAAGTTATCTCAAACTAAGGTAATGTCGATAATAATGATCGACCTGATATATTTATCTAAACAAAAATGTTAGGGTCAAAAACTAAAAATGATCGGATTTTGCGACTTTAACACAACATCGTACATCGGTGGGTTTGATGCTTATGTATTGAGTGATCCATTGGCTGCAGTCTTAAAGGCCCTGTCACATTACGACGGATCTCACAAGCGCGCGGCCACCGCGTAAAATCACTTTTTTACATCGAGAAGCGTAAAACTTTTCGGTGCAGGGGGCAAAGTTGGATGTGTGCATACCGTATACATAGCATATGGCCAACGTATGCCTAACATGCTTCCGGGCGAAAAATGCTCGAATTACGCTCATGGTACGTTCGCAGAACGCCGGTGAATGTCATATATGTTATTGGATCACCAGAACTACGCCTCATATGTTACATACGTCAAGACATGCTGGAGAAATGCTAGATGTACATTATCTATAAGTTGTCAGTATGCGGACTGTACATTCCCACTGCCTTTAATGTAGGTCAACGTAGTGCAACATAGTGAACAACGTTTCTCTAACGTATGTCTAATGTACATTGATGCATGCCTGATGTATGCCTAACGTATACATAATGTATGGCTGACATAAAATCCACACGTTGTCGAATGGTGTCGTACGTCGAAAGTTTTGTGCATGCACAAAACTTTGCTGACCCCCTGACGCGCGACGCCGTATCTCGACGAACGTCGACGTACATTGACGTATACCACCGAGGACTAACGCATGCATAACGCACAACGACGTATCCTGACGTAGCTGGCAAAAATCACATACGTTGGCGTACATTGGCGTACGTTGGCGCGATGCATCGTAAAGTGACAGCCCCTTTAGGTTTCCAGAATGTATTTATAGTAGCATACCCGTGTCCAGTCACCTATGCGATGTGTGAACGATGTTTCAAATCTAAAACCTGTTTTTGTTTTGACCCCCCCCCCCGCGCCCGTATCCTGTGGGGGGGGGGGGGGGGGGAGAGGATGCTTTCCCTCTCCCCCACCGCCTTCTTCCTCTGGGTTGAGATAGGGACGGAGAGGGGGGTGGGGGGGGGGGGGATAGTGGTGAAGTGGGAGGGGGGATAGTGGTGATGGGGGATGGGGATCGTGGTGAAGGGGGGTGGGGAGGGGGAATGAGGAGGGGGAGGGGGGAAGGTAAGATGGAAGGCGGAGGGGGAGGGGGAGGGGAGGGGAGGGGAGGAGGGAGGAGGGGGGGGAGGGGAGGGGAGGGGAGGGGTGGGGGAAATGGGGAAGGGGAATGGGGAGAGGCCAGAGGGTAGAGGAATTTACGTCTCATTTGACTGTCACTCCGATGACAGGACACTTGCTATGTCGGGACAACACTGGTCTGGATTGCAAAGTTGTGCTTTGAAGACAGGAACTTACTAATGCTTAGGTCACAAATGCATTGCGGTGTGTTTGCGGCAACCGCGAGGCACCGCATTGGCCAGACCGTACGGTGACCGCAAGGTGGGTTGCAGTGGCTGTACGTTTTTTTGCTGGCCGCAGTTTTCTTTAGTTGAAGTTATCTTAACTTCGGAAAAACGCAACGCCGCAGGCCACAATCGCACCGCAATATCTCTTTCCTTTGATTGCATTTTGGTGGCATTTTGATCTTTATCTTGCTGAAGAATTAGGGAATATCTTCAGTGGTAGTGATGTTACGTCGCTCGCTTTGTTTGTATATCTGCAGTGATGCGGCGACACACCAAAAAACGCAAGGCACCTTACAGTGACCTATGCCTTGCGGTGACCGTACGATTTGTGAATCGATCAACCGCAGCATTTGTGATCTAAGCATTACTGCACATGTAATTTACTGGAACACTGACAGCTGAACTCGCAGAGTCGCACACACATTATGAACTCCACAGAGTTGTGAAAATTGTGGTGTAAACCCGAATGAAATTGAAGCTGGAAAACACACAACATTGCCAACTACCAAGTCGCGGTTTCCAAGAGTTACCAGGTCGCAACTTCCGGAAGTTACCAAGTCGCAACTTCCGAGTTACCAAGTCGCAACTTCCGGGAGTTACAAAGTCGCAACCTTAGATGTCTCCAAGATGTAAAACCCCAACAAACAAAATCAGCTCAATATTATATCTATATATATATATATAGATATTTCACAAACTCGGTCACAAACTCAAAAATGTCATTGGATTATGCAACTTGAGACAAGAAACTATGTGAAAAAAAATACTGTTCCTCTGTAAGCATAATTGATCGCAATTCTTTTTGTTTATATTATAAGGAGCGGGTCGTAGCTCAGGCGGTAGCGTGTCCACCTGTGAATGGGTGGTTCATCCTATCGATCCTCCTCAGTGGACCCATTTGCAGTTTTGGGCTATTTTCCATTCCAACCAGTGGTCCGCAACTGGTTTATCAAAGGCTGTGGTATGTGCGCTGTCCTGTCTGTGGGAAAGTCCATATAAAAGATCCCTGGCTGCTTATCGGAAAGAGCAGCCTAGGTGGCGGCTGCGGGTTTCCTCAAAAGAAATGTCAGAATGACCATATGTTTGACGTCCAATAGCCGATGATAAAACTCAATGTGCTCTAGAGGCGTCATTAAATTAATCAAACTTGTTGTTTATATTATATAAAGTACACACTGATTTGGCAATGTCACTAGCCTGGTCTCTGGTCATTATTCACAGCCTTGCTCTGTCCACACCGCCTTGACACTCTCAAAGCTGACTAGCCTCAAATGATTTGTTTGTTGTTGTTTTATGCCCTAGCAACATCTAAGGTCATATCAGGACGGGTACCGACTTGTGACAGTGCATACTCATGGTGACTTTATAGTGTTGTCCCACTGGGAGACCAGGCCACCATCACCATGGCCTAATATCCCACTCAGTCACATTATCTTGACACTGAGCCAACCAGTCCTTGCCCTATCCTAATAATGCCGAGCGCCTGGCTAGGAAGCGACAAGTATCAATTTTTAAGTCATCGGTTTAACGCGACCAGAGTTCGAACCCAGGATCCCACGGTCTACCAACATGGGAGACGGATGCTTAACTCTTTCGGCCATCCTGTCTGGAGCCTCAAATGAACACACACAGGCTGACACCGATGTCGGATACTAACTAAATAGAGCACCAGTCTGATCAGTGTGCGCTGAGGGAGAAGGATTCAGTCGGTGCCCAACAAAGTCAAATGTCGAATCTGGCATTGACTTTCTCTATTAAGACAATTTCATATAGTGCAAAAGAGTTTTATTTAACAACGCCTCTAGAGAACATTGATTTTTACCATTGGCTATTGGATGTCAAACATATAGTCATTCTGACATATTTCTTTGGAGGAAACCAGCTACTCTTTTCAATCAGCAGCACAGGGGTCTTTTATATGCACTTTCCCACAGACAGGACAGCACATAGCACAGCCTTTGATGAACCAGTTGTGGATCCCTTGTTTGAATGGAAAATAGGTCCACTGAGCAGGATCGATCGGATGACCCACACCTACACAGGTGGACACTCTACCGCCTGAGCATTGTCCCGGTCCCCGTATAGTGCAGAACACACACATATATAATAACTACAGTAAAACCTCTCTAACCGACCACCTCCACAGATCGACCACTCCCCTATACCGATCGCTTTATTTGGGCCCCAACAATACCATTGTAACAACTCCCTAAACCGACCACCTCCCTAAATGGACCACTTAAAATCGGTCCCATGGTCGGTAGGTTTTACTGTATACAATAAAACCTCTCCAAATCGACCGACCATCGGGCCGATTTTAAATGGTCCATTTAGGGAGGTGGTCACTTTAGGGAGTTTAAAAAAATCATTACAATGGTATTGTATGGGCGATCAATGGGACCCAAACAAAGCGATATAGGGGAATGGTCGATCTGTAGACCTGGTGGGTTAGAGAGGTGTTACTGTATATACAAAAAGGTAAACCACACGATATGCCACTACCGGGACTAAAACCCCCGGGACCACTGAATCTGGATGAGAACATGGCCATAAAGTGGAGATCCTGGCTTCATTTTGATTAAATATATGTTACTGAAGCAGGAGTGACGGCACAGTCCGAAAAGATGTGTTGCGTCTTTCTTCACATTGCTGGTAGCGAGACACAGAAAATACATTGCATGTGTCAAATGAAGAGTTCAGGCGCAAAACCCAGTAAACGCTAATCCAAAAATTGATATAAACATTGCAATCGAACCTTCAAAAACTGTTTTTGCATTCCTACTCTTTTGTTCATTTCTCCATAATCATGCCAACATATGGAAAGTGGAATTAGTTCAAATTAAAATTATTTTCAAATAAAAATCTTTGATTTAAACTGCATCTTTGGATTGGCGCTTACGGGGGTTTTGCGCCTGAACTCTTCAAATGACACCACAGAAAAAGACAAGATAGCCCCAATGATTGATAGCCACTTTTAAAAAATAGTGCGAAGGAAGGACAAACATTATTGTTGTTAGGTATCAATCAACAATCAAACAAACGAAAACATCGATACCTACAATAAGGCCGGTTTACAGTTTTGATGGCGTGTGATGGTGATAGACGGCACAAGCCAACGCTGTTATTTAAGCCTTTACGTCGACGCTTGACGGCATTAGATGGTGCAAGCCTTAACCAGAGTTCAACTATGTTGAACTTTCAAGGTCAGCAATTCAACACGCCGGCAGTTCAGCCAATCAGAAGTCAATGCATTGTCAATGTCTGTGAGCAATCTTCATACAGAAAAAGTGAAATATCTCTCAAACTAAACCACCTAGAAACAAACCAATTGGAACACATACAGAAAACATATTCAACGAAAAGATTATATTAAATTTATATGGTTAGGGTTCTGCATTTCTATTAATTTTGAATAAAATTGATGTGTTGCACTGCGCGTATCGGCAAACTCAATGGCAGTGTGCCTTCGTTCTGCAGCCAAGCTGTGTGTGCATACACGATGTTTATAAACATTGAAAGGGGTCTATTCGATTATTTCACACGACCCAGGCGACTCTAGTGACCCGAGTTGCTAGAATTTCAAATCGAACACCGCAAGTGGAGTCGACAAAAACATGTGCCGTGTGCAAAAAGTCCCGACCCCTGGAAAATAGGTCGACATTAGCGGCCGTGTGCGTCAAAGCATTCAGACTTTTTTCTTTTTTTTTCCCTTGAAGATTTATACTGCCTATCATGGATAAGTCTGAGTAGACTTGTTTTCACCATTAGACAGTTTGTCGATAGAAAGCCCGAGCCTACACTTTTACCGACCCAAGGGATTTTTAACCTCATACACCACATAGATATGGTATGAGAGCAACCGGCCTTTGATGACACTGTAAGTTATACACAGCGGTGGAAATCCAAATTGGCAGAGGTGGGGGCACAGGGAATTGAACCACCGACCTTCAGATTAGGAGTCCTACCTCAAAAAAAGTCAGACACTCTAACCACTCCGCCACAGAGAACACCACTTTCACGGCGACGTTCCACTGGTAGCACTCCCCACCATTTTGCGCCGTCAGACGGCGCTAACCGGCGTTAAGTTGACAACGTCACATGCCGTCAAAAGTCTACACAGGCCTTAAGTGATCTAAAATCGACACTTGGGCCATAATCGATTATGATGGTCCAGACCATTCAGATCATCCCGGTCATCAGAATTTCAAATAGAACACCCCAAGGTGAACCTAAAACTAAAAGAACACGGGCAGTGTGCAAAATGACCAACCACAATGCCCACGTCTTGGCTGGGAGCATCCGGAGCAATGACGTCACATTTATGATTTGTGCTGGTACCTGTAGTGTCAGCCTGTACTGCTACATGTAGCTACCGGTACAAATCCTACATGTTTTTAGTTTTTTTAAAGTATGACCACCCAGATTAATGAAATCGACATATAACTAAACTATGCAATAACAAAATACATTAAATCCTATCTTGCTGTAGTTATATTGGTTATTAAAAAAAATTAATTGGATTAAGCGACCATTCTTTTTCCCACCCGAAGCGCATTCATTTATTCAACCCGAGTTTTTAAGAGTCTTCGCATGAGCAAAATAAAAACCGGTTGGGTTGATCCGAGGTGATTAATTGATGTCGACACTTGGGGGAGACTTACCAGCCCTCGTCGGCGCTGCCACACTCCAGGCGGGCGACGTCCGAGTCGGTGGCCGACCCCAGGGACGACGCCTCCCGGCACGCGCTGCCCTTCACGTAGCGCGACACCAGGTCCCTGTTTGTGACGTCACACATCCCGCGAGCCCTCCGCGCCACGACGTCACACACCAGCAGGCCCTTCCTGCCGGGGTTCCCGCCGCCGGGGTTCCCCCCGCCGGGATTCCCCCCGCCGGGATTCCCCCCGAGGTTCCCATCGCCGTGGTTACCCCTGCCGGGGTTCCTGCCCTCGGCGGCCGCCTCACTCGACCCGCCGTCACTCGGACTCAGAGAGCCGACGTGGACGGTCACGTCGGCTATCACGTGACTTCTCTCGATGACGTCATCGATCACGCGTTCCTCGCTGTCCGCATTGTTGTCGTCTGGGATTAGTTTGCCGTCCTGACGACATCGCGCGGTGGCGCTCTCTACCTGCGCCATTTTTGGAACCGCACGAAAAGTGATAGATAGCGTGGCACTTTTTAAACGGTGACTAGCGGTGTTAATACATAATATATAATAATAATAATAATAACAACATAAGAGGCCACCTCAGGCCTCGTCCTGTGTGTAAGCTTATAATCACAATGCTGAGTCTCCATAGCCTATAGGTCAGGTCAGGTCAAGTTGCTTATATTTATAGTTACATCTTACCACAATAATCGTTATTCTGCTGCATGATAATAGCAGAATGCTTTAGACTGCGCAGTGGGGTCAGCGGGGACTTATCATAGATAGACGCATGCGCGCCGGCTGACCACAACCCTTTGTGCGGTCATGCCCATCGCCTTCAAACCAAAATCCGGCGCTGTGAACTACCAACGCTGCAAGATGGCGGCGGCGGTGGTGGTGGCGGCATCTATAGATCCAAAGTGTCCTTTATTAAGCGCGCCTTCTACCAGACGGCCCGTGGCGCCCTCTCACGGCCGTGGCCGACCACACGCGCAAAAAGCTCTCGGCGCTTCCTTCCGCTGCCCGGCCGTCGTCCGGTAGCCATGGCAACCCGCGGCGCGCTCAGTCTAGGTCTGTAGGTGGCACGCCCACATCAAAGCGAGGCGCACTTCCGGTAGCCGCGTCCAGATGTGGTGCGTGGGTGCGTGGGTGGGTGGGTGGGAAGGCCGATATTGGCGATATCAACTAGAGCGCGGAAACTGGCGGAAACACGTGACCACTTATCCGCCAATCAGCACCGCCCAAGCACCGCGCATGCGCGCCCGGTGGGGAGCAGGCCCTGCATACCACCTACCTCACCAGGGCGCTCAACACTCACAATTAGTTTCCCTGACTTTCCCCCACGTGGGCTTTTCCAGTTTACTTCCGGTTGACCGCTCGCTGAGGGTCACAGCGGTCAGAGTTCACCGGTAGTGCTGGCTGCGTGTGGCATTCATTTGAGTAGGTGCTAGGTCGTCGGATTTAAATCCTCAATTAGACAACGCTTGAATGGAAGATCAAACTGATCTGTCCATTCACTCGCCAAGCACATCCTTAAGTAGTTGCTCACTTTCTCAACTGTGATTGTCACCACTGGCATGAGAGAGAGAGAGAGATCCGCTTGGTGAAAAATCAGCCTGTACCCGAGGGTGTGATCAGCCGTTGCCCACTATTACTTAGTTCAATAAGAGCCCGCCAGGGCAACCCATCACGTGGCGCGGGTATTTACGATCTAATCCTCTTCAGCTCACACCCTGGAGGAACATAAGACAGCGCCCCGGGAGGCCGGCTCCTCCTGTGGGGACCAATGTGTGCCGGTCCGTAGATCCGGGACCCAGGTGCCTAGGGGACCCCAGGGTGGGATTCGCGCGTGTTATTCAGCTCAATGCTCCTATTATCGCCCGCAAAGTTCCCATTATCGTCCACTGATAACTGTAGTCCGAGTCGGCTCGGGACTCCCCTCTGCCCCCTTCCCTCCACCCGACCCCCGCGCTTCGGTGGGGTCAGACTTAAGAGGCCGTGGGAAAATCACTGCCCGAGTAATACAACTTACAAGTCCGGCGATTAGCGCTTCTCCAGTGGGTGGGTGATCCCTAGTGATCGCGACTCATCTCACCTCACCACATCTCATCTCATCTCTCCATCCTCCGCCCCTCCCACTGGTAAAACACATATTCAGTGAGGGCGGTATGTACGCCTGATTCAACTCAATCCTTCACCAGCCACTGATGACCAGCGGAGAGCGGCAATGCCTGATTCCCAACCTCCACAATCTGGCACATTGGTAGGAAAGAGAAACTAGTGTGTGTGGTTAGTGTGGTGTTTGTGAGTGAGTGGGCGAGTCACTTGTCGGCAGCTATGGCCATATTCATGGCGTGTGGTGATTGTGCTGTGCGTGTGTGTGGGTTGTGTGTAGGTGGCGTCTGTGTAGGCTGTGTGGTGTGTAGTGTTGGGTGTAGCGTGTGTCTGGTGCCGTGTGTGTAGTGTGTGTGGTATGTGTGTGTTGTGTGGTGTGTAGGGTGTGTGGTCTGTGTGTGATGTATGTAGCGTGTGTGTGGTGTCATGTGTGGGCTGTGTGTAAGTGGTGTGTGTGGTGTGTAGGCTAGTGTTGAGTGTGTAGTGCGTGTGGTCTGTGTGTGGCATGTGGTTAAAGGGGTTCACTTGACAGAGGTAGCAGCCCCTCCTCCTCACGGTAGTGTGGCCAGAAGGAGAGGGAGGATCGCTTCCGGTGCGCAGGCGCGCGTCGCGTCTGTGTTAATGTGATGTAAGCGGCCCTGCGGCTGGGAGGTGACTGGCGGTCTTGTTCCACATTCCGCACCTGCGTTCCACCTGCGTCTCATCCCACTTCCGCCTGGCCTACACCTCACACCTCACAGCTCACCCCCTAGAGCGTACAGGCTCGCCGTCCACAGGCAACTAGCCTCGGCCGAATGCCGCAAACTTGGTGCGGGGCAGTGCAGTGTGGTGTGGTGTGGAGCGGTGCAGTGTGATTCGGTGCAGTGTGGTGCGATGCAGTGTGGTGTGGTGCGGTGCAGTGTGGTGCAGTGTCATGCGGTGCAGTGTAAGGTTCCTAGGGCACCTGTAAATACCTAAACACCCACCACTCTCCTTCTGCACTGTCACAAGTCGGTTCCAGTCATGAGATGACCTTAGATGTTGCCAGGACGTAAAACTCCAACAACCAATCAACCAACCGACCACTCTCCTCTACTACCACCTCATCAGCATCGACTCTGCGGTAACATTTCCAAATAATCATTCACTTCACCACCAATCCTACCATTGTCACACGTACACTACTCTCCATCCAACAACAACAACACCAACAACAACAACAAAGGAGACCGTGCCAGGTAGTAAGCTTAGCTAAATAACTTGACTGTTTTCTCCTCATATTTGCCTCGTCTGATTACTGTTGATAATAAACACAGCCAGGCGATGAAGGTGTGGCCAGAATTGACGGTGGTGGCGGTGGCGGTGGAGGTGGAGGTGGAGATGGCGGTGGAGGTGGAGGTGGCGGTGACGGGTGGCTGATATAATATATTCCCGGGGTTTACCGGCGCGTACAAGACCGCACCATGAGCGATGACTGCCGTGAGCCGCGTGTGTGTAATAGGCCTCCCCCGAAGCATCTCTCACTTGTCCGCACCCCTACGCAGCCAGGGGGCGTGCGGGGCGCGGAGGGCGGCGGTGGGCGGGGCCCGGGGCGGTGAGCGGGCGGGGCACGGGGAGAGCGGCACGGGGCGCAGTCGGGGAGGGCGGCGGGCGGCGCGGAGGGGGGCAGAGCGGGGGTGCACTGTCACCAAAACCAGATGCGGCTTCCGGCCCTAGCTCACCTGCGCTAGTAACGCGCGTAGGTAGCGAGCAGGTCACAGCTCACACAGACTGATGGGCACACGTCAGCTTCCACACACTCCAACGTGAATATAAACGCCGCAGTCCCCACTGTCGACTCTGTACTGGGCGCACGTGCAATAACGCCCTCTGCGCAGGTCTCCGCGTAGGTCAGTGCGCAGCACCCGGCGCAACTCTGTGCGCAGCTCTGTGCGCAGGTCTGTGCGCAGCTCTCTGCGCAGGTCTGTGCGCAGCTCTCTGCGCAACTCTCGCCGTCTCTTGTCTTAAAAATCCTTTTTGTGAAATAATGTATTCCTTGGTAACACAATTCCTGCCTTCCTTAAAAAACACACATACACAAAACAGGTCATTTAAATTCATAAGGTTTGCGTGAGCAATTTCATGGCTTGTATAACTTTCAAACAGCTGCTCAATTTCTCAAAAGTCTACAAAAGTAATAGACTAGAGAGTTGAGTGACCCCGCGATGGCTGATGGAACTATTATGGCCCTTGGTCCGGTCAAAGTGGGCGTGGTCTCGCTCGTCGGTGGGTGAGGGGCGTGGCTGGTGGTGACTGACACGTCCGCTTCACACCTATGTATACAGCAAGCCGCACGTGCTCAGGTCACTGCACATCAGCGGTCCGGGTACCAGCTGCATATGAGCTGCTCGACCAGCTCGGCCGGCCAGCATGCAGGAGCGGGGCAGTGGGTGTGAGGTTCTGGGAAACTAACCCGTCTAGTCCTGGTGGCTGACAAGTAACAGAGAAGGTAAACTGTTGAAGGAGTGGGGAAGAGAAAGAGAGCAATAGAGAGAATGAGACTGAGAGCAAGTGAGAGAGAGCAAGAGAGAACAAGAGAGTATGAGAGCGAGAGCAAGCAATCGAGAGAGAGGGAGAGCGAGAGAGAGAATGAGACTGAGAGCAAGCAAGAGCGAGAGAGCAAGCGAGAGAGAGCAAGAGAGAACAAGCAAGCGAGAGAGAGGGAGAGAGAGAATGAGAGCAAGAGAGAGAAAGAGCAAAGGAGCGGGGAGTAATAAACGCCACCTTGTGGAGAGAGTAGGTCAATGTAATGATAGGTTGCACATTTGGTAGTTCCGGTCTCAAGATTTAAAATGGCGTCTCAGTGCCGATAGTTTGGATCAATTATGACGTCCGTGGCAAGAACTACCGTGGTCGGCACCACTGTGCATGCTCCGATGTAAAGTGTCTATTATTATTACTACTATTATTATTATTATTGTTCTACGCCGGGGTTAAGTGACCAGGCGCCACCAACGAAGTCCAGTGTAGCACAGAGTAGCAGTGTAATCCAGTGTAGCACAGTGTAGTAGTGTGGTCCAGTGTAGCTCAGTGTAGCTCAGTAGTCCTGTGCAGCAAATGGAGGAATGTAATCAAGTGCAGCTCAGTGTAGTCCAGTGTAAGCTCAGTAGTGCAGTTCAGGGTAGCACAGATTAGCACAGTAGGCCAGAAGTGCAGTGTAGCAGTCTAGTCCAGTGTAGCACAGTAGGAGAGTAGTCCAGAGTAGCCAAGTGTAGCACAGTAGGACAGAAGTGCAATGTAGCAGTGTAGCACAGTAGGGCAGTAGTCTAGAGTAGCACAGTAGGACAGTAGTCCAATGTAGCACTAGCAGTGTAGCACAGTAGGACAGTAGTCCAATGTAGCAGTGTAGCACAGTAGGAGAGTAGTCCAGTGTAGCCCAGGGTAGCACAGTAGGACAGTAGTCCAGTGTAGCAGTGTAGCACAGTAGGAGAGTAGCCCAGTGTAGCACAGTAGGACAGTAGTCCAATGTAGCAGTGTAGCACAGTAGGACAGTAGTCCAGTGTATTCCAGTGTAGCACAGTAGGAGAGTAGCCCCGTGTAGCACAGTAGGACAGTAGTCCAATGTAGCAGTGTAGCACAGTAGGACAGTAGTCCAGTGTAGCAGTGTAGTCCAGTGTAGCACAGTAGGAGAGTAGCCCAGTGTAGCCCAGTAGTCCAATGTAGCAGTGTAGGACAGTAGGATAGTAGTCCAGAGTAGCCCAGTGTAGCACAGTAGTCCAGAGTAGCCCAGTAGGGCACAGTAGCACAGTAGTCCAAAGTAGCCCAGTGTAGCGAACAGTGAGTGGACACAAACTTGGCCAGGTGAGCCCCTCTCACTCTCACCCCGTCGGCGCCTGTCTGCCGCTACTACAACTTTTACTAGTACTCCCTAATAGTACTCCATACTAGTTACTAGTACTCCCTACAATTACAAGTAGTCCCAGGTGTGCGATCAAGTGTACAGCCAAGTAAAGTCCCCTTGAATAACTCCAGGGCTAACAACGGCCACACAACACAGTCAGTCTGTGGTGTGCGTGTGTGTACTGTGGCGGGGCGCGACAGACAAAACAGCCCGCCTGTTTTCAGAAGTTGAATCGCTGCGCCGTCTGGTGGCGGTATGGCGCTCCCGGGTGCCGGGTGCGCCCCCTGGCGTTGTGCGGCGTTGTGCGCGGTGTGACGGTAGGTGGCGCGAGGATGATGTCGCGTCGTACGGAGCACGTCTGCTCTGCACGCCGCCTAGCCCCGCTCTGAACTGCCGGGCCTCAGCCTCAGTTCAGGCCGACTCCGCCCCCCCCCCCCTCCCACTTCCCGACCGCCCCCGCCTCCTAGCTCCCGCCCGACCCCCACCCTCCCACCGCACTACTCGCCGCTCCTCCCCGCCCCACCATCCCTCGCTCCCCATCCCACCCTTCCTCTCTCCCGCTCTGTGCCGGCCCCCCACCCCACCCCCACCCTCACACCGCCCCACCCCAACCCCAACCTCATCTCTCACACCGCCCCACCACCACCCCCGTTACCCCGTCCCCTCATCTCTCAGACCTCCCCGCCACCACCTCACCACGCCCCACCCCACCCCACCCCCACCCTCATCTCTCAGACCGCCCACCCCCCCACCTCCACCCCGTCCCCTCAGCTCTCAGACCGCCCCACCATCCTCACCCCTCCCCTCCCCTTCAATCCATTTTTTTCACCACCCACCACCCACACACACACATCCCCACTCTGCCTCTCGGCACCGCAGCGCCCCCTACAACGCATCTGAGGCCCGGAAGTCAGGGACACCCGAGTGGGGAGATGAAAGCTATCAGTGTTACCTCAGCTCCAGAGCCTTCTCGCCGGCAAAGCCATAGTCCAGTGTGTATATGTGTGTATGTGTATAGGTGTGTGTGTGAGAGAGACCGAGAGAGAGTGAGAGAGAGTGTGAGAGAGAGTGTGTGAGAGAGAGTGTGAGAGAGAGTGAGAGAGGGAGAAAGAAGTAAGAGAGAGAAGGAGAAGAGAGCGGAGAGACAGATGAGAGGCGAGAAAGGAGTAAGAGAGAGAATGAGAAGAGAGAGAACGAGGAGAGAAGAGAGAGAACGAGGAGAGAAGAGAGAGGAGAGAGATGAGAGGCGAGAAAGAAGTAAGAGAGAGGAGAGAAAGAGCCAGAGGTGGTAAAGACTGGGGGTTATAATAAAGTTTATGTACAAATGCTAGTAGTAGTAGTAGTATTAGTAAGGATATGCATGTATATACATGTGTGTGGTGTATGAGACTTATATGAGTATAAAGGCATGAACGGCAATGTTCCCTATGTGATCACCCATATGTCATAAGAATTGGAGACTCATTGACACCAGAAGTGAAGATCAAATGTGGAGTGCGACAAGGATGTGTTCTATCACCTAGTCTTTTCAACATTTATACGGAAATGATTTTCATAGAAATAGATGACATCATAGGAATAAATGTTGGAGGTGGAAATATCAATAACACAAGATAGGCAGACGATACAGCACTGCTAGCCTTAACGTCAAATCGACTACAAGATATAGTGGATGAAGTAAAAGAAAAAAGTGAGAGATGTGGCCTCAAAATGAATGTAAAGAAGACAAAATCCATGGTTGTCAGCAGAAAGGAGTACAAACCAAGAGCAGAGATAAAAGTTAATGGTGTAATCTTGGAGCAGGTAGAGTCATTTGTGTATCTGGGCCATTTAATAAGTAGTGATGGCGGATGTGAAAGAGAGATTAAACGGAGAATAAACATTGCCAAAACAACATTTCTAAAGATGCAGAAAGTACTAACATCTAGAGACATAATATAAAAACAAGACTCCGACTGCTAAAATGCTATGTGTGGTCTACACTTTAATATTGCTGCCAGACATGGACTTTGAAGAAAGCAATAACAACAAAGCTCGAGGCATTTGAAATGTGGCAATACAGAAGAATGTTAAAAATTCCATGGACAGCAATGATAAGCAATGTGGAGGTCCTCACAAGAATGAAAATAAAGAGACAGATAATACAAACAATCAAAAACAGAAAAATGTAATACTTTGGCCACATGATACGACACCAGGAATCACAGAGAAGAATACTGGAAGGGAAGATAGAAGGGAAAAGACAAAGAGGGAGAAGGAGAACAACATGGATGGACAACATCACTGAGTGGTCAGCAATGAGCTATGCGGAATGCGTGAGAGGAACGAATGACAGGAAGAGATGGAGGTCCATTGCAGCCAACCTTCTTTGAGAAGACGGCACCCATTGATTGACTGATTGATGTCATAGTGACCCCCTTTTCACAGTTGGGCCAGGTGGCACCACCACACCCCCTACCCCACCCCAACCCGACCAGTGGAGCGAATACTGTCACTCGCACATTGGAATTTGTTCCATCTGGTTGTGTGTATTATGTGTATCTGGAGAGTAAGAGTGGGAGAGAACCAGCGAAAGGCGTGATATGGGAGTTATATAACAGTTTTAGGTACATATCCCAGTAAGGATACACATATCTGTATACATGTGTGTATATATATATATATATATATATATATATATATATATATACACATGTATGTGTATATGATATTGTATATATAGACAATTCAGTGAGAGAGCGCGGGGGTTGGGAGGGAAGTTATAATAGTTGTCTCACCGGTAGTAAGAACATCCATGTTTATCTAGGTGTATACATGTATATGTGTATATGATATGTGTATATGATATGTGTATATGATATGTGTGTATGATATGTGTATATGACTATATACGATCATAATATACGACCATGTACGATTAAAAACGACTATACACGATTATATATATAATTATATATGACTATATATGACTACATGTATGACTATATATGACTATGTCCATTTGACTAGATATGAATAAATACAGGGAGCGGGAGCGGGAGCGGGACGTAGCTCAGGTGGCAAAGTGTCCACCTGTGAAGCTATCGGTCATCGGATCGATCCTTCTCAATGGATCCATTTGCAGTTTGGGCTATTTTGCGTTCCAACCAGTGGTCGACAACTGGTTCATCAAAGGCTGTGTGTGGTATATGCTGTTGTTTCTGTGGAAAAGTGCATATAAAAGACCCCTTGGTGCTTATCGAAAAGAGTAGCCTAGTATATGGCAGCAGCGGGTTTCCTCCAAAGAAATATGTCAGAATGACCATATGTTTGACGTCCAATAGCCGATGAATTTGGCATAAACATGTATGCACACATGCAATATAATGATCTGAAGAATATATCTAAGACAAAACTAGCCATAGTTACACATTTTGAGCTAAGAAACATACAATTCCACACAAAACAATCAGTCACTTTAAGGCTGATATCCACATCACCATTATTAATTCTTGTTCTAAATATTAAAATGCTAAATGTGTCAACATACACTTGTTTCAGAGAAATATATAACCAATATCTGATTAACCCTACTCATTTTTAGTTCTACATATATCATTAACCATAGGATATAAATAAAAACATTAATAAAATAAGTAAAACTGACTCTGGCTATGGCTCTAACACTAGTCTGAGTGCCCTGATTTGTCTCAATCTAAATGCAGATGGTATAAGAATTACGATGTGCTGATTAAATTGATCTAAATGCAATGCAAGATAAAAGATTAACATCTAAATATATTATATATATATTTTTTTAGTTGGTATTCTATGTTTCAAACAAGAGCTGAGATGAGCTGAAACTAGTACATTTCACAGCTGCACCCAGTGTCTTAGCATTAGCCATGTGCTTTGCAGGGGTTTGTTTATCTTCCACGCATCCCACAGTGCACCGCGCGGCTGGAATGGTGATGTACTCTATTACAATACACAGGACTGTGAGTGCCTGAGGTATGTCGCTATAATGAGCCGAAGCTCTGGGACTAACTTCCTTTCAAATCCAAGTCTCAGCTGGGTGTTTAGCGGAGAGGTATGGCGGTGGGTGCTGACAGTCACCCCGTTGTTCCCAAATGGCTGCTTGAATTAGTTGGGGTGTTTTTTGTCGGGTTCTGTTTGCGGATAAATAGATTGTCTTTCTTTAAAGGTACCAACTGAGACCGTATCATACCTACTCAGTGCAGTCCCGCTGTGGAGACAGGTAACGTGTAGATGTGAGGGGAGGGGAGGGGAGGGGGAGAGGGAGGGGGAGAGGAGTGGAGGGGAGGGGAGGGCAGGGGAGGGGAGGGGAGGGGAGGGGAGAGGGGGAGGGGAGGGGGAGGGGAGGGGAGGGGAGGGGAGGGGAGGGGAGGGGAGGGGAGGGGAGGGGAGGGGAGGGGAGGGGAGGGGCGGAGGGAAGAGAAGGGGAGGGGATGGGGAGGGAAGCGGAGGGGCGGGGGGAAGGGAAGGGAAGGGAAGCGGGGAGGGGAAAGGAGATGGGGAAAGGAGATAGGGAAAGGAGATGGGGAAAGGAGATGGGGTGGAGAGGGAAGGGGGAAAGGAATGGGGAGCGGGAAGATGGAGGAGAGATGTGAGGAGAGATGGAGGGGAGGAGAGAGGAAGGGGATGGGGGGAGAGGGAGAGGGGGGAGGGGGGGAGGGAGGGAGGGGATGGGGGGGGGGATGGAGAGGAGAGTGGTAGGCACGACGATGATGTGTGGGTGGGGGGACGAGAGTTAGCGGGTAGTAAAGTGCCTGTGGGTGGGGCAGTGTTGTGACAGCGTTACATGGGTTATCATCAGTGAACTGTCAGCTGTCACACCCCTGCCGCCACTAGGGGGCGTGCCCGATGGCGCCCCCGTCCGGCGACTGGCAACACTATTCAGTAATAATACACCGATTACGTCCGGCCACACGAGCTACTCAAAGAGTCCAAAATGGGGAAGGGGGTGGGGGAACTTTCTCTTGAGTGCTTAGTAAGTATTTCGAGTAAAGGGCTGATTCCTTACACGCGGCATGCGGCATGCGAATGTGACAAAAAATCGAAACGCCTTGAAGTCAATGGACTACATTCCTTACACGTGGTATGCAAATGCAAATGCAAATGCAAATGCGTCAACTCGATCGGTCCCTGTGGCGATCGGTGCGGCATGCGGTATGCGGCACGCGGTGTGCGAATAGAAACCATCAGTCGCACTTGGCCATTAGTTTTAGACTAGGAGAGGCGACTGATCATTACGGAATGGTCACACACAGGGGTGCGGAGGGGACACACAGGCATAGAGGGGTGCCATGTACATAGTGATTAGTGTGTGCAGAGGGGAAACATATGGTAGTGGTGGTGGTGGGGTTCAGTCAGTCGCACTTGTCCATTAGTTTTAGACGAGGAGAGGTGACGGAGCATTACGGAACGGTCACACACAAGGGTGCAGAGGGGAAACATATGGTAGTGGTGGTGGTGGGGTTCGGGTTCGTAAAAATGCTACCATAGCCACAAAAATATGAATATACAGTGCAGTATTGAGTATACTTGTTTATTTATATTTTTTAAATATAGCCAGTCGTGTGCCGCGTGCCACATGCCGCATGTAAGGAATCATGCCAAGGCTCATTTACAATTTGCCGAATGTCGCTGCTCTGACCGGGTGTCCTCTGGCGGGTGCTGTGGTCTTTAACCAGACCCTTGCCATACGTTACACCTACGTCACACCTACGTAGCCGGGCACAACAGGCGACGACGTGATCGCTGGGCGGGCCAGGATGGCGCCAACAACACGTCACGTGACGTCACATCCTGGTCACGTGCCAAGTGCGCGATAAGTAATAGCCTCGTCACATGACGTGGGTCACAATTTGGGGTCAGCCAACGAGAAGCCGGGTGACCCATCGACACCTCGCTGCAATGGCTACCTTATTGGGGTTTTACGTCCACGGTCATATCAGGACATGTATCGGAAGGTAGTGCCTGCGTTCATTGGACGTCATGTCATGGTGATGGTGTTGGGAATCAATAATATAACCGAGAGAGAAAAAGAGAGAGTCGCAACATCATCAGAATGACGTGACATCCAACGAAGGCAAGCACATCTTTCAATACGTCCTGATATGACAATTGATATAAAACTAAAACGCCAATAAGGTAAATCAATTCATAGCATTGTACAGAGTGAGAGCAAGAGACTGAGAAAGAGCAAGGGTGATAGCGATAGCCATAGAAAGACAAGAGCAAGAGCAAGAGCAAGAGAGAAGGACAGAGAAGGAGAGAGGAGACCTCAATAAGGTCAACCAATTGATATCATTGTAGAGAGTGAGAGCAAGAGACTGAGAAAGAGCAAGTGTGATAGCGATGGCGATAGCCATAAATAGAGCAAGAGCAAGAGCAAGAGCAAGAGAGAAGGAGAGAGGAGAGAGAAGGAGAGAGAAGGAGGGCGAAGGAGAGAGGAGAGAGAAGGAGAGAGAAGGTGAGAGAACGAGAGGAGAGAGGAGAGAGAAGGACAGAGGAGAGAGAAGGAGAGAGAACGTGAGAGAACGAGAGAGAACGAGAGAACAAGGTGAGAGAAGGTGAGAGAAGGTGAGAGAGAGCGAGAGAGAGTGAAGGTGAAGAGAAAGAGAGAACCAGAGTGAAGGAAAGAGTGAGAGCAAGAGAGGTGTGGGGGGCGGGAGAACATGAGACAGAGACAGAGAGTGAGAGAGTGAAAGAGAGTGAAACTTGAAAAAGTCAATCCCCTGCCGAGAGTCAAACCACCAAATATTTGCCAAATTGATACTTGAACTTACTTGTCTTTCCCTTGCCCGGTGCTCGGCATTACTAGGCTAACACATGGATAATATGATGATCAGGATAATGTGACTGAGTGAGGATATCAGAGTCATGATGCCGAAGGTGCACCATCTATCCCACTAACCAGGGTTTGTATGATTTGTTGTTGTTTTACATCCTAGCAACATCTAAGGTGATATCAGGACAGGTACTGACTTGTGACAGCGCGCACACATGGCGACTTTATAGGGCTTCCCCACTGGGAGACCAGGCTGTCAGCAACATGACTGGATATCCCACTCAGTCCAATTATCCTGACACTGAGCCAACCAGTCCTTGCCCTGTCTTATTAATGACGAGGAAGCGACAAGTACCAATTTTTAAGGAGGGTGTAGGGGGGCCGGGGGGGGGGGGCCCCCAGGACCGATAAGGAACAGCTCCCCCGGGTGAGGACGCCACTAACTTAATGATTGTCATCACCGACCACCAAAACACAGCGGCCGACGTGATAAGTGACGGGAAACATCGAGTGTGACATAACGAACGGAGTAAGTCACGTCACGTCTCGTCGCGGGGCGGCATAGTCAGTCGTCTCGTCATGACGACCGCCAGGGTGACAGGTATGGACAGAGGGCGTGAGGTGGGGGTGTGCAGAAAGGAATCACAGTGGTGCGGGGGGGGGGGGGGTGCAAATTGGGGAGGGTTGAATATTTGAGAAAGTTATGTAAATGAATAGCAACGGATATGCGGGTGAGGATAGGAAGGGCGGAGGGGGAGGGGAGGAGTGGAGGAGGGGAGGAGGGGAGGAGGGGCGGAGGAGAGGAGAGAGGAGGAGATGAGGAGAGGAGGAGAGGAGGTGAGGAGGAGAGGAGGAGAGGAGGAGAGGAGGACAGAGGCGGAGGAGAGGAGAGAGCAGGAGAGGAGGAGAGGAGGCGAGGAGGTGAGGAGGGAGAGGAGGAGAGGGTGAGGAGAGGAGGTGAGGAGGTGAGGAGAGGAGGAGAGGAGGTGAGGAGGAGAGGAGGAGGGGGGGGGAAGAGGATGGGGGAAAGGGAGGGGGAGGGAGGGGGAATGAGGGGGAAGGGAGGGGAGGAGATGGGGGACGGGGAACGGGGGACGGGAAGAGGAGGGAGATGGGGGGTGGTGACGCGGAACATGCATACCAAACATGAGCGTCCCAAATGAAAACGGCGCGGCTGAATCGGGGATGCCCATGCTGACGGTGCGCTGATGTCATCATTCGCCGGGTGGAGGCGCCACTTTTGTCTTAGTTGAATGGTGTGCAAACTTTGCTCAGCTGAGTCGGAAGGGTGGGCGGGGGTGAAATGATAATTCATGATAATTCACTGAGTGTGTGTGTGGGTAGGGGGAGAGGGGACAGGGGAGGCAGCCAGGACAATGGATCCATTCCAGGGCGGGGCATAGACACCCCCTCCACCGCCACCTCCACCCATCCAATCATGCTCCACCTCGTCCTGGACCCCTTACACACACACTCACACAGCCACTCACTCACACACAGGCTCACACACATACTCACACTCACACACGCACACACTCACACACACTCGCACTCACGCACACTCACACAGTCACTCACACACGCACACTCACACAAACACACTCACACCCACACACTCACACACACTCGCACTCACACTCACACTCACGAACACTCACACAGTCACTCACACGCACACTCACACAAACACTCACACGCGCACGCACACACTCACACACACTCGCACTCACGCACACTCACACAGTCACTCACACACGCACACTCACACAAACACACTCACACCCACACCCACACTCACACACACTCGCACTCACACTCACGTACACTCACACAGTCACTCATACACGCACACTCACACAAACACTCACACCCACACGCACACTCACACTCACACTCACGCACACTCACAGTCACTCGCACACGCACACTCACACAAACACACTCACACCCACACGCACACACTCACACACACTCGCACTCACACTCACGCACACTCACACAGTCACTCACACACGCACACTCACACAAACACCCACACGCACACACTCACACACACTCACACTCACGCACACTCACACACGCACACTCATACAAACACACTCACACCCACACCCACACCCACACATAACAGACACACACCCTTTCAATCCGTGTACATGCGGGTTATACTGCTCCGCCATAAGCCGGTAGCCTGGCAACAGTTTAGTGCGCAGGGTGAAACATCTAAAACAGCCAATGAAACTGTCGGATACAGACTGAGGCGCCGACTGTCCGCATGGTTAAAGCAGCGCATTCCAGCCGACAGGGCAGATTGATTATGTATGTATGTATGTATGTATGTGCGTATGTGCGTATGTGCGTATGTGCGTATGTGCGTATGTGCGTATGTGCGTATGTGCGTATGTGCGTATGTGCGTATGTGCGTATGTGCGATTGCGTATGTGCGTATGTGCGTATGTGCGTATGTGCGTATGTGCGTATGTGCGTATGTGCGTATGTGCGTATGTGCGTATGTGCGTATGTGCGTATGTGCGTATGTGCGTATGTGCGTATGTGCGTATGTGCGTATGTGCGTATGTGCGTATGTGCGTATGTGCGTATGTGCGTATGTGCGTATGTGCGTATGTGCGTATGTGCGTATGTGCGTATGTGCGTATGTGCGTATGTGCGTATGTGCGTATGTGCGTATGTGCGTATGTGCGTATGTGCGTATGTGCGTATGTGCGTATGTGCGTATGTGCGTATGTGCGTATGTGCGTATGTGCGTATGTGCGTATGTGCGTATGTGCGTATGTGCGTATGTGCGTATGTGCGTATGTGCTGTTATGTGCGTATGTGCGTATGTGCGTATGTGCGTATGTGCGTATGTGCGTATGTGCGTATGTGCGTATGTGCGTATGTGCGTATGTGCGTATGTGCGTATGTGCGTATGTGCGTATGTGCGTATGTGCGTATGTTGCGTATGTGCGTATGTGCGTATGTGGTATGTGCGTATGGTGTATGTGCGTATGTGCGTATGTGCGTATGTGGTATGTGCGTATGTGCGTATGTGGTATGTGCGTATGTGCGTATGTGCGTATGTGCGTATGTGCGTATGTGCGTATGTGCGTATGTGCGTATGTGCGTATGTGCGTATGTGCGTATGTGCGTATGTGCGTATGTGCGTATGTGCGTATGTGCGTATGTGCGTATGTGCGTATGTGCGTATGTGCGTATGTGCGTATGTGCGTATGTGCGTATGTGCGTATGTACGTATGTACGTATGTACGTATGTACGTATGTGCGTATGTGCGTATGTGCGTATGTGCGTGCGTATGTGCGTATGTGCGTGCGTATGTGCGTATGTGCGTGCGTATGTGCGTACGTGCGTATGTGCGTAGTGTATGTGCGTATGTGCGTATGTGCGTATGTGCGGTATGTGCGTAGTGCGTATGTGCGTATGTGCGTATGTGCGTATGTGCGTATGTGCGTATGTGCGTGTGCGTATGTGCGTATGTGCGTAGTGTGCGTATGTGCGTATGTGCGTATGTGCGTATGTGCGTATGTGCAGTATGTGCGTATGTGCGTATGTGGTATGTGCGTATGTGCGTATGTGCGTATGTGCGTATGTGGCGTATGTGCGTATGTGCGTATGTGCGTATGTGCGTATGTGCGTATGTGCGTATGTGCGTATGTGCGTATGTGCGTATGTGCGTATGTGCGTATGTGCGTATGTACGTATGTGCGTATGTGCGTATGTGCCGTATGTGCGTGCGCGCGCGCGCGTGCGCGTGCGCGTGCGCGTGCGCGTGCGGTGCGCGTGCGCGTGCGCGTGCGCGTGCGCGTGCGCGTGCTGCGTCGCGCGTGCGCGGCGCGTGCGCGTGCGCTGTGCGCGTGCGCGTGCGGTGCGCGTGCGCGGCGCGTGCGCGGTGCGCGTGCGCGGGCGTGCGCGTGCGTGCGGTGCGCGTGCGCGTGCGGCGTGCGCGTGCGCGTGCGCGTGCGGCGTGCGCGTGCGCGGTGCGGTGCGCGTGCGGCGTGCGCGTGCGCGTGCGCGTGCGCGTGCGCGGTGCGCGTGCGCGTGCGCGTGCGCGTGCGCGTGGCGTGCGCGTGCGCGTGCGTGCGCGGGGTGCGGTGCGCGTGGCGCGTGCGCGTGCGTGCGCGTGCGCGTGCGCGGCGCGTGCGCGTGCGCGTGCGCGTGCGCGTGCGGTGCGCGTGGCGGCGCGGGCGTGCGGTGCGCGTGCGCGTGCGCGTGCGCGGCGTGCGCGTGCGGGGCGCGCGTGCGCGTGCGCGTGCGCGTGCGGCGTGCGCGTGCGCGGCGGTGCGCGTGCGCGTGCGGGCGCGCGCGTGCGGGGCGTGCGTGCGGCGTGCGTGCGGCGTGCGTGCGGCGTGCGTGCGGCGTGCGTGCGTGCGTGCGTGCGTGCGTGCGTGCGTGCGTGCGTGCGTGCGTGCGTGCGTGCGTGCGTGCGTGCGTGCGTGCGTGCGGCTGCGTGCGTGCGTGCGTGCGTGCGTGCGTGCGTGCGTGCGTGCGTGCGTGCGTGCGTGCGTGCGTGCGTGCGTGCGTGCGTGCGTGCGTGCGTGCGTACGTACGTACGTACGTACGTACGTACGTACGTACGTACGTACGTACGTACGTACGTACGTACGTACGTACGTACGTACGTACGTACGTACGTACGTACGTACGTACGTACGTACGACCGTACGTACGTACGTACGTACGTACGACCGTACGTACGTACGTACGTACGTACGTACGTACGAACACACGTACGTACGTACGTACGTACGTACGTACGTACGTACGTACGTACGTACGTACGTACGTACGTACGTACGTACGTACGTACGTACGTATGTATGTACGTACGTACGTACGTACGTACGTACGTACGTACGTACGTACGTACGTACGTATGTATGTATGTATGTATGTATGTATGTATGTATGTATGTATGTATGTATGTGTGTGCGTATGTGTGTATGTATGTATGCACGTATGCATGTATGCATGTATGCATGTATAATGTATGCATGAATGCATGTATGTGTTGTGGGGGTGATGAAATGGGAAATATTGCGCCTAGAGCGGGACTCGAACCCACATCTCTTTGCATTCCAGGCCACACTACCCATGCCTACCTGTCTATGTGGTTACTTGATTGGGAGACCAGTGCAGATCACTACACTCGTCCCCCTGGAATTGTAAGTCTTTTAATGCTTACAATTACATACACACAGGCAATGCACTAACACATACATACACAGGGTAGGTTCAACAACCATACAGCGCGTGATCATGATCACGGCAACCAGTGTCGTGGGGGTGATGAAAATGGGGAAATATTGTGCCTAGAGTGGGACTCGAACCCACATCTCTTTGCATTCTGGGCCAGTGGGCTAACCATTACACCACCTAGGCTCCCTAATATCACCACACTACCCACGCCTACCTGTCTATGTGGTTACTTGCCTGAGAGGTCAGTGCAGACCACTACACTTGCATGCATGTATGTATCTATCTATCTATCTATCTATGTGTAAAAGCTAAGGCTCGAATCTGTGGCTGTTTAGGCAGGCTGTGGTGAAATCAATACAGACAAAGAGAAAGGAAGAGTATAAAGTGTAAAGAAGAAAAGTGAGTCAAGCCCTCTGGTTTATTATTTATATGGTTATATGGATTCATTGTAGAGTATCACCCCACCCCTTTCCCCCAATGGGAAAACAAGCATTCTTGGCCCTACCAATAGGGATCCAGCATTCCTGGTCCCCATGGATACCAGTGGTCTGCCCACCACCACCAAGCTGTATGGCCCCATGGCCACCACCAACCTTGACCTTTGAGTGTGGTGATCCCGATCCCAGCAGAGGGGCTAGGCCCTGAGTGCCCTTACACCCAGACCTGCCAGCACCAGTGTGTCTATTTACATCCCACTCAGGCACCACCAACCCTAGATAAAAGATTCACCCCGTACTTACAGTACAGGGGTGAACGACAATGTAGTCTAAATACAGGCGAAAATAGCTTTAGTATGGAACAGGAAGTAGAATGCCTGCACCAGTGTCAAATGGTTACCTATATCGGCACAGAGTTGGTAAAATGGGAGAGAATGCAAAAAGACAAGATGGCGGCCATAGAATGCCATCGATTTCACTTTTAAAGTCTATTAAACTGCCTGTTTTATTACATTTTTCAACTTAAAGGTAGCGGGGAAATATAAAACATATATAAAGAATAAATATTGCTTCTTAAATTAAGACATTATTCACTCGATTAATTTCCCCAGCATGTCGAAATTCTTCACCAGCTTTTCGAATGGGTTGGTTTTCACCCCTGTACTGTCAGTACGGGGTGAATCTTTTATCTACACCAACCCATACATATATATATATACATACATGCGCCTGGTCACGAACACCGATCAGTAATAGAACATTTGCATTCCCCCCAATGCTGTATATCGGAATATTTTACATATGTATATGGGTTATTCTCTCAAACTTGGCACCATATATCTGGTCTCCACGTTACGATGCTGATAATTACTTCTTTCTTTTATTGATAGAAAGTCAAATCATTATTAAAATATTAGGTATGTTGTTATCATTTCTAAATGTATTGATCTATCCCACACAAAAATGTCAAAATTATACTAGAATTTGTGCTAGAGTGAAAATCTGAAAATTTACACACTGACACCATGCATTTAGCCACACATTTTTTCAACTTGTTTTCAACTTTCTTTCTTGTAAGACAACCTTGTTTGCTTAACTGTAATCAATAAAATCTTGTTTGATTTTGGTGTGTGTGCTAAAATGATGTTCTGGATGTCTATGATGTTCATGTAACACAAGTGATATTAATCTATAGCTCAATTCGGATAAGATCTAAATCAAAAAGTGAAAATATTTGCACAACATGCAACCTTCAAAGAAACATGGATTCTACTGTTACTTGGAATGTTTTTTTGCTATTATTTGGAAGGTTTTCACTTCGGTTTCCATGTCACACTTTAGTGGCAAGTTTTAGAAAATGACCCATTTAGATAACACAAAAATAGCACCTTGATGGCGTAAGTGACAACAGAGACGTGTGTCTGACCAACAACATCAACCTTTCTAAATCGAAACATTTATCTACATTCGATCCTAGAATTCCTATATTATTATATATCTAACTAGGATATTGATGTACTTATTGAGCATTTGTTGTTGCATAGAACCGAGAAGGGAATAGAAAGTGAATTTAAGAAAACCTGTTACTGCCCTTAATTAACTAATTTTAACATGGATTCCAAAATTACTTTTCCTTAGTTTTCACTTCAAATACCTCTCAAGTTAAAGCTGCATAGTCCGATAAAAACATCAAATTTTCAAAACCAAAACAATTATCCAGATTTGATTCTACATATGAAACTTAGATAATGGTGCACATATTAATCACTTGTCGCCATATAGAAGGGCATACCAAACCAATTTAATAGAACCTGTTACTGCAGAAGCCTATGGTGTCAGAGTTTTGGCATATTTGGCATATTTGCCAAAATTATTTGTGGATGGTTGCACTTCAAATATCTCAAAAGTTAGACATTTAAAATAAAAGTTACTTCAATTTAATATATTTAACTCAGAAAATGACAGAAACTCAAAACCATTGGACTATGCAACTTTAACCCAAAGCAAGCTGGATTATAATGATCCTCTTAATATATTTATATAATAGAACGGCGGGAACTCAAAACCAGCGGCATATTCAACATTAAGCTACTCATATTCTACTCGGTGCATGCATAATTGTTCTATTCTAGAATATGCTGATTATAGAGTCGTGGACGGAACCTACTCACCTCTTATTCTTTTGCAATTTTATTTTAATTCACTGCCAAGTTTAATTATAGCTTGTCGTAAATAAGCTATACATTACACATGCATATTCTTCAAAGGACAATCTTACATCCAGACCATTGTTGTCTTGACATAACATCTGTTCTACCATTGGAGGAATAGTTAAATGAGAGAAATATACATTTTCCACAAAGCATAAAGAGAGGTTACTAGTACTACCCACTGATGCAGCTTGCCGTGAATATGCTGACACGGCGTAAAGCAACCACCAATCAATCAACCAATCAATCAATCACTGCGCCACAACACCAGTCGTTCCACATTACCACCAGAGAACAGGTTGGTGGTGGAAATGACTCGATTTCCCACTCCATCACGTTATCCTGACACGGAGCAAGCTAGCCAGTACTTGCCTTATCCTAGTAATGCAGAGCACCATGCTAGGTAGTGACAAGTATAAATACCTACCAGCGACGCCACTTGCTATCCGGACCGCACTTCGTCCACACCTCTCTCTATCACCTCTCTGCCGGCCTAGCACCTCCTTGATATGTCTGAAAAGAGTTCCAGGAGGGGGTGCCCGCCGGCATTTTCACTTTCTATTCTTACTCTGTCCGTGTCTATGGCTCGCTGGATGGTCACCGCAGGGCAAATAGACACGGTCCTTTGACTCAACTCTCCTCATTTCTCTTTCCTAGATTCTGCCCATTCGATTTCTCCCAGGCACACTTCTTCCCCTGACCAGGGTTGTTGTGTTCTTGGGTGGGGCCCTTGACCTATTACGATTTCTCTGTCTGGTTCTTGTTGCTGGAACGACCGCTGCTCCCGCCTTTGCCCGCCTTCCTCAGACCCCTGCTGACCGCATTCAAGTGCTACACTACACTACACACACCTACAGCTCTACTACATACCGGCACGGAGAGATCCGCTGCCGCCCGGCGCCCCGTCGTCACTACGTCGTGAAGGATGTCCCAGCCTTCATAACACTCCCTCTACGAAGACAAGTCTTCAAACCAAAGATTGGGCCGATTTATCGGAGCCTCTCTATAATGTTGCAGTTCTGCAACCTGTAACCGTCGTAAGGTTACGAACACCCCAAACCAACCAACCAACCAACAATAGGATCAACAGTGTAGAGCAATAATTATGTCTACGTCATCAAGTGAGAAGACCCTGGAGGAGGACTTAGACACCTGAGAGAAGAGTAGCGGAGTTTATAGTCCCCTGAGTACAGCCAGCTATCGCCGGGGTCTCCGGGAGGTACAACCTGATCACGTGTGTGCTGGTGACGAAGGGGGCGAGTATCTTACTCACTGGTGTATTATAACCACCAGTCATCACTGCCACAGGCCAGTGTGCAGCTAGGACGGTGCATAAAGACACCTGGCAGCTCACACACACACACACACACACACACACACACACACCACATGTAGCTCCTTACTTCACACTCGTATACACCAACCCCTTACTGTCATCCTGAGAACATTCTTTATGTATTTGTGAGTGTGTGTGTATATATATATATATGTATATATATATATATATATATATATATATATATATATATATATGTAATCCTCCGACGCGAGTGATGCTTTTAGGGTATGCAGGTACCGAGGAGCACCGGAGGTGGCGCCACCAGTCATGAACATGAAGGAGGCAGTACAGTATATAGTGTAATTATAACAATACACACAATAATAATAATAAGGAAATAATTCCCTTCCAAGCCTTTATACTTGCATAATGGGTTATACATCACATATACACAGTAAAACCTCTCTAACCGACCACCTCCACAGATCGACCACTCCCCTATATCGATCGTTTTATTTGGGTCCCAACGATACCATTGTAACTATATTCTAACTCCCTAAACCGATCACCTCCCTAAATGGACCACTTAATGTTGGTCCCATGGTCGGTAGATTTACAGAGGTTTTACTGTATATGTATTTTTTTTTTTTAAGTCTAGTGTGCAAGTGACAGTATTTCAAGGCACTGGTAGGGTTGGGGTGGTGACGCCACCTGGTCCAACTGTGAAAAGGGGTCACCCATACAGTAGTACACAACATATGGGTGATCATATAGGGAACATTCCCTTTCGTGCCTTTATACACGCATAATTCTTATACATCACATATCTATACACATGTATATATAAATATATACACAGTAAAACCTCTCTAACAGACCACCTCCACAGATCGACCACTCACCTATATCGATTGCATTATGTGGGTCCCAACAATACCATTGTAAGGATAGTCTAACTCCCTAAACCGACCACCTTCCTAAATAGACAATTTAAAGTCGGTCCCAAGGTCGGTCAATTTAGAGAGGCTTTACTGTACATATATAATACACACATGTATATATATACGGTAAAACCTCCCGAACCGACCACCTCCACAGATCGACCACTCACTTATAGTTATACCGATCGCTATATTTATGTCCCAACAATACCATTGCAACCATATTCTAACTCCTTAAACCGACCACCTCCCTAAATGGACCACTTAAAGTCTGTCCCAAGGTCGGTCGAGTTAGTGAGATTTAAGTGTATACATATTCACATACATACACAATATAGGTCCATTTAGGGAAGTGGTCGGTCTGGGGAGGTTTTTTAAAATAATTACAATGGTATTGTATAGGCGATCATTTGGGACCCAAATAAAGTGATCGATATAGGGGAGTGTTGATCTGTGGAGATCATCAGTTAGAGAACTTTTACTGCATCCATGTCATCATGCTGACAACATATATGTATATACAGTAAAAAAAAACCTCTCTAACCGACCACCTCCACAGATCGACCACTTCCCTATCAATCAATCAATAGTTCCGTCCTCTAGTCGAGGGTTGGATGCAATGGTTCTCCACTTGTCCCGATGGTGTGCTGTTCTGATAATAATTCAAGCCTGTCCACTGTGAAATATTTGTAAACCATGATGTTCTTGGTCTCCCTCTCCCTCTGCCGCCATTCACCTTCCCTTCCAACAATGTATGGTATATTGAACTCTGAGGAATGATGTGGCCAAAATAAGTAAGTTTCCTTGTCTGTATAGTGGAAAACAAGCATTTCTTATTTTAAATTTTTATGAGAACTTCTTTGTTGGTGATCTTCTTTGTCCATGATATTTTCATCACCCTTCTTTATATCGATCGCATTATTTGGGTCCAAACAATACCATTGTAACCATATTCTAACTCCCTAAATCGACTATCTCCCTAAATCGACCACCTCCCTAAATGGACCACTAAAATTCGGCCCCATGGTCGGTCGATTTAGAATTAGAGAGGTTTTACTGTACATAAACATAACACATATTTATAAATGCCTGCCGCCATATGGAGAACATATTCAATGGAAGTGAGGCAGGGAGAGGGTTGGAGGTCGGTTCCCAGAAAAGGGGAGCAGAGAGTGCCCGGTTACAGGGGGACCTGCTGAGAATAAGGGGTGTTGGGAACCGAGTAGGTGCCCAGGAGGAGCACCGAAAACATTAGGGACTATTCTTTATTTATATTCACATAATCACTTATATAGCACATATATTCCGCCATACTGAGAACACACACATGCCAGCCACTCCTCACCCCACACCGCCCGGAGGCTATCCATGCCGACTTCACCACCTCGATACCCACACCTCCACCCCCACCACTATCTCCACTCCCCCCCCCCCCCCCCCCCCCACCCCAAACTCGGACAGAAACACTCCAGGTGGGCCAGGTGAGAACAACCCTTCTCACAGTCGGTGCGCTATCCCTCCATCTAATCTCCAGACACCTCCTCCCCCCCCTCCCACCCCCCCCCCCTCCTCACTACACACATCTCTCCCCCAAACAACACGCCGGCCGGCTGGTCCACACTGACGGGGTTGTAGTCAGCCCGGTGCGGGTGCAACATCACATGCGCCCCAGGAGGGAACAGAAGGAACAGAAGGGAACCACAGGAGAGGGGGGAAGGGAACAGAACAGGATAGGAGAGAACAGAAGGGAACAGGGCAGAACAGGAAGGAGAACAGAAAGGAACAGAAGGGAGCATGACAGAACAGGACAGCAGAGAACATAAGGGAACAGAAAGGAACAGAAAGGAACAGAATAGGACAAGAGAGAACAGAAGAGAGGAGAACAGTAGGGAACATATGGGAACAGAAGGAACACAAGGAACAGAAGAGAACAGAACGCAATAAACGTAACAGAAGAGAACATAAGGGAATAGAAGCGAACAGAAGAGAACAGAAGGGAACAGACAAAAACAGAAGGGAATAGAAGAGAACATAAGAAAAGATAAGAAAATAGATATATGAGAACAGAAGAGGACAGAAGAGGACAGAAGAGAACAGAAGAGAACAACACAGGAGACAGAACAGAAGACAGGAAAGTAGATGACCATGAGTGGGTGTTCAGAAGAAGAGAACACAGAACAGACCAGAACAGAACAGAAGGAGAGCAGAGAAATAGTAATGTGCCATCATGTGCAGATATGGTAGTGGCCTGATGCTATGATAATCTATATTTATATTTATATATCGCAGCTCGTCCCACTATAACTAGTATATGGGGGGGGGGGCGGGGGGGGGGGTTGAGGCTATGAAGGGTTCGAGGCTATAAGCGGTTTGAGGCCGAGTTTTTGAGGTCATAAGCAGTTCGAGACTACAATAGGCTTAATACTGGCGTAATATTACCTCTCCTTGACACAACAATGCAGTACGAAACTCACCTGCAAGCACAAGAAAACATAATTAAATACAAGCACACAATTCACTCAAACAGTCGGCATAATGACACTCAAAATAACCATACATCACCGACGCGGGAGATTAATCGGTAATATCCGGTCTCTTCATTAATATTTAAAGAAGTACAGTAAAACCTCTCTAACCGACCACCTCCACAGATCGACCACTCCCCTATATCGATCGCTTTATTTAGGTCCTAAATGATCGCCCATGCAATATCATTGAAACGATTTTTAAAAACCTCCCCAAACCGATTACCTACCTAAAAGGACCAGTTAAAGTCGGTCCCATGGTCTGTCGATTTAGAGAAGTTTTACTATGATTAATTACTGATTAACACTTATTAGTTGTTTATGCACGAAGTTATTCCGAATTGTCACAAACAGAAATCTTGACTGATTTACCTGGTTTAAAAAGAACAACCTCCATTACTGCGAGTGAACCAAAGTATAATCATGTCTTGGTGTCGGCTAATCAACAAGGCATGCCAAGATTCAATTAAAGTTGCATAGTCCCATGGTCGTAAGTTTGTCATTTTCTGAGATAAAATGAAGATTACTTCAAACTAAAGTATATTTAACTGGCTAATTTTGGAGATACTTGAAATGAAAACATACTAAATATAATGTTGCCAAACATGGGAGAGGGAGAGGGAGAGGGAGAGGGAGCGGGAGAGGGAGAGGGAGAGGGAGGGGGAGAGGGAGAGGGAGAGGGAGAAGGAGAGGGGGGGGAGGGGTAGGGGGATGGGGGAGGGGGAGAGGGAGAGGGAGATGGAGAGGGAGAGGGAAGAGGGAGAGGGAGAGGGAGTGGGAGAGGGAGAGGGGAGAGGGGAGAGGAGGGAGTGGAGGGGAGGGGCGAGGGGGAGAGGGGCGAGGGGGAGAGGGGGAGAGGGAGAGAGCGAGATGGGAGAGGGGAGAGGCGGAGAGGGAGAGGGGGAGGAGGAGAGGGAGAGGGGGAGGGGGAGAGGAGAGGGAGAGGGGGAGGGGGAGAGGGAGGGGGGAGGGGGGAGATGGAGAGGGAGAGGGTTCTGAAGGGTACGTTAACACAGAAAGGACACAGGGCCAAGGAATTCCCATTACAAGGGAAAATGAGGCTGCTCGCAATCGCACTCTAGGTGAAATGTTCCAAGGGATGGGCATGTCCAAGGACACCACAAGCACGCTAACTGCTTCCTGGGCGAGCGCCACCTAGAGACAATACACACTAGTGCTGAATCAAAGGAATACACACTGCAAGGTCCAGAGTATTAACCCTAGAAATTCCACATTAATGGAGGGGATCGACTATCTGCAGGGACTCTTTGCAGAAGGGGCAGCACACACCATGATGAACATGGTCAGATCACTGTTATCAACATTAATAATGGTGGGAGGGAAACCTTTTGGCGAGCACCCTTTAGTGATTAGGCTCCTGAAGGGCATCAGGAACCTCAAACCCACGACACCCAGATATGACAAGGTGTGGGATCAAAAAACATTGCTGGATCACCTCCAGAGCTGGGGACCCACACACAAACAGGGAATGGACAGGTCTTCCTATTAGCGACGGGGCAAAGGCTGCAAGCCCTAGGACTAATGCAGAGAGGGGATTTCACCTGGGAGGAAGGGGGTTGCACAATAAGATACACAACCAAAATGAAATAAAACAACCTGACAAGAAACCGTCTGATCCTAAGGTTCCGTGAATATGAGGTAACAGCACTGTGTATATATGAACATCTGAAATGGTACCTACAACTGGTAGAACTGAAAGGGGCGGAACCAGCAGTCTTCGCAACCACCCGCAGCCCACATGTACAGGCATCACAGGAGATGGCGACCAGATATGTGAGATGCACACTACAGGAGGCAGGCATTGACATGTGCACCTTCACACCATACTCCTGCAGGTATGCAAGCATGAGTGTCACCAGCAGGAGACAGGTACCACTGGCCACGATACTGCAAGGCGCAGGTTGGGCAGGCGAAGGAACTTTTCACAAGTTCTACAACAGACCAACCACCACAAACACTGGGGTAACGAACCTGATACCCACAATTTGGGGACAAGGACACTAAGATAAACACTGTCATGACATATTATCCAAGTTAGTCCAACAGGGGCATGCATGTAATAGAATACTTGAAAGTCACGGTAGAAATATAAAACTTTCAATAAAAAGCATTAAGCACCAACATTGAATTGTCCATTTATTTCTGCACACAAAGAAAAATATAATTAAAACAGTCCAGGCGCACAGCAGCAATACAAAGTAGTGGTTGGTCTCGTGGCTTAGTTACCATCATAATGTTAAATTCTGCTATTAACATGCAGCAGAATAGGAATTATTATGGTAAAATGGTAAAATAAGGCCACGAAGGGCCAATGGCCCACCCTAGAGGTTATATATTTAAAAAACACCCTAGAAACAACTGCACGTCGGAATTGTAAACTACAAAAAATGATGAGAGCTCGATTGACACAGGGTCCTATAGCCGTTGGCCCTTCATGGCCTTATTTTACCATAATAATTCCTATTTTGCTGCATGTTAATAGCAGAATTTAACAATCACCGTCATAGCGGGAGGCACCACGACCCCACGTGGCCACCGTTAGAACCAGATGACAACCGGCCATTCCTGGCCCCGCAACGCCCCGCCCATTGTCCCTGTCTCCGCGCCCCGATCCCGCCCCGCCCCGCCCCGCCCCGCCCCGCCCCGCCCCGCCCCGCTCCGCCCCGCACCGCACCGCCATGCCATGATATCCCACTCAGTTACATTATCCTGATACTGAACCGACCAGTCCTTGCCCCATGTTAGTAACGATATCCCACTCAGTCACATTACCGTAATACTGGGACATTCATTGCCCTCTCCTATTAACACTGAGTGCCAGCTCAGGTAGCGACACGTATGAATTTTATACATCATTGGTTTGACTCGGCCTGGGTTTGAGCCCACGACATTCCTCACAGGAAGCCAGTCAGAGGTTCTTACCGATTAAAGTTGCATGGTCCGAAGGATTCACCCGGTACTCGCAGTACATGGGTGAATACCAACCCTATATAAAAACGGTCGAAAAAGCGGGTTAATGAAATGAGAGCCTAATTTCACAATCTAAGAAGCAACAATTATTCTTTGTAGATGTCTTCATATTTACCCGCTACCTTTGAGTTGAAAAATATAATAAAACATCTAGTTTAAAAAGATTTAAAACTAATAAAAGTGAAATCAACGGCATTCTGTGGCCGCCATCTTGTCTTTTTGCATTCTCTCCCATTTCACCAACTCTGTGCCTATATATGTAGCCATTTGATCCTGGACCCACAGTTTCTAGTTCATGTCCCATACTAAAGCTATTTTCGCCCGTATTTAGACTACATTGTCCTTCACCGTGTACTACACAAGTACCGGGTGAATCTTTTATCTAGGTCCGATGAAACCTATTTTTTTCAAAACCAAAACACTTACCTATATTTGATTTTATATATATCCAAATTAGGTACTGGTGTATTAGGTAAGGTTTTGTGACACCCCATGCCGAATAATCAGTGAATTTATTACCCTATCCCTCTGGGTACCTACTTTGAGACAACCATTAGGCAGGGAGGCCACTAACCTTGTGACCTTATTAGTCTTGCCCTCATTCCCAGTACCATATATGGCATTAGTCAGGTTCCAGACTACCTACACATTAATAGGTCATTCCTCATCGCGTGACCATCACCAGATGTGAATCTGGGCCACAACAAGAAGACTTTTGACAAACTTACCGAAATGATTTATGGAGCAGTCACACTACGACGTGTTGGCCCGGCGTTGGACAACGCGTGCCAACGTGTTGTGTTTTTGGTCGAAAGTCGGAACCCGTCGGAACGCGCATGGCAACGCGTTAGCATCGCGTTGCCGGCGGTCGGTAATGTCGGTACATATAATTCGACAGGTCGCTTTTGATACAACGCGTCCTGGCGCGTCGGCAGCGCCGATAGTTAAATTCGTGCTTGACAAAAGAAGCGGGTTAATGAACTGAGCGCTGATTTCACGATCGACGCGGCGACAAGTGTTGCTTTGTAGCCGTCTTCGAATATTTACTCCGATACCTTAGACGTGAAAAATTGATAACATCTAGCTTTGCCAAGCTTTAACGCGACTTAAGGTGAATTCAACGGCGTTCTGTGCGGCCGCCGATAAACTGTCTTGTTTGCATTCTCTCCCATTTGCAACCGCCAACTCTGTGCCTATATATGTAACCATTCGATCCTGGGCCACAGCAGTTTTCTAGGTCATGTCCATACTACAGCGCATCTTTCGCCCGTATTTAGAATAACATTGCCAGGCCTTCGCCGTGTACTGCCAAGCACCTGGAGTGTATCTTTTTCTAGGTCCGATGAAACCTATTTTTTTCAGTACCAAAACACGTTATATTTGATGGCATGCATGTCCAAATTAGAGTACTGGTGTATTAGGTAATCGTGTGACACCCATGCGAATAATCAGTGAATTATTACCTATCCCTCTGGGCACCACTTTGAGACAACATTAGCAGGCAGCCACAACCTTGTGACATTATTAGTCTTGCCCTCATCCCAGTACCATATATGGCATTAGTAGGTTCCAGACTACTACACATATAGGTCATTCCTCATCGCGTGCCTCACCAGATGTGAATCTGGGCCACAACACAGTCCAGGCTTTTGACAAAGCATGACAAACATGATGTAGGTTCGTTTCAGCTTAGGTCTCTGGATTAACCATTTCTTATCCAAATGGCTCTGGAAAACTTGATAGTGGGTTATAATAGTCAACCCGATTTATTTATCGAAAAAATTATGCAAAAAATCGAACGTCATCCAACCATGCAACTTTAAACCATCCAGTCCCAGTCATATAGCAGGGAGATATTGCGAGGCCGGTGGGAAAGGGTCACCGAGAAATAACTAACAACAGAAAGCAGGCAGTCGAGCAGAATACCACAATTGGACATGTTGTGACTGTGTGAAAACTAAAATTACAAAAAATAATATTCAAACAAGTTTTTTTTATTTCTTTTTTTTTTCTCTCAAAAGACCAGGCCTCCCAGGCTGCATTGCGCCACGTCCCGCTGCGGACTTCTGGGCCATTGACTTTCTGGGCTAACACAAGCTGACATACATGCGGCACAGCCTCCCATCATGCATCGCGTTATGCACAACCATGGTGGTCCGGTACCATTGGCTCCAGGAGGGGAAGGGGGGGGAGAGGAGGCGGAGGGGGGGAGGAGGGGGAGGGGGTGGAGGGGGGGTGGAGAGGAGGGTGGAGAGGAGGGGAGGAGGAGGGGTGGAGAGGAGGGTGGAGAGGAGGGTGGAGGAGAGGGGGGAGGAGGAGGGGGAGAGGAGGACGGGGAGAGGAGGGAGGGGGAGGAGGGAGGAGGGGAGAGGAGGGTGGAGAGGAGGGGGAGAGGAGGGGGGAGAGAGGAGGGGAGAGGAGGAGGTAGGAGGGAGAGAGGAGAGGAGGAGGGGGGAGTGGAGGAGGGGGGGGAGGGGGAGAGGAGGGAGGTGGAGGGGGGAGAGGAGGAGGGGGGAGAGGAGGAGGGGGGAGGAGGGGGAGAGGAGGAGGGGGGAGAGGAGGAGGGGGGGGGGGAGATGGGAGAGGAGAGGAGGAGGGTGGAGGAGGAGGGTGGAGGAGGAGGGTGGAGAGGAGGAGGGTAGTGGGAGGGGGGAGGGTTCTACGAAATTGTAACAGTGTGGTGGGTCAAGCGTTCCATGCCGTCCCTTGTGACAATGGGCCTGTTCTGACATTGTGTTCCAAACAATTGTGCATTGAAATTATTAGTTGATGCTTGTCAAGAAGGAAACACTAGTCTGAATCAAATAGGAGGACCAAAAGAGTTGAACAAAAAAAAAGGAAAGTTTGTTTTATTTAACGACACCTCTAGAGCACATTGATTTTTATCATCAGCTATTGGACGTCAAACATATGGTCATTCTGACTTTTTTTTTTAGGAAACCTGCTGCCGCCACATAGGCTACTTCTTCTGATAAGCAGTAAGGGGTCTTTTATATATGCACTTTCCCGCTAACAGGAGGGGGGGAAAAGGGGGAAAAAGAGTTGAACAAGTCATGGGATTCGAACTCTGGATTTGAACACTGGCCGAGTTAAAGAAGTGAATAACAGCTTTTGCGATATTTCAAAGTGAAAGCATGATCAAATTAATTGTGGTGGGAGTATCGAAATGCTAGGCCCCTTAGGGTTCAATAGTGGCAGGGTCTATGGGGTTGACTTGATATTCCTTCTAGTTGTTTAAAGCTGCATAGTCCGATGAAATATCAAATTTTCAAAACCAAACCAATTATCTAGATTTGATTTTACATATCTAACTTAGATACTGATGCACTTATTAAGCATCTGTTTGTGCGTAGAAGCCAATACCGAGTCACCTTAACAGAACCTGTTACTGCATAAGTCTATGGTGTAAGAGTTTTGGCAAGCTTCCCAAAATTAATTTTCCATGTTTGCACTCAAAATATCTTTAAAGTTTACCATTTAAAATAAAAGTAACTTTGAACTAATGTAAAGTAGATACTAGTGATCGAATACAGAAATTCAAAACCATCGGACTATGCAACTTTAATCTGAGGTGAAAGTGGGCTCCGACAATAAAAATGTGGAAATCAAACTGGACACCTTTTGGCAAATTTCCGCGAAAACGCTGATCCCCCCCCCCCCCCCCCCCCCCCCCCCCCCCCCCCCCCCCCCAATAGGATTAGCGCAGTCAGGGAATCGCGGGGAAAATGCTGGAAGACAGGTTTCAATGATCGCTGTTGTGACTATATTATCGCTCATATCTAAATCTTTCTTGTTTGGGTGTGAGGTTCTCACAACATCTAAAGTCATATGAATGGAATTTGGACTAATCAATTGATGTCATGCGAATGTAACTGCATTTGCGTATGTGGACATGTGCATGTGTCTAGGTTGTTATGTTTGTAGGTGTGTATCTGTGTATGTGTGTGCATGTGTGTATGGGTATGTGTATGTGTGTATATGTATGTGTGCTTATGTATGGGTATATTGGTGTGTGTATGTGTGTGCATGTCTGTATGGGTGTATGTGTGTATGGGTGTATGTGTACATGTTTGTGTATGTGTGTGTGCATGTGTGATGTGTATATGTTTTGTATGTGTGATGTGCAGTGTGTATGTATGTGTGAGTGTATGTGTAGTGTATGTGTATGTATGTGGGGTCATGTGTGCATGTGTCATGCTCGTGTATGTGTGCATGTGTCTGTGTGTATGAGTATATGTGTGCATGTGTATATGGGGATATGTGTGTATGTGTAAGTGTGTATGTTTCTATGAGTATGTGTGTATGGGTATATGTGTGTATGTGTGTATGTATGTGTGCATGTGTGTAGGTGTCTATGTGTGTATGAGTATATGTATTATGTGTGTGTATGTGTATTTGTGTATGTGTGTATATGTGTGTAGGCCTGATATTTGTACAGTCATGAACTGGCAATAAAGCGACTTCTCAAGCTAGTTTATCAGACTTACCATGATCATTAAATTCATCCCGGATCCCATACATTTTTGTTTAATTACCTGCCAAGATTTACTAGGTGAATTTCCACTTGGCAATTTTTCCAACATGCAAAGTCGGGGAGTGAGAGAGAGGGATAAATAAATAAATAAATACCACCTGGTGGATTTTCTGCCAGCCTCTGATCCGATCTACACACCGGAAAAATTTGGTCGGGGGAGGGGGTAGGTTAAGCGCAGGGTGCGTACACCTGTGAAGTTATGAAATTCAAGGCTATTTCAAGGCTTTTCGAGGCCGTTTTCATTGGAATTTAAGACTATTTCCATTTGGATTTCAGGGGGTGAATGGTGATTTTGGCCTAATTTAGATCAGTGGTGACAGTTTAAATTTTAATGTAATTGAAGGCTTTACCCAAAATAGGTTAAATTCAAGGCTTTTCAAGGCGTAGAAATGGGGCAAATAAAGACTTTTCGAGACCTTCCAGGACCCGTGCGGACCCTGTCAGTGTGTGTGTGAACACGCATAGCCACGATTTCCTGACGGGTGACAATAAACAAAATTAAACACACAAAAAAACACCAAGTGGACACAACACGCAACAGCCTCATTATAGTATGCCTGGCGAGCTGTATACAGAGCAGACGACAAACCGGGCGGTTCAGGGTCAATGTGACGTCACTCTCGGTAACCCCCCGGCTTTAAATAGACAGCGAAATTTCCACATCCCGTACAAGCCGGCGTGGGAATCACTCTCACGCGAAATGGTAGAGACGCGCGTCACGCAACATAGTTCCAAGTCGCTGCACACTGCTGCTAGTACGAGTAGTAGCTTCAAGCAAGCCGGAACTACTTTATTTCAGATTTAATTCTGGAGCCGTCCAGTTGGTTGGTGGTGCGTTACATCCTGGTAACATGTAAGGTCATATCAGGACCGGTATCAACTTATGACAGTGGGCGCTCATGGTGACTTTATAGTGCTGCCCCATTGAGAAATTAGGTCGCCAGTACCATGATCCAATATCCCACTCAGTCATATTATCCTGACACTGCGCCAACCAGTCCTTGCCCTACCCTAATAATGCCGAGCGCCTGGCTAGGAAACGACAATACATTTTTACGTCATTGGTTTGACTCGACCAGGGTTCGAAACCATGGGTTCGAATGCAACAATCTATCAATACGGAAGACAAACGCTCAACTAATTCGGCCATTCCCTCTGGTCGAGTGATTGAGTGAGACAATGTGGATAGAGTTGCACAAATACACTGTGGTTCACCATAGCCAATGAGGAAAATGCTGAGTAGCAGACCGGGACGAAAAGCAGTCATCGGCCCTGGATTGTTGTCTTTGTACTGTTCCGAGAAGCGCACAATTCATCCAGTTTGACCCGTTATAGCGCGGATCGCCGTGCTATATTGCGCTTGGCTGGGAAATTGGGTCACATATATGGTGAGATCTGAACGCTAAAGGCTACATTCCTTACACGCGGTATGCGGCATGCGAATGCGAATGCGGCAAAAAATGGAAAAGCATCTAAGTCAATGGGGGTGATTCCATGCGTCCGAATGCGAATGAGAATGAGAATGAGAATGAGAACTGAATCGGTCCATGTAGCCATCGGTGCAGCATGTGAGTGGAAAAATGCAAGGGCAAACCCACCAGCTGGTGTATCTCCCATATGGTATCGAAACTCCCGGGTCCCAGTGCCCCTCCACCGCCACAGGCCGCATGAAAGGAATCATAAACCCGTTCGCATGCCGCATTCGCATGCTGCATACCGCGTGTAAGGAATGCTAGCTTAAGGCCGCGAGGTGAGAGCTGTGGGTGTAGGCCTTCGCTGATATCATCAGACCAGGTACAGCTTTTGTGACAGTGAGCCGTTATGACAACTTTCTACTCCTGCCCTGACGTTACTGTACCAACCACCCCTCAAACACGGTGTAAAGTCGTCGTCTAGCAGCTGTAGTTGTGTAGGCAGGCTAATAGGAAATCAATACAGGCAAGGATAAGAAAGGCAGAGTGTAGAGTGAAAGTAAAGTACGTGAGAGCTTGCACCCTCAGGTTTATTATTATATAGTGGTTTCTGGACCTGACATGGCATATCACCTGACCATGCCCTCCAATGAACAGTAAGCATTTCTAGGTCCACCAATCAACAGTAACATTCTTGTGTCACCATGGCAACTGTGATCTACCCACCACCATGCCTTGTGGCTGCTTTGGCCTCAGCTGCCCTGTTGTGTCTGTGTGTTTGGTGATCTGTGACTAACAGTTGGTGCGGAGGGGGTTGTGAGTAGAGCTCTTGAGCTCCTTCCACACTAACAGTAGTGCCCCTCTCACACTATCTATAGAATACACAATGACTATTTAATATAAGTAAAGGATCACCAGCACCACATAATACATTAATGCCCCTGGCCCTATACATCATTTACCTTTATAGACCATTTGTAATCCCTTATAGACCAGTTCACATTCCCCACCAATGTGTTTTATCAGAATATTTTACAACTGCATAAACTAGCCGAATACATGATAGAGTTGCCAAGTACAGTAACACCTCTCTACATCGACCGACCATGGGACCGACTTTAAGTGGTCCATTTATGGAGGTGGTCGGTTTAACGAGCTAGAATATCCTTGCAATGGTATTGTTGGGACACAAATAAAGCGATCGATATAGGGGACTGGTCGATCTGTGGAGGTGATCGGTTACAGAGGTTTTACTGTATCTCGATTTTGGCTGGAAATCTTTAAAAATACAGCAAGATCTATAACCCCAACCTTCCGATTTCCTGCTTTTAATTAGTAATCTCCCACCAAAGCTTGCATTAAAAAAAACACTTCCCCCCACCTCGTCAAAATGCACCATTTGGAAACACTTTTTTCCCACAATTTTTCTGGATCCTTGTCAGACCACTCTCACACGCCCTCCCCACTTTGGCCACGCTATTTCTCCCTAGTTACGATTTGTGTGTTAGGGAGATCTTCCTTACTCATACCCTTATCTACTTGGCACCTTTGCCATGATGTCATGTCTCGCATATTGTGAGTGGTCAGTGCCAGAAGACCATATAGTGCGATACCGATAGACTCATAGACCATTAGACAGCCAATTAGATAGAGACAGAGAGACAAATAGACAGACACTGAAACCAACATGTAGACAGACGCACATACATCAAGATAAACAGGCAGATATACATATAGATACATAGACAAATATACAGGCATACATGCATCTTAGATAGATATGGATAGATAGATAGATAGATAAGATAGATAGATAGTCAGACAGATAGGAATTAGATGTCAGGCCTTGCGAGGCGTGCCCCCTCCACTCACACGCAAAAATAAACCACCATATGCACAAACACAAACTAAAAAAATATATATTAAAATCAGGTTTTAAGAAATTCATTCCTGCCTTGTTATTTATATATATATGTTTTCCCCTTGCTTTTTTTTGTTATTGTTTGTTGTTTTTTGGTTGGTTTTTGTATGTATTTTTGTATGTTTCTTTTAGGAAATTAATCCCTGCGTTGTTTTTATATGTATGTTTTCCCTTTGTTTTTGTCGTTATTGTTTTTTAGTTGTTTTGGGGTGTTTTTTTTTGTTGGGAGGTGGGGTGGGGGGGCAGTGTTCTAGCCATAAGCTGATTCAGTCGGCAAACAAGGTACATTATACCTTAAGGCCCTGTCACATTACGATGCATCTCGCAAGCGCGCGGCTACCGTGTAAAATCACTTTTTTTTACGTCGAGAAGCGTCAAACTTTTTGGCGCGGGGTGCAAAGTTGGATGTATACATACCGTATACATAGTGTATGGCCAACGTATGACCAACGTATGGCTAACACGCTTCCAAGCGAAAAACAGTTGAATTACGCTCAAGGTACATTCACAGAATGCCGGTGAATGTTATTTATGTTATTCGATTGCCAGAACTACGCCTCATACGTTACATACATCAAGACATGCTGGAGAAATGCTAAATGTACGTTAGATGTATGTTATCCATACATTGTCAATGTCAGTACATGGACTGTACATTCCCACTGCCTTCAACATAGGTCAATGTAGTGCAACGTAGTGAACAGTATTCTAATGTACATTGACGTATGCCTAACGTACACATAACATACGGCCGACGTAAAATCCACACATTGTTGTACGTCGAAAGTCTTGAGCATGCACAAAACTTTGCCGACGCCGTATTTCAACGAACGTCAACGTACATTGACGTATACCAACGAGCGCCTAATGCACGCGTAACGCATAATGACGTATCCCAACGTAGCAGTAAAAAATCACATACGTCGGCGTATGTTGGTGCGATGCGGCGTAATGTGACAGCCCCTTTAGAAGTTTCCAGGACGTAAAATTCCAACAACCAACCAACCAAGTACATTATTTCACATAGCTCGCCCCCAAACAAACGCTCGCCATTCACAGACCACGCCATTCACAGTTCACGCATTCATTCACCGTGACACCGGATCCACACGCGCCCAGACGACACGGCGTTCGCGGTCACGTCACACACTCTTCCCGCCTCCCGACCAGAGAGTTCCACAGGAGCGACAAGCAACCCGGGCTCTCCGCAGCAAGACTGTCTAGAGTAGAGAGTGGGCGCTATCGGGCATCATTTTGCCACAGGCAAGAGGATTGCCTTTCAAAGCAAACACAGTTTCCTTTGCATTGTTTACAGGGCGCTGGGTGTATGCTAGTGGTGGTGGTGGTGGTGGTTGGGTGTTGGAAGGGTGTTTACCAGGACGGCCTATGCGTATGAGGAAAGATCACTCGAGGAGGGGGTGTGGGGTGGGTGTGTGTAGTGTGTGTGTGTGTGTTGTGTGTGCTGTGTGTGCTGTGTGTGTTGTGTGTGTTGTGTACACTGTGTGTGTTGTGTGGGTGTGGGTGAGGATGTTATGTGTGGTGTGTGAATGGTGTGTGAGTGGTGTGTGGGTGGTATGTGAGTGGCGTGTGAGTGGTGTGTGAGCTGTGGGCGAGTGTGTGGTGTGTCGTGCGTGTGGTTTGAGTGTGTGTTGATGGAGTGAGTGGTGTGTGAGTGGTGTGTGGCTGGTGGGTGAGTGTTGTGAGTGTGTGAGTAAGTGAGGGGGTGTTCGTAAGTGAGTGAGTGTGTGAGTGAGTGCGTGTCAGATTTTTGTTTTGTTTGTTCTTGTTTTCTACTTCCTAGCAACATCTAAGGTCATATCATGAAGGGTACCGGGTTGTGACAATGCGCACTCATGGCGACTTGAAAGTGTTGCCCAACTGGGAGACTAGGCCACCAGCACCATGACCTGTTTTCCCACTCAGTCACATTATCTTGACACTGAGTAAACCAGTCCTTGCCCTATCCTAATAATGCCAAGCGACAAGTATCAATATTTAACTTAAGTCATTGGTTTGACTCGACCAGGGTTCGAACCAATGAACCCATGGGTTTGGATCCCCCGATCTCCCAAAACAGGAGACCGACACTCAACTCATTTGGCCATCCCGTCATGTCTGTGTGTGTGTGAGTGTGTGAGTGTGTGAGTGTGTGAGTGAGTGAGTGAGTGAGTGAGTGAGTGAGTGTGTGGTGTAAGCGCAAGTGAGTTTGTGGTGTGGCGGGGCGTGGCGTGGCGTGGCGTGGTGTGATGTGGCGTGGTGTGGTGTGGTGTGGTGTGGCGTGGTGTGGCGTGGTGTGGCGTGGTGTGGCGTGGTGTGGCGTGGTGTGGCGTGGCGTGGTGTGGTGTGGCGTGGCGTGGTGTGGTGTGGTGTGGCGTGGCGTGGTGTGGTGTGTGGTGTGTGGTGTGGCGTGGTGTGGTGTGGCGTGGCGTGGCGTGGTGTGGCGTGGCGTGGTGTGGTGTGGTGTGGTGTGGTGTGGTGTGGTGTGGTGTTGTGTGATGTGGTGAGGTATGGTGTGGGCATGTGATGGTGGGGAAGGGGAAGGAGAAGTATAGTAGGGGGACGGGGAGTGGGAGGGAGAGGACTGGGAAAAGGTGAAAAGAGATAGGGGGACAGGTGGCGAGGGGAGGGTGTTGGTGTAGGGAGGTAAATAGTGGTACACTAGGTGGACACAGGGCGACGAGGGACCGACACTCTTCTCTGCGCGTATAACGTTGCTCACAGACAGACACTACACAGCTCCAGATCCAGGGTAAAGACAGTGTGACACATGGCTGGGTGTGAAACGGCCCTGGAACGAAAGTAAGTAAGTAGGTAGGTAGGTAGGCACAGGTAAGGTAGCAGGCAGTGGCTAAATTAGTTATGAATGCCTATAAATAGCTAAGATGACCTCAGGAGAGCTAAGGCGACTTATGACGACATAAGATGACATAAGACGACCTAAGACAACCTAAGAATATAAGACAACCTAAGAGTAAGACAACATAAGAATAAGACAACCTAAGAAGTAAGAGTAAGACAATCTAAGACGACCTAAGACAACCAAAGACAACATGAGAGAGGATAAGACTAAAGAGAGGATAAGCTAAGATAAGCTAAGATAAGCTAAGATAAGCTAAGATAAGCTAAGATAAGCTAATATAAGCTAATATAAGCTAATATAAGCTAATATAAGCTAATATAAGCTAATATAAGCTAATATAAGCTAATATAAGCTAAGATAAGCTAAGATAAGCTAAGATAAGCTAAGATAAACGGAGCTAGCAACCTTTGCCCAGCGAGTAAACAGGGTCAGTATGAGAATTAGCAATCACAAGAGTGCGCCTTTAACGCAGAGCCATGTGACCCCGGGTGTGCTTTTCACGGTCGCCGCCAGCTGGCCGCGTAACGAGGCGCTACAGGTGGGTCACAGGTGAGGCGCAAATGTAATGACCCGTGAGGGCCGCCGGGCCACGCCTACTGACCACTGAGTCCACGCCCACTGCTGGTTATCGGCCGGCGCAGACCGTGCGGAGCTGGAACAAGGTTGGCCGCGCTGTGCTGACTGGCCCGTGTTGCGGAGGGTGTGTGTGTAGGGGGGGGGGGGGGGGTAGCAGGAATGCTGTCCTATATCCTCTAGGGTTCTTCTCCACAGCTTTCTCCACCCATCCTCCTGTACTCAGTACTCCAGTCCCTCCTCCTATTGCCCTCCTCTTGCCCTCCTCTTCCTGCCTCCTCCCCCCTTTCTTTCCACACCTTCCTCTACATGCCTCTCCCCCTCCACCACCACCCTGTCCTCCTCCCCTGTCCTCCCCCTCCTCCCCACCCCCTCCCCTACTCTTCCTTCTCCTATTCTCCTTCCCATGCCGTTTCTCCTGCCCCCTCCCCCCTCCTGATACGTGATAGCATAGTAGGCGAGGATAGATCCAAAAGCCCTAGGGCAATAGTTCAAACGTGACACCTCCCCCACACCCCCACACCCTACCCCTCCCGTGGGATACTATTGACACTGTCGGAGTCGCTGTCATAATTAGTCTCCATGGATATATTCAACGGTAGCTGATTAGTCAATGTGGCCACCCGCAAGTTGACAATAACAATTTAACATCAGCAAACACAGCAAGAAGGGAAGAGAGAGAGAACCCCCCCCCCCCCACTGCCCCCCCCCCCCAAACAATCACCTAATTTGCCAGGTGATTAACACGGGGTGTGATTGTGAGAGGACCTCTCTCTACTGTCACCTGTTGCGCCACCTCACGGGCCCGAGAGGCTGTTAATGAGGCGTGAGCGCTGCGTTCAAATGTCGTCTGCTCCACTTTCATATGTCGTCTGCCACACCCCCGTATGTCCCAGGTGTCGTCTGCCTGTCGTTCCATAATGGCGTGAGGCGGCAAGGCGAGGTGTTTGGTAACAGGTAACACTTTCCCTCGGGGCAAAATCTATCCGACCCCCCCCCCCCCCCCCCCCGACCCCCACATCCACATGATGGTTGTATGTAGCAAGATGGGTGACACTGACAGAACCGTCAGCGGGCAATCCACTGTTCACAGCTGCTTGGAAATTGGGTCCCGAACGCTTGTTATTATGGGACATACTCAACCGTGAGATAAGCAGCCTAAAATGTTTTTCTATTTAGTTTGTAGTAACTTATTTTAAATGGCTACCTTTTGAGATATTTGAAGTGCAAACATATCAATTTAATTTTAGCAAGCATCCCAAAATTGTGACACCATAGGCTTCGGCAGTAACACATTCTATTAAATTGCCTTAGTAATAATAGTATCCCCTTCTGTGTGGCAACACATGCTTAATAAGTACATCAGTATCTAAGGAAGGTGCTAGATAATTCTAGTCTAGATAATTGTTTTGGTTTTGGAAATTTTATGTCTTGATCGGACTATGCAGCTTTTGACCAAACAACACAACAAAAACCCACATGCCCTTCTCCAATTGTACTGGTTTGGTCAGGGTCTGGATATTCATAATGTGACTGAGTGGGATATCGGATCATGATGGCAGAGGCCTGATTTCCCAGTAGGGCAACACTCACCATAAGTGCACACTGTCACAAGTCGGTACCCATCCTGATATGACCTTAGATGTTGCCAGGACGTAAAACTCCAACAACCAACTAAACTGGACAAAAACCAATATGCTCTCTCTCTCTCCCTTCTCAAATTGTACACAGACGCGCCGAGCCTTCGCGTGAACAGTGAACTGTGGGCGGAAACTAGGTCACCCCGGTGTGAAGGAGTAGGAATAGTTTCCCCCCTCCAACACCCACCCCCCACCCTCCACCCCACCCCCAACCCAACCCAATCCAACCCAACCCCAACCAACACCAATCCAGGAAATATAAAGATGGGACGGCCGAATGAGTTGAGCATCCATCTCCCCATTTTGGTCGAACGTGGGATTCGAATCCACGAGTCAAACCAATGACTTCAAAATTGATACTTGTCGCTTCCTGACTGGTTGGCTCAGTGTCAAGATGATGTGACTGAGTGGGATATCGGGTCATGGTGCTGGTGGCCTGGTCTCCCAGTATGAAGTCGCCATAAGTGTGCACTGTCACAAGCCGGTATCACATCGTGATATGACCTTAGATGTTGCTAGGACATAAAACAACAACAGACGAACAAACCAGTGGGGGGCTGCTTGATATCGCTACACCGGCATTAAGCCAGGCCGTGTCCATCTGTTGTCCACCTGGTGCGTGCTGGGTGCCGGCCGCCAATTACCTGCCTAATGACTGGTACATGGCACTCACCTGGGCACCCTCTCACGGCTCAACCTGCTGGTCGGCAACCGCCGCGAGTAGGTGGGAGGGTGGGAGAGGAGGGTGTGTGAGGGTGGTTGAGGGTCAGTGTGGGTAAGTGAGGGTGGAGGAGGGTGGGGAGAGGGTGGAGGAGGGTGGGGAGAGGATGGAGGAGGATGGAGGGGTGGAGAAAGATGGGGGGTGGAGGAGGGTGGGGGGGGGGGGGGGGGGAGGGCGGGGGAGGGGGGGGGGGGGGGGGGGGGGGAGGGGGGGGGGTGGGGGGAGGGGGGGGGGGTGTGGGAGGGGGGGGGGGGGGGGTGGGGGGGTGGGGGTGGGTGGCAGGGAGGGAGGGGGGGGGGGGTGGAGGAGGGGGGGGGGTGGAGGAGGGTGGAGGGGGTGGGGGGTGAGGTGGGGGTGGGGGGGGTGTGGGAGGGGGGGGGGAGGGGGGTGGGGGGGGGGGGGGGTGGGGGGGGGGGGGGTGGGGGGGGTGGGGGGTGGGGTGGGGGGGTGGGGTTGGGGGGGGGTGGTGAGGGTGAGTGAGGGTGGGTGAGGGGGGTGGGGGGGGGGGGGGGTGTGGGTGGGTGGGGGTGAGGGGGGGAGTGGGGGGTGGGGGGGGTGGGGGAGGGGGGGGGGGGGTGGGGGGGGGGGGGGTGGGGGAGGGGGGGTGAGGGGGGTGGGGTGGGTGAAGGTGTGTGAGGGGTGAGTGAGGGTGTGTGAGGGTGGTGAGTGAGGGTGAGTGAGGGTGAGTGAGGTGAGTGAAGATGGGTGAAGATGGGTGAAGGTGGGTAAGGGTGGGGGAGGGTGAGGGTAAGGTGCGGTGACGGGAGGTGTAGGAAAGTGGGGGGGGGGGAGGTGAGGGAGGTGGAGGGAGGTAGAATGAGGTGGAGGGGGGTGGTGAGGTAGAGAATGGGTGGCGGGAAGGAGATGGGGAAGGTGGGAGACGTGAGGGAGAGAGGGAGGGGGGAGGGGTGCAGAAAGGTTGGGGGCTGGTTAGCTTTGATGAAGGAATGTGAGAAGATTAGGGAGGGGAGGGGGGGAGGAGGGGATGGGGGGATGGGGAGTGTTGGAGGAAGGTGGTGGAAGGTGGGATTAATAGAGGAAGAAATGGGGGTCTCATTAACTTCCTCTCCTCCTCCTCTCCTCCTCCCTTTTGTTTGCGACAACTTCAGACTCCACAACCAGAATGCAATGCGCGCAGCCAGCCGGTGGGTGGACAGTTGTGAGCATCCAGGCTGAGACGCCGGAAGTGCATACAAATACTTGCTTACAACGGAAAAGCAGACGACACTCGGCAGTGGCGGGGGGGGGGGGGGGGGGGGGGGCGATCGATGCACATCTGTTCCCGGTGAAATGAGGCGTGAAATGTGCGTCCGCGGGGTTCACAGATTACACGGCACGGTCGTGCTACCGCTGTTATGTACCAGTAGTCCTTATTTGTGGGTCGCCTTTTCCTATTTGTACTTTTCTTTTATCTTCTCAGGCCAAATAGCTGCTCTAGAGAACCATTTGGGGCCTTTTTTTCCTTCGTTTTTTCTTCCTGAAGATTTATACTGCCTATCATGGATAAGTCTGAATAGACTTGCTTTCACCAATAGACAGTTTGTCGGTATAAAGCCCAAGCCTACACTTTTACCGACCCAAAGGGATTTTTAACCTCCCGTACCAATATAGACATGGGATGAGAGCAACGGGCCTTTGATGACATTGTAAGTTATACACAGCGGTGGAAATCCAAATTGGCAGAGGTGGGGGCACAGGGAATCGAACCCCCGACCTTCATATTATTATTAGGAGTCCGACCTTGAAAAACCACTCGGCCACAGAGAACACCACCTTGCTTGTAGACATAACAGACGGGTCAGTTTGTAAAATATTCCGATAATTACACATTGGTGGGTAATGTGAACTGGTCTATAAGGGATTACAAATGTTATATAAAGGTAAATGATATATAGGGCCAGGGGCATTGATATATTATGTGGTGCTGGTAATCCTTTACTTAGATTAAATAGACATTGTGTATTCTATAGATAGTGTGAGAGGGGCACTACTGTTAGTGTGATAGGGCCTTAGCAGCTCTGCTCACAACCCCCTCCCCCCAACTGTTAGATATGGATCACTGCACACCCAGACACAACAGGGCAGGTAGGCCGAAACAACCAAGGCATGGATACTGGAATGGTGGACATGTGAATGCATACTGCTGATTGGAGGATCTGGTCATGTGACAGGCCATCTTGAATTCTAAAACCACTATATAATAATCAATCTGAGGGTGCAAGCTCTCTTTACCTTTCACTCTATACTCTGCCTTACTTCTACTTGCCTGTACTGCTTTCATATTAGCCTGCCTACACAACTACAGCTGCCAGCCGACGACTTTACAAGTTGTTGTGCAAATTTGCTGCACTGTCTGTAGGACAATGCTATATATCTATACCCCACTGGGAGACTAGGCCGCCCCACTGATATCCTACTAAGGGACTATGCCGGAGGCCACCATGGTCCCGATATCGCACTCAGTCACATTATCTTGATATTGAACAAACCAGTCCTTGCCATATTCTACTATACTAATCGGGGATCAGGAACATCCCACAAACAAATGCAGTTGATGACTTAAAAAAAAAAATCATCTCTAGACATTTAAATGTGTTAACACCATAATACCAACACGTCTATCGTACGGCAACCGGAAACGGGGATTCACCAATATAGATTGTCATGCAGCGTACGGCGGCCTTGGAAAAAGTCACTCGACTGTGACGTAAGGGGGACTACTGCTCATAGAAGCTCACAACCAGCGGACCGTGGGTAAGAACCACTCACGCGCCCACTCACCCACACACCCACTCGCCCACACGCCCACTCACCCACACGCCCACACAATCTTCCTTCCGCCCACCAGACCAGACGGGATGGCCGAATGAGTTGAGCGTCCGTGAACCGTTTTGGCAGATCGTGGGATTCGAACCCACGGGTTCGAACCCTGGTCGAATCAAACCAATGACATAATACTGGGAATCAAACCAATGACATAATACTAGGAAGCCAGTCGCTCGTCATTATTAGGATTGGGCAAGGACTGGTTGGCTCAGTAATGTCAGGATAATGTGACTGAGTGGGATATCAGGTCCTGGCTCTGGCAGTGGCAGCCTGGTCTCCCTCCCAGTGGGGCAGCACTGTCACAAGTCCGTACCTATCCTGATTTGACCTTAGATGTTGCCAGCAACCTCCCACCCTCCCACCCCGGGTCCACGTGGACCGGGAACCAGCGGGGTGCTGACCCAACCACCAACTGCAACCCACTAACCCTGCTTTGGACAGACAGCCAGTAAGCAGCCCGTGGCTTGTAATTTAGGTGACTAATGTACTCACGTGAGCTGCCAAACCCCAACTCACCCACCCACCCATCCCGCCCCCACCCATCCGCCGGCCACGCCTGGGTGAATCCCACCACAGACTACAAAGGCACACCGGGAACCATCCGACGAATCAGACAGGAGACCGTCTAAAGATTATGGTATTCTACAACATATTTTCCTCCCACCAACCCTCTCATTGAAAAAAATATTTTTTAACTGATTACAAAATATATTTAAAAACAGTTGTAATGATCATGCTTCATTGACAATATTTTACTTGTTATCTTGGTAATTTGTTCCAGATCATGGAAAGGGGTCGCGGAGTTTTTCTGTGTTTTTTGTTCAATTTTTGTATTTGTTTTTGGTTGGTAGTTTTTGGTATTTTAAGACGGTAATCGTGGATAATAAACCTTGCAAGAGGATGATTGAATGATTGAAAGAAAATCGAACTTTGGTGGGGAAAGAAAGCGTTTACTCGGAGTCATTAATATACCTTTTCCACAGAGCATGCAGAGGGGGATGCTAGTCACAGCATTGTTCTTGCCACTGCTAAAAGTGCTATCAGAGGTTAGGTACCGGACGCGGTGGCCGAATAGGTAGAGCGCAGGCTTCGCATGCGGGAGATCGGGAGTTCGAAATCCCAGTCGAGTCAAATCAATGACCTACATTAACTAAATTGATACTTGTCACTTCCTAGCTTTGCACTCGGAATTAATACTAATACTAGTAATAGGATAGGGCAAGGACTGGTTGGCTTGGTGCTAGGATAATGTGACTGAGCAGGATATCGGGTCATGGTGCAGGTGGCCTGATTTCACAGGCTTTTCTAAATCTAAATGCAGGTGTGAAATGTGTTAAGAGTAATTACCGGCAGCGCCATGAAAAAGTGCAGGAATGGTGCTTTTTTTCATCAATATTCACATGATTATATCTATTTCTGTGTGGATTTGATTTTGATGAAATTGCATGACCTAGAATATCAACAGCGGGGCTCCCAATGGAAGGTAACCATGCCAAAAGTAGCCAGATAGCACACCACACAGCTACGTACAACCCTATGATATGTAAATAGGAGTAGGCTAGTCTCGTAGTAAGAGTAGAAAAAATTAAACATATATATGCCAAGAAAATCAAAAAAAATTAACATAGGCTACTACCCAGACCAACCAACTATCTATCTGCTACTGAAATGCAGGCAATCAAATACCATATCAGCAGCTACTGTGTGATAAGATAACACCAACACTACAGCTGGCCAGCATTGAAAACAAGCCTGAATACCCAGGTTTATATGCTATGGACAGTATAAATACAGCCTCAATTTAAAAAAAATATATTAAATAAAAAATTATGTTCTATTCGATGTTGTTGGATTGGATATATAATAAGTTTGTATTTAAGTAAAATCCATTTGTATGATGAGTGTATTTAGTGAATATTCCTTTATTACTGGTGTCAATGAAAACGACTCTGAAAAGAGGGTATTTTTAATGGACTAGCTTCAAAGATAAAAGCCCTGACGTTGTTTTATTATTGCATTTGGTGTTTCTCTTCTATTTTGCTGGAGTTTTGTGCTGGTTTCAGTGGGTTTACTTCGTACTAATAGTAATACTATCCAGTCCTACCCAGAATGCAACGGTTGGTTGTTGGGGTTTTACATCCTGGCAACATCTAAGGTCATATCAGAATGGGTACCGACTTGTGACAGTGTGCACTCATGGCGACTTTATAGTGCTCCCCCACTGGGAGACCAGGCCGCCATCACCATGACCTGACGTCTTGCCACTGCCGGCAGTGCGTCAGTTGGCAGCAGTAGGTAGCTTTTGAACAGAATCTACCATCTGGTAACTTTTCTTGCCGACAGGTGGCGCATGGGATTGGCCACATGAGCCCCCCACGCCGTCTGGTTGGCGTGTCTGATTGGTTAAAGCTCAGCATAAGCTTCGCTTGGAAGAGTTGGTTGGTTGTTGGAGATTTACGTGCTGGCAACATCTAAGGTTATATCAGGACAGGTACCGACTTGTGACAGTGCACACTCATGGCGACTTTATAGTGCTGTCCCACTGGGAAATAAGGACACTGGCACCATGACCCAATATCATACTCAGTCACATTATCCTGACACTGAGCTAACCAGTCCTTGCCCTATCCCATTAATGCCGAGCTCCAGGCTAGGAAGCGACAAGTATCAATTTTTATAAGTCATTGGTTTGACTCGACCAAGAACTGAACGCCCGATCTCCCGCACGCGATGCCCGCGCTCTACCGATTGGGCTACCGCGTCCGGTGCTGGGAATAGTAGTCAGGTGCCAATTGCCCGCAGCAAAAAGACCGCGTGAGGCGGTGGTGGTTCCCCTGACACTACTGTACTCATTATTCAACAAACCAAATTAAGGGGGGGGGGGCAGAGGGAGGGGGGGGGTGGCAGGGGGTGGCAGGGAGAGCGGGTGGCAGGGCAGAGAGGGTAGGGGGGGGGAGGGGAGGGGGACGGGGGAGAGGGAGGGGGAGGGGAAGACGGTTAAGGGGAGGGGGTTAAGGGGGCGGGGGAAAGAGAAAGAGATGGGGAGGTGGAAAAGGGGTCGGGGGGGAGCGGGAGGAGGGGGGAGAAGGGGGAGGAGGGGGGAGGGGGATCGGGGTGGGGGAGTGGAGGGTTAACAATGAATTAGGCGCTGTTACTCTATGCGTGTTCAGCTTGGCGGGGGGAAAGTGGGGGGGGAGGGAGGAGGGTGGGGAGAGGGGGGAGAGGGTGGGGGAGAGGGGGGAGAGGGAGGGGGAGGGGGCGCACGGCCCAGGGGTGGTGGTCGTCCACTCCCCCACAAACCTACTTGTCGCTCAGGTAAAGATTAATTTGTACCTCAGATGAACCATGATCGCCGAAACTACGACTGACTTAAATCGCACTTTAGCTTAAATGTTTCGGACTCTCTGTGTCTCCCTCTGTCTCTGTCTCCTTCTGTCTCCCTATGTCTCTCTGTGTCTCTCTCTGTTTGTCTCTCTGTCTCCCTCTGTCTGTCTCTCTGTCTGTCTCTGTTTCTAGGTCGAATTGGAACTAACAATCCGAGCATAAACGGGAGAGTCACTTTTGTTGTGTCAATATTTGTTAGCTAGACCACTCAGCAATGACTTTTGTTTTGTCAATATTTATGGTCCACACCATCCGCAATATCGATGTGTTCCTTTTTAATTCTAAACTAAACTAAACTGGACAAAAACCAATATGCTCTCTCTCTCGCGTTGGAGAAAGTGTGACCGTTGTGTGGCGACTATACAAGTGGGGGTTGGGAGGACGTGAAGGTTGTAGACCGGTGAGTGGTGGTGGTTCTGGTGGTGGTGGTGAGTGGTGGTGGTGGGGGGTTGTTACGAGCAATTTACCCCTCACTTTGACATAAACCACTAACGAGGTTACATGATAATCAGCTGTCGGGAATGTAGGTTAGCTCGCCGAAAAAAAACAATATGCCACAAGTGTAAACGAGCATGAGAGTGAGACACTGCTACATTACTAGATGAACAGGCCTAACAGTGACAGATGAGAAAAACCAGAGCACTATCATAATGTAAGTATATATGTATGTATATGTGTATGATATGTGCATGCATATGTGTGTATTATATATATGTGTGTGCGCGTGTGTCTACATGTGTATGTGTATGTATACATGTATATATGTGTGTACTATATATGTGTATCTATATGTGTATGTATCATCATCATCATCATGCTGTCGGTCACGATGCGACAAAGACTGCTTTCATTACTTGACTGCCGCTCTCCATTTAGCTCTCTGCTGTGAGAGTTGCGTCCAAGAGTCAGTCTTAATGTCTCTCAGCTTCAGGTTTCTCTTGATGGTATCCTTGAAACGGAGATGAGGGCGCTCTCTCTTTCTGTAACCAGAAGACAGTTGAGAATAGAGGATCTGCTTTGGTAGCCTGTCTGATGACATCCTCATTAGGTGTCGACATTTCATGAAAGCTGCCTGCAAAAGTGTTGAAGTGCTGCTGGCTTTTGCAAGTTACCAGCGGCACTCTCTCGGGGAGCAATTAGTGGTTTCACACCGGCAAGAACATGTCAAGACAGGCGCAAAACTATTTGTCCCTGCAGTGGCTGGTCGGGAGATGTTGGGAGTTCCATACATCAACCGCCCTTAATGCTGCCACAGTGACATGGTTTTCTGTTTAGGGTTTGCTCCCTTCGCCTTCGGTTCTGTCATGAACCCGTACCACAAGGCAGTGGTTTACAACTCTGCAGGGCAGGGGCGTCAAACTCCCTGCAGTATTGCTATACCTGCTATACCTGCAATACCTGCATACCTGTGTATGTATATGTGTGTATTATATATGTGTGTATGTGTGTGCGTGTGTGTACATGTGTATGTGTATGTATACATGTATATATGTGTGTATATGCGCATGCGTGTGTGGTGTGGTTTGATGGAGGGGGGAGGGAGCCAGGTTACGAGAGCTGCCATAAACACTCCCCACGATTGCCCAAAGTCAATCCCACCTTCCCTTGAGCCATGACCTGTGAAATTATAGCGTCGCCATAAAGAACGGCTGCCAGCTGCGACAGCAAAGTCCTTCTCAAACCCAGGAGACACACAGACAGATACACAGACACTCAGACAGACAGGCAGTCAGACACACATACAGACAGGCAGTCAGACACACATAAAGAACGGCAGCCAGCTGCGACAGTAAAGTTCTTCTCAAACCCGGGAGACACACAGACAGACACACAGGCACACAGACACACATACACACAGACATACAGACAGACAGACACACTGACAGGCAGACACACAGACAGATAGACATAGACACGGACATAGACACAGACACAGACACACGGACACAGACACACTGACAGACACACACACACAGACAGACCGACAGACATACAGACACACATACAGACAGGCAGTCAGACACACATACAGACAGGCAGGCAGACAGACAGGCAGACACACACAGACATGCACGCACATACAGCTATACATACACACAGACACACAGCCAGACACACATGCAGACACACAGACAGATATACAGAGACAGACAGATATACAGACACACACACTGACAGACACACACACAGACAGCAGCCAGACAGACACACAGACAGATGGAAAGAAAGAACAACAAAACAAATCCCCGCTGAGCCAAAGGACATGGATTCATTCTCGCCTTTGTGTGTGGTGTGTTATGGGCATGCGCAGAGCGCAACGCACTTCCGGTGTAGCCAGATTTATTTACCCCGAGCTGGTTCTTCAGCATTCAATTATCACCTCCGCACAGGCGGAGAGGCAGTTGTGAAAAAAACACTGTTGTTTATTGGGGTTTCAAACCCCAACGGATTGTCACGTGCGGCCGCTTGGTAGCGCGATGAGTACTCGAGTAGCTCCCTAGGCGACAGTACTCTTAAAGCGGTGTGGTCTGATGAAGGCAGAATATTTTTGGTAATCGAAAACATTTACATACATTTGATCCTACATCTCCAACGTAAATCCTGGTGCACTAATTCAAGTTGCATAGTCTGATGGTCTTTGAGTTTCTGTCAATTTCTGATATAAATATATTCGGTTGATCGTAATAATCTATCTATCTTACGCTAGTTTGAAGTAACTGTTATTTTAAAATGCTAACTTTTTATATATTTGGAGTGGAACCATGCAAGCATGCCACAGGTTCTATTAAATTGCCTCAGTATTCCCTTCTATGTGACGACAAATGTTGAATAAATGTGCCAGTATCTAATGCCTGGTACACACCTACCGTATACGATTCGCGCACTAAAACTCGCGACTCGACCCGACCCGCTTAAAACTGAAAATGGGCCGATTCATTTTTCGAATCGCGAATCGCAATTGTAATCGGCCCGTTTTAGCCCTAAAACTGAGTTTTTAGTCGTGACTCGCAATCACTAGGTGTGCGGGGGGAGCGCACACATAGCAATTTTTGTGCATGAAACGGGCAGTTTTAGATCGTATACGGTAGGTGGGTGCGCACAAACGGTAGGTGTGTACTAGGCCTTAGGTAGATATGTAAAATCAAATCTAGATAACTGTTTTGGTTTTAAACAATTTGATGTTTTCATCGGAGTATGCAGCTTTAATAAACATGTATTGCAGTTTGGTGTGTTCCAGTGTTATGCTCGAAAATGTGTAAACATTGTCTATGTCTAGAATTTCTGTTAACCTTTAAGGTATTGCAAGTGAAAGCATGCTAAATTAATTTTGGAATGTACATTGAAATGGTGAACATTGGGAGATTCAGCAGTAACAGGTTCTATTGACTTAACTGAAGATATTTGAAGTGATAATATACCAATTTAATTTTGGTGTGCACATCGAAATGCTGGCACCGATAGCCTTCAACAGTACCAAATTTGTATTAAATTAACCTAGTATTCCTTGCATAGATTCAATTAATGTTGTGCACCAGTGTCTAAGTTAGATATGTAGGATCAAACTTAGATAATATTTTGGTTTAGCAAATTTGAGGCTTCATCGGACTAATTAATTTGGAATGTATTCACTTCAAATATCTCCCAAGTTAGCTATTTAAAATAAAAGTTACTTTAAATAATTAGTTTATAATGATAAATCTAACGTATTTACCTCAGAAAATGGCATAGGACAATGGAACTAACGTGACTGCAGTATTGACGGCCCCATTAGCTTATTTTTGTTGTTTTTTGTTTGTTTGGGGTTTTACATCCTGGCAACATCTAAGGTCATATCAAAATGGGTACCAGCAGTGCACACTCAGGCTGACCTTATAGTGCTGGCCCCACTGGGAGACCAGCCCGCCAGCACTATGATCCAATTTCCCACACAGTCACATTATCCTGACGCCGAGCTAACCAGTCCTTGACTCATCCTAATAATGCCAAGCACCAGGCTAGGTATCGACAAATATAAATTTTGTAAGTCACCGGTTTGACTCGGCTCAGATTCGAACTCCCGACCTTCTGCATGGGAAGCCTGTGCTCTTACCAATTTGGCCATTATATCCGGTGTCCCAATAGCTACACACACACCGCTGCCTCTGAAAACTGGGAATTCTGCGAACTCCGGCAGTGAGTGTGCAGACATCTTCAGCCGACACTGGTTAGCTCAGTGTCAGGATAATGTGACTGAGTGGGATATCGGGTCATGGTGCCGATGGCCTAATTGCCCAGTGGGACACCACTATAAGTATAAAGTCGCTATGAGTGTGCACTGACACAAGTCGGTACACGTCCTGATATGACCTTAGATGTTGCTATGACGTAAAACAACAACAAACAAATCTTCAGCCGGTGTAGTAAGTTCAAAAGACTACTGCACAAAAACACTACGGTAGTGTTTTCACACTAGGTTCAAAACACTATGGTAGTGTTTTCAACCTAGTTGAAGGTAGGTTCAAAACACTACAGTGGTCATGCTCAAAACACTATCCTTAAGTTCAAAACACTACCTTTAAGTTAAAAATACTAATTGTTTTAATAGAATTTCTGCATAGTCATTGTCATTTGTAGTACTAGTAGGGTGGGACAGTATGCAGTAAGGTGGGGCAGTATGCAGTAAGGTGGGGCAGTATGCAGTAGGGTGGAGAAGAATGCAGCAGGGTGGGACAGTGTGCTTCAAACGCCACAGGACCATCAGCGTATACTAATATGTGCTAAAATCGCCGCAGCACCATCAGCGTATAGTATTACCTGGTCCAGACGCCACAGCGCTAACAGCATATACTACTAGTATGTGTCTTCTGATTTGACCTTAGATGTTGCCAGGACATAAAACTCCCAACAACCAAACCAATTAGTATGTGTTTCAAACACCACAGCATGGTCAGCGTATACCAATATGTACCAGTAGGTTACATTTTGCGCCATGTTATGATAGTGTTTTGAACTTGGGTAGTGTTTTGGACGTACATACTGGTACTAGTGGTAGTCCTTTAAACTTAACAGTAGTGTTTTCAATTTAGGTTCAAAACACTACCAGAGTGTTTTCAACGGTATAGTGTTTTCAACGTCCTACACCAGCCCCGATTTACCAGGGGACAGTCAGGATGAGTCGTGCTGCTGGAAATGCATCCAGTCTTGTCAGACTTTCATCTGAGCCTCAGCTACTTCTTGCACTACTAGTACTACAGAAGCCCTGTTTGTTGTCTGAGTAAGAAAAAAATGCCCCACACACCGTCCTTATCAGTTTTATTCCATTTCTTCTTCACTCGCACACCAACCATTTCCGGACCGACTCTGAGCGCTGATAACCGGCAGGACATTCCCCACCCACCCACCCTCCTACCCTCCCACCCACGCACTACCCATTTCCCAACTCGCCCTCTCACGGCAGCTGACCAGAACACTTAGCCTGCCGGTCTCCTCTCACCACGTGCGCCCAGCTGCTCCTAGTCGCCATAGCAACGCGCCAGGAATCGCCGGGAACTGCCAGGAAGTGTACCCGGGATCTGTGATGGAGAGGGTCGGGCGGCGGGAAGTGAGGAGTGGAGTGGAGGAGGGTGGAGGAGAGTGAAGTGGTGGGGTGTGCTGTGGTGGGGTGGGTGCGGGAAGGCGAGTGTGGGGAGGGGGCGAGGAAAGGAAAGGAGAGAAGATTGTGAAGATGCGGAGAAGGGAGGGGAAGAGGGGAGAGGAGAGGAGAGTAGACGAGGGGAAAGGAGAGGAGAGGAGAGGAGGAGTGGAGTGGAGTGGAGTGGAGTGGAGTGGAGTGGAGTGGAGGGGGAGGGGGGAGGAGTGGAGGGGAGAGGGGAGGGGAGAGGAGGGGAGGGGGGGGGAGTGAGGGATGGGGAGGGAGGGGAGGGAAGGGAGGGGAGAGGGGAGGGGAGGGGAGGGAGGGGAGGGAGGGGAGAGGAGGGAGGGAGAGGAGGGGAGGGGGGAGGGAGGGGGACGGGAGGGGGACGGGAGGGAGGGGAGTGGAGGGGGGAGGAGGAGAGAGGAGGGGAGGGGGGGAGGGGAGGGGAGGGGAGGGGAGGGGGGGAGGGAGGGGAGAGGAGGGGAGGGGAGGGGAGGAGGGGGGAGGGGGGAGGGGAGAGGAGGGGAGGGGGAGGGGGAGGGGGAGGCGAGGGGAGGGGGAGGGAGGGGAGGGGGAGGGGAGGGGAGGAGGAGAGGAGAGGGGAGGGGGAGGGGGGAGAGGAGAGGAGAGGAGGGGGAGAGGAGAGGAGAGGAGAGGAGAGGTAGAGGAGGGGTGGGTGAGAGGAGAGGTTAGAGAGAGGTTAGAGTCGTGGCGAGGAGGGGGGGGGGGGTGCGGGGCAGGAGACGTCATGAGAGGAGTGGCGAATACGAAGGGGCCAGGAGAGTGCAGAGCCGAGCAGCAGAGCGCGCAGGGCAGAGCAGAGCAGAGCAGAGCAGAGCAGAGCAGAGCAGAGCAGAGCAGAGCAGAGCAGAGCAGAGCAGGGCAGAAAGGTGATGGGAGGAGAGGAGAGGGGACAGGAGGAGGAGGGCAGGGCAGCGAAGGGATGGGAGGGGAGTGAACGTAATGGGAATTGAAGAGGTCCAGAAAAGAAAAGACGGAGTGCCACCTGACCAACTGTTAGCTACATTCAACATACGTGACAAATGGTGAGCCATTGGGCTGCTCGGCTTGACCCATGTGACCTCTGCGCCCTCGGACAGTGTCCCGCCCGGTACGCAGCGTTCGGGGACCGTGACCTACATGCGAGCTGGCCATCAAAGGCGATCAAAAGGTGTGTGTAGGCTAAACGAGTAGGGCGTAGTCAATGCACATAAAGCCGCACGTACCATACAGGAAGGAGCACCTGCATTGAGGAGGTTTGCCAATGTGGTTTTTGCTTCTAGAACAAAAATAACACTTTATAAAATTGGGAATGAATCATGAGACATGTGCTTCTGCGACTCGTTGGGGCCCCTCTTCAACCCCTCCGTCCCCGCTCCACCCGTCCCCCCCCCCCCCCCCCCCCCCCCCCCCCCCCCGCTCCACCCGGCCCCCTTCTCCCGCCTCCGCCCCCTCCACCCGGCCCCCTTCTCCCCCCGCCCCCCGCCGCCCCCTCCACCCCTTCCACCCGGCCCCCCCCCCCCCCCCCCCCTTCCACCCTTACCCCACCACAGTCCCTTCTCCCCCCGCCCTGCTCCAGGGGGGCCGGCCGGTCCAGCTAGGGCGGGCGGCCGGTCCAGCTGTGGCGGCCGCCTGACGACCTAATGACGCTCACGTCAAACAAACAGGCCCCGGCCCGCCCCTGGCGGCCAAATAAACACGGCGCCCCACCCCTACCCCCGCACCGCCCCACCACCTACCACTACCAGGCGCGGTGGCCGAATCGGTAGAGCGCGCTTCGCGTGCGGGATATCGGGAGTTCGGTTCCCAATTACCTAAAAAGTGATACTTGTCGCTTCCTAGCCAGGTATTCGGCATTAATTTAATAATTAGATCAGTGGCATGGTAATTTGACTGAGTGGGATATCAGGTCATGGTGCTGGTGGCCTGGGCTCCCAGTGGGACAGCACTGAGTGTGTACTTTTACAAGTTGGTACCCATCCTGATATGACCGTAGGTGTTGCAAGGAAGTTAAATTCCAACAACCAACTAACCATCCCGCCACCAACCGACCCCCCCCCCCACCACCACCACCTAGGCCTTGCCGCAGGGCAATAGAGGGCCACCACCAGCGCACCCACACGGTAGGATTGGTTGTTGGAGTTTTACTCCTGTCAACATCTAAGGTCATATCAGAGATAATAGATGCGAATGCATGATTAAATAAGAAAACCATCAATACTTCAGTGAAAGTTAACCCGTTGTTGTGTTGGTTGGTTGGTTGTTGGGGTTTTACACCCTGGCAACATCTAAGGTGATAGCCAGACGGGTACCGACTTGTGACAGTGTGCACTCATGGTGACTGTATAGTGCTGCCCCACTGGGATACCAAGTTGCCAGCACCCTGACCTGATATCCCACCCAGTCACATTATCCTGACATTGAGCCAACCAGTCCTTGCCCTATCCTAATACTGCTGAGCACCTCAAAGGTTCAAATCTAGGTACCTTCCAGGAAATTTGATGCTTTCGTCAGATGGTGCAGCTTTAAATTTGTGTTAAAAAATGTGCGTCAATTAAATTAATGCGCGGCCCTCTGTTCCTGTGATCAGCTTGATTTCCGCGTGACAAACAACGGACGCTAACGACAAGTGTGCGTGATGCCTGGGCGGGTTGTACTAACGGGCCATCGGCAAATCTGACGGGAGAGATCTAATTGGTTGGTTGCTAGTTGGAGTTTTACGTCCTGGCAACATCTAAGGTCATATCAAGATGGGTACCGACTTGTGACAGTGCGCATTCATGGTGACTTTATAGTGCTGCCTCGCTGGGATACCAGGCTGCCAGCACCATGACCTGATATCCCACTCAGCCACATTATCCTGCCACTGAGCCAACCAGTCCTTGCCCTATCCTAATAATAACGAGCGCCTGGCTAGGAAATTACAAGTATCAATTTGTCATTGGTTTGATTAGACCAAGGTTCGAATCCCAGATCTACCAAAACGGGAGATGGACGCTCAACTCATTCAACCATCCCGTCTACATCGCGCATCTAACATCATACATCAAATCAGACGATTCCGATGGAAGCTCAGTAGGAAATTATACAAATTTGTTAGTAGTGTGGCGTGCCAGTGCTTGGACAGACAGAAAGTCAGTAGGAAATGGTAATGATGGACATTTGTTAGTAGTACGGTGCGCTAGTGCTTGGACAGACGGAAAGTTGGTAGGAAATGTTAATGATGGACATTTGTTAGTAGTATGGCACGCTAGTGCTTGGACAGATGGAAAGTCAGTAGGAAATTTAATGATGGACATTTGGTAGTAGTAAGGCGCCCTAGTGTTTGGACAGACAGAAAGTCAGTAGGAAATGTCAACGATGGACATTTGTTAGTAGTATGGCATGCCAGTGCTTGGACAGACGGAACGTTAGTAGGAAATGTTAATGATGGACATTTGTTAGTAGTATGGCACGCTAGTGCTTGGACAGACGGAAAGTCAGTAGGAAATGTTAATGATGGACATTTGTTAGTAGTACGGTGCGCTAGTGCTTGGACAGATGTGACAATCTGTGCTGGGTGCGTTCTACACGCCGCGTTCCTCGCCTGACATGTTGCCCGTGCGCATGCTCAGGCGCACATGATACTACGACACGTGACTGGCCACATGCACGTTGTCATGGTGATAGCAGTGAGGGGGAGGGGGTGACAACCACTGGCATTGTCATCGCAGCCTTAGTTATACGGATTACCTGTGTTTGATCTCTGGGTGTCACCCCTGAACCCCCTCTCCACACCTGTTTTTGATCTCTGGGTGTCACCCCTGAACTCTCTGCACACACCTGTGTTTTACCTAAGAGTGTCACCCCTGAACTCTCTCCCCACACCTGTGTTTGATCTCTGGGTGTCACCCGTGAGCTCCCTCCCCACACCTGTGCTTTACCTGTGGATGTCACCCCTGAACTCTCTCCCCACACCTGTGTTTTACCTGTGGGTGTCACCCCTGAACTCTCCCCACACCTGTGTTTTACATGTGGATGTAATCCCCAAACTCTCTCCCCACACCTGTGTTTTACCTGTGGGTGTCACCCCTGAACTCTCTCCCTACACCTGTGTTTTACTTGTGGATGTAACCCCTGATTTTTCCCCACACCTGTATTGTACCTGTGGTTGTAACCCCTGAACTCTCTGCACACCTGTGTTTGATCTCTGGGTGTGACCCCTGAACTCCCTCCCGACACCTGTTTTACCTGTGGATGTCACCCCTGAACTCTCTCCCCACACCTGTGGGTGTCACCCCTGAACTCTCTCCCTACACCTGTGTTTTACCTGTGGATGTAACCCTTGAACTCTCTCCTCACACCTGTGTTTTACCTGTGGTTGTAACCCCTGAACTCTCTACACACACCTGTGTTTTAGCTGTGGTTGTAACCCCTGAACTCTCCCCACACCTGTGTTTTACCTGTGGGTGTCACCCCTGAACTCCCTCCCCATACCTGTGTTTTACCTGTGGATGTCACCCCTGAACTCTCTCATCATACCTGTGTTTTACCTGTGGATATCACCCCTGAACTCCTTCCCCTCACCTGTGCTTTACCTGTGGATGTCGCCCCTGAACACTCTCCCACACCTGTGGCTGTCACCCCTGAACTCTCTCCCCACACCTGTGTTTTACCTGTGGATGACACCCCTGAACTCTCTCCTCACACCTGTGTTTTACCTGTCATTGTAACCCCTGAACTCTCCACACACACCTGTGTTTTAGCTCTGCGTGTGACCCCTGAACTCTCTTCCCACACCTGTGTTTTACCTGTGGGTGTCACCCCTGAACTCTCTCCCACACCTGTGTTTTACCTGTGGGTGTCACCCTGAACTCTCTCCCCACACCTGTGTTTTACCTGTGGGTGTCACCCTGAACTCTCTCCACACACCTGTGTTTTACCTGTGGGTGTCACCCCTTAACTCTCTCCCCACACCCTTGTTTTACCTTTGGGTGTCACCATCATTACATACACTCGATGTTAAGAATTGTCCTCATTGGCCATGGACACCCCAGCGTATTTGTTTGTTCAGCTTTGTCCACATTGTCTCACTCACTCACTCACTCACTCACTCACACACTGTCACTCACGCACGCACTCACTGACACAACTGACTCACATACTGTCACCCACTCACACAACTCACTCACATACTGTCACTCACTCACACAACTCACTCACATACTGTCACTCACACAACTCACTCACATATTGCCACTCACTCAGTCACTCTTACTCATGCATTCACACACTCGCTCACACAACTCACTGACATACTGTCACTCACTGACACAACTCACTCAAATACTGTCACTCACTCACACAACTCACTCAAATACTGTCACTCACTCACACAACTCACTCACATACTGACACTCACTCATTCACTCACGCACTCGCACTCACTCACACTGACACAGACACACTCACTCACAACACCCACCCACACACCTAGCTCCGCCTTCCGCACACCCGGCGCCGACCCACGCTACCCCTCTGACACATCTCACCTAAGCATTATTAATCTGGTAATTACCACCAGCTCGCGCACACAACAATAGCAACAACAATGGCTATTTACCCCACACGCCCCCCCCCCCAACACACATTTTCTCTCTTTCTTTTATTAAAGTCCTAGAGCCGATAGCAAATAAAGTATGACCATCAAATTACGCCAACCGTGTGTACATCTGTGAACTAAAACTGTAATTAATTATTGTTGAGTTTCCGAGGCGGCAAGAAGCCAGGACGATGATATATGGTTTGGATTCGAACCAATGGTTTCGAACCCTGGTCGAGTCAAATTAATGACTTAAAAATTCATACACATCGCTTCCCAGTCAGGTGCTCAGCATTATTAGTATAGGGCAAGGACTGGTTAGGATAATGTGACTGAGTGGGATATCAGGTCAGGGTGCTGGCAACCTGGTATCCCAGTGGGGCAGCACTATAAAGTCACCATAAGTGTACACTGTCTCAAGTCGGCACCCTTCCTGATATGACCTTATATGTTGCTAGGACGTAAACTCCAACAACCAAACAAAACGGGGAGACGGACGCTCAACTCATTCGGACATAGGGTACCGTCTGGTGGTAGGGCCAATCTCGGAATCGGAAATGCACCTGCAAGGGACGCCAGGCCGCCATCCCATAATGGGCGCCACCTGGTGCCAGTATGCTTCAACTGATAACAGTGTGTGGTGGGGACGGGGGGAGTTGTGTATGTGCACGCAGGGTTGTATGGGTGTACGCGAGTCCGGGAGTGAATGGGTGGGTGAGTGGGTAAGCGAGTGGGTGGGTGAGTAGGTGGGTAAGTATGTGGGTGAGTGAGTGAATGGTTGACTTAAAAATTGATACTTGTCGCTTCCTAGTCAGGCACTCGGCATTATTAGGATAGGGCAAGTACTGGTGTGCTCAGTGGCAGGATAATGTGACTGAGTGGGATATCAGGTCATGGTGCTGGCAGCCTGGTCTCCCAGTGGGGCAGCACTATAAAGTCGCCATGAGTGCGCACTTTCACAAGTCGGTACCCGTCCTGATATGACCTTAGATGTTGCTAGGACATAAAACAACAACAATCAAACTCAGTCAAGGAGCCACATAGACATGTAGGCGTGGATAAGGTTGGTTGGACGTCCTGTCAACATCTAAGGTCATATCAGGATGGGTACCGACTTGTGACAGTGCACATTCATGGTGAATGTATAGTGCTGCCCCACTGCGAGATCATGGTGATGGTGGCATGTCCTGATATCCCGCTCAGTCATATTATCCTGACAGTGAGCCAACCAGTCCTTGCCCGGTCCTAATAATGCTGAGCGCCTGGCTATGAAGCGTCAAGTATACAACTTTTAAGTCATTAGTGAATCCCATGATCTACCAAACCGGGAGATGGACGCTCAACTCATTCGGCCAAACCGCCTGGTCCCATGGTGATTCCAGAGGGACTAGGTAGTGGTAACATGCTACTCCCAGAATGGCAAGATAATAGGGTTCGAACCAAACAAAGTGGAAATTTGACTTCCAGTAAATTGTCTGCAACCTTCTAAAGCTGAGAGGACTTTCGTGCCAAAATCTCTGGAACCATCGGGAAAAAACCCACTATCGACCTTTCATCCTTGATAATGGAAGAAGCATTGCGAAATGAATTGGGGGATGTGGAATTTAATGCATTTAGATATGGACACTATTCGCCGGTTTTGGTTAAGGGGGTCAAAGTCACTTCGGATATAAACACAAATTTGACTTTGGGGTAACCCTTTCAGCGATTGTCCAACTGTGCAAACAAATCCTGAATCCAGTAAATGTCTCAGCAGGACGCCAGGCCGCCATCCCATATACATACACGTCTCAGCCCCACCCGTCCTCACCTCCCTGGCCTTCACCTGGCCCTCACCTCACCTTGCCTGTGACAGTGCACATTCATGGTGAATTTATAGTGCTGCCCCACTGCGAGATCATGGTGATGGTGCCATGCCTGATATCCCGCTCAGTCATATTATCCTGACAGTGGGCCAACCAGTCCTTGCCCTGTCCTAATAATGCTGAGCGCCTGGCTATGAAGCGTCAAGTATACAATTTGATGAATACTTGACTTTGGTGTATACTTAAGTTTGGCTCTTTCTTCGTAGAAACCCTATTTAAGCCCAAAGTAATTTAAGTGAGAAAGCGGAGATCTGTCGAAGTTGTTCAATCATATTGTTCACCCCACCACTCCTCTTTCTCTCACCCCTGCCCCACCCACGTCACCTCACTAACTACAGGGTCTGTACACATGTGAAGACATGGAATTCAAGGCTATTATCAATGCTTTCAAGGCTGATTTTGATCAGAATTCAAGACTATTTTCATTAGGATTTCAGGAGAGAGAAAAAGGCAACGGGGAAGGGCAATTTGAGACTAATTTAGATCAGTGGGGACAGTTTAATGGAATTAAAGACTTTTCAGGACTAATTACCCAAAATAGGTTAAATTCAAGGCTATTCAAGGCCTTGAAATGGGGAAAATGAAGACTTTTCAAGACTTTCGAGGCTAGTACGGACCCTGTTAGTGTAACTAGCTAAGCAATTTGACAGGACTAAATTAATCTGGTTACAGCAGACGACATTGAGTGATTGGTAACCAAGGGGCTACTATTACTAGTATTACAGATGAAATATACAAAAACTGGGGGAAGTTGCGCTCGGCCTTCAGTTAGCCTTACTGTGCGCATGCGCGCCATGCAGCGGGAAACCAGACACCTCAACACCGGGCTGCACACATGTATCGAATAAAACTCAATATTAAAGGCACATGCGCAGACGACATTGGATCCAATTTGGATTCCCGGATTCTGTGCTATCCTCAAATCCTGTTCCTCACCTTGCAACACTTCAATCGCCCTCACCAGTTTTCCTACCTGGCCATAGACCAGACAGGGTCGGGTGGCCGAATGAGTTGAGCCTCCGTCTCCCACTTTGGTAGATCGTGGGATTTGAAGCCATGAGTTCGACCGTGGAAGGATGGGGGAGCAGGGGGGAGCAGGGGGGAGCAGGGGTAAGCAGGGGGAGGAGGGCGGGAGGAGGCGAGAAGGAGGCGGGAAGAAAGTGGGAAAGGGGCAGGAGAGGGGCGGGCGAGAGGCGGGAGAGAGGCGAGAGAGAGGCGGGATAGAGGCGGGTGGCGGGCGGCGAAGGAGGGGGGGGAAGAGGAAGGAGGCGGGAAGGGAGGGGGAAGGAGCGGGAAAGAGGGAGGAAGGAGGCTAGAAGAAGGCGGGAAGAAAGCGGGAAGGAGGTGTGAGAGGGGGCGGGAGGAGAGAGGCTAGAGAGAGTGGAGGGGCGGAGAGGGCGGCGGGCGGGGGGCGGAGGGCGGAGGGCGGCGGGCGGAGGGCGGCGGGCGGAGGGCGGCGGGCGGCAGGCGCGCGGGCGGCGGGCGGCTGAGCGGCGGGCGGCGGGCGGCGGGCGGCAGGGCGGCAGGCGGTGGGGGGCGATGTCCGGTGACCAGTTCCCTGTTTCCGGTGTGACGTATCGCCGTGCCGTGCTACACACTGATACACACTGCCACATGGCGTGCTCCACGACAGGACAGCGCCGGGCAGGCGTCGTCCCCGGGACCGGACCGGACCGGGCCGGGTCGTGGCAGGGAAAGGTGATGGCGCCGGGCGCCGGGCAGGCGGAGGGTGGAGGGCCGCGGGCGGCGGGCGGAGGGCCGCGGGCGGCGGGCGGCGGGCGGCGAGCGGCGGGCGGCGGGCGGCGAGCGGCGAGCGGCAGGCGGCGGGCGGCAGGCGGTGGGGGGCGATGTCCGGTGACCAGTTCCCTGTTTCCGGTGTGACGTATCGCCATGACGTGCTACACACCGCCACGTGGCATGCTCCACGACAGGACAGCGCCAGGCAGGCGTCGTCCCCGGGACCGGACCGGCGCGGGGCGGGTCGCGGCAGGGAAAGGTGAGGTGAGGGCCAGGTGAAGGCCAGGGAGGTGAGGACGGGTGGGGCTGAGACTTGGGCAGAGGATGGGAGTGGTGTAGGGTAGGGTCATAGTGGGGTATCATGGGGTGGGGTGGGGTACGACGGATTGAGGTGAGGTGGGGTATGGTGGGGTATGGTGGGGTGGGGTTTTCTGTTGTGTGGTGTGGTGTGGTGTTGTGTGGTGTGGTGTGTGTGGTGTGGTGTGGTGTGGTGTGGTGTGGTGTGGTGTGGTGTGGTGTGGTGTGGTGTGGTGTGGTGTGGGGACTAAATCAGCCCCCCCAGTCACACCGACTTAGCATGTACGTGGCACCCCGCCAAGGCGGACTCGGGGTGCCACCTTTTTGTCTCATTTATCTCACCACGCCCGCGAACTAACGCTGGCGGGACCTGCGGTGCCCCCCAGCCCTGTGGTGCGAGCATTATGTACATGCCAGGTAATGGGAGGGTCACCGAGGGATCCCCCCCCCCCCGGTCCCCTCAACCCCCTGCCCGCCTCCACCCTCTGCCCACCTCCACCCTCACCCACTCTCCACTCCACCGTCTTCGCCGCTACCACCGCTACCAAAGATACTAGTATAATATTAATAGTATCTTTGCCGTTACCACCGCTACCAAAGATACTATTACTATTACTAGTTCTGTAGTAGTAGTAGTATACATAGTATATTTGCCATTACCACCATTACCACAAAGATACTAGTATACATAGTATCTCTGCCATTACCATTGATACTAAAGATACTAGTACTATACTAGTATACATAGTATCTTTGCTGTTACCACCACTACCACCATTACAACCACTACCCAATATACTAGTACTATTACTAGTACTATTACTAGTATATTATCTTTGCAGCTACCACCACTACCACCATTACCACCGATACCAAAGATATTACTAGTAGTAGTACTATACTAGTATAATATTATCTTTGCCACGACCACCACTACCACCATTACCACTGATACCAAAGATATTACTAGTACTATACCTGTATATATAGCATCTTTTCTGTTATGACCGCTACCACCGTTACCAAAGATACAAGTACTATACTAGTATACATAGTATCTTTGCTATCCACTGCTACCACCGCCACTACCACCGTGTCTAAAGATACTACTAGTACTATTCTAGTATACATAGTAACTTTGCCATTACAACTGCTACTACTGATACCAAATATACTAGTATTATACCAGTAAACATATTATCTTTGCCGTTACAACTGCTACCACCGTTGCCACCAATACCAAAGACACTAGTACTATTCTAGGATACACAGTATCTTTGCCATTACCACCGTTACCACCATTACCGACTCCACCCCCGACCCCTCCCCACCCCCCTGATTATTAGAGCATCCCCAGTCCACGATCACCCATACAATACTATTGTAACGATATAAAAACAATCCCTAAACTGATCACCTCCCTAACTGCACAATTTAAAGTGTCATGGTCGGTCGATTTAGAGAGGTTTTACTGTAGTCATGATGGTATTGTTGTGACGAAAATAAAGGGACCAATATAGGGGAGAGGTCGATCTTTGGAGGTGGTCAGTTAGAGAGGTTTTACTCTATATACATCCATATATATATCATGTATATATATATATATCCATACATATTTAACCGTTGGGCTATTCCAACCCTGCTTAAGGCGAGCCTACGTGTTAATTTATGTAATTATTTCCATCTGAATTTCCTGGGCCTGCCGCGAACCGCCACTGCCTCTCGTCCCGTCTGCAGGTAGTCCGTCGCCGTCGTTCCCGGGCTAAGGGCGATGAGCCAGAGTATCGTCTAAATACGGGATTTTGCCCTTATTCGCATTTATCGGCCTAAATCAATTACTTGGTTATTTCAACTAACTGGCTGTTCTCCCTGCCTTTCGGTGTATATTAATATGTTTAAATTAATCCAGAACTAAGCAGACATGCTAGTGTTGCTGCCACTGTAGCCTAAGTTACTGTCATATTTTTAGCCAAAAGAACACTACGTTAATTCCGTTAATATATCTGTTATAATCTTCCCGCAGATCGGTTAATTAGCTGCCTAAGGCCTATTAGGCATAAGGCCCTTAATTACATACAAAGCAATCGAATATCAAGTTTGACCATAGCGGTTAATCTACAAGAAGACTGGAGAATAGTAAAGAATGCAAGGAACGTTCCAATTTACCTTTCCAAGAGCTCATGGCTTTATTCTTTACAAAAACTAACAAAGGATCGTAGCAACATGTTGTATATGAACTAAGAAATCCCCTCCCATATTATTAAGTTTAAACAAGTTTAGCATTTAGACAATAAAAGCCTAAATCTCAGCTAAAACATCAGAGCGTGCATAAACACATCCGATGGGTCTGGGTCTGAACGCCCGACCTTTTCTCGCTGCCAGAAGAGTCGCAATTGACGTCTCCTAGCAATGCTTTACGGCCGGAAACCCGGGGCCTCGCAAATGGTGGCAATTGCGAATCTGCCATGGCAAGTAGCTCACATTTCCAAATGCGGGTTAATCGGCCCAAGCTCGCAATTGTCACAAGGCGAGTAGTCTAGCCCACTTCATATATATATATAAGTATTTATGCATATATATATGATGTAAATATATATATGACATCACCATGAGTGCAAACTGCCACAAGTCGGTAACCATCCTGATGTGACCTTAGATGGTTTATTGTTGTTTTACGTCCTAGCAACATCTAAGGTCATATCAGCATGGGTACCAACTTACAAGTGACAGTGTGCACTCAGGGCAACTTTATAGCACTGCCCCACTGGGGGAACAGGCCGCCAGCATCATGACCGATATCCCACTCAGTCACATTATCCTGACACTGAGCCAATGAGTCCTTGCCCAATCCTAATAATGCCGAGCGCCTGGTTAGGAAGCGACAAGTATCGATTTGTAAGTCATTGGGTTGATTCCACCAGGGTTTGAACCCACGAACCCAAGGGTTCGGATCCCCCGATCTCCCAAAACAGGAGACTCATTCGGCCATTCTCGTCTTATGACCTTTGATATTGCCAGGACATAATATTCAAACAACCAGCCAACCAACAATCTAGCAGCCTGGTCTTATTGTAAATAGTGAAGCCCACCCTGACCGGACGTCAACAAAAAATGACCGCTCCCTGCGGGAGGTAGGGGATGTGACCCCGCCTCAGTAACACACACGCACACGCATACGCACACGTACACGCACACGCACACGCGCACGCACACGCACACGCACACACCTTCCACAGCTCCTCCCCTATTCTCCTGCCGGGTACCAGATGTAGCACACCTGACCCTTAATACCCCCCCCCCCCCCCACCCCCACCACTACCGCCGCCACCACCACCCTCACTCCCCACCACCAAACTCTCCACCTTGCAACACAACCCACCTCTATTTCAACACTCGCCGTGTGTTTTCCCGGCAGCCTTTGCGTTGGTTCTGCTATCTGTGTTTTCATTGGGCACGTGTGTGCCCGCCGCTTGTTCCTTGGTGCAGTCTGATTGATGCCCAGGCTGCTCAGTCCGCTCACAATATACTGTGCAACCTGGGATAACACATTAACAGCTTGGACGGGACTATTGTATGTGTGATTACACATTTATATATTATACTATATATATATTATATATTATACATAATATATTATATATTCTTCAGAAGCTTTGGTGTGCGCGCCGAAATTACTTCGTATGTTTCACTTCAAATATCTCCAAAGTTAGCCATTTGTCATAAAGTTTAGCCCCCGCCCCCCCCCCAACTAATGAAGAGTTAGATATAATGATAAACTTGATATATTCATCGGAAAATGAAGACCAGACGGGATGGCCGAATGAGTTAAGCGTCCGTCTCTCGTGTTGGTAGATCGTGGGATTCGAACCCACGGATTCGAACCCATGTCGAGTTAAAGCAATGCCATACAAATTTATGCTTGTCGCTTCCTAGACAGGCGCTCTGCATTATTAGGATGAGGCAAGGACTGGTTGGCACAGTGTCAGGCTAATGTGACTGAGTGGGATGCTGGTGGCCTGATCTACCAGTGGGGCAGCACTATAAAGTCACCATGAGTGTGCACTGTCACAAGTCATTACCCACCCTGATATGACCATAGATGTTGCCAGGACGTAAAACTCCAACAGACTACCAACCAATCTAAAAATGATACCCACAATTCGTAAGTTATCGGACCCTGCAACTTTAAGATCAGACGCCCACTACGGTGACTCGGAAGTGGCCCCCCCCCCCCCCCACACCCCGCGGACACACACACCGCAGGGAGGTGCATTCTGGGACCTTCCACACATACTCTGCATTGCCACATTCGCCCGCCCCGTGGCAAATGCGCGAAGTGGTCACGTGCGCCGGCGGAAATCTTTTCTTTTTCTTTTTAAAAGTGGAGCAAGGGTTGGATGTTGGAGTTTTACGTCCTGGCAGGCAACATCTAGGGTCATATCAGGATGGGTACCGACTTGTGACAGTGCACACTGAAGGTAACTTTATAGTGCTGCCCCACTGGGAAATCAGGATGCCAAGCACCATGACCTGATATCCCACTCAGTCACATTATCCTGACACTGAGCCAAACAAGTCCTTGCCTTATCCTAATAATGCCGAGCGCCTAGCTATGAAGCGACAAGTATCAATTCTTAAGTCTTTGGTTTGACTCAACCAGAGTTTCAACCCATGGGTTCGAATCCCACAATCTAGCAACAAGCGAGACGAACGCTCAACTCATTCGGCCATTCCGTCTGGTCTCAAGAATTTCAGTTAAGGGGTTATGGACCCCTACTACTTTCTTCGAATACAAAAGACAGACTAGAAGTAGAAACGTACCAACACTACTGGTTTATATGTATGTTGAAAGTGTGCTTGCTTTCTAACCGACCACCTCCACAGATCGACGAATCCCCTATATCGATCGCTTTATTTGGGTCCCAACAATACCATTGTAACCATAATGTAACTCCCTAAACCGACCACCTCCCTAGATGGACCACTTAAATTCGTCGGTCCACAGAGGTTCGGTCGATTTCGTACGACGACAGGTTTTACTGTACTTATGTAATAAACCCATCCTAGATGCCTAAACCCAGACGCGTAGTACTCAGATCCAGACAGTAACAAAAAAAAGCCAGCCTCCTTCCCTTCAATATCCCACCGGCGATCATTCTGCAAAGGATTACACCTTTTTTTTATCATTTGCATTTCAACAAAATGAATTAAACTAGTGGAAAGGTTTGATTTCGAGTGCAGTACCAGTAAAATGATTATTCCATTCCCAGACGGGATGACCCAATGGGTTGAACACCTGCTTCCGGTCCAGGTCATTGGATCGTGAGGGTCACGAACCATGGGGTCAAACCCTGGCTGACTAAAGCAATGACTTAAAAATTGATACTAGCCTGGCAGTTAGTATTAGTATTACTAGGATCGGGCAAGGACTGGTGCAATGAGGAAGACCAATTGGCCGTGATTGAAATTTCCCCCGCTTAATCAACAAATGTAATGAGCCAAAATCAAACAAAAATTAAATTGAGGATCTGAGAAAGCAAGTTGGTGTAGGGCACATGTGTGTTGTTAGATGATGTAACACAGTTTTAAATGTTAAGGCTCTGTCACACATGACCGGATTGGGGAAACGGAAAGAAACCAAACAAATCTGGCAAAGTCCGCTTTGTGTCCATTGCATATCTGTTGCATATCCGTTGATATCCATTGATATCCGGCCTGATCCGTTACAAGTTTTGAGCATGGACTGACCTATGCGGTTATTATCCGTTACCATCCATTCCCCGTCCGTTACATATCCATTACACGTATGTTACCCGTCCGTTACCCGTCTGTTACATAATCGATACATTTCAAGTCCGAATAACACCGGACTAGAATATTCTTTGTCTGGTTCTGGCCATTGCTCAATCCGCCATAGTGTGACAGGCACTTTAAGAAAGGAATAACTGGTTCAAATAACTGCTATATGAATTAATATGGGACTAATGGTCTTTCGTTGTTTACAAAGGCAACCACAAACCCTACCCAAACCACACCGCAACCTCCATCCTCACCCCTCAACCAATACCACCCCTCAACTGCAACCCCAACCCCAACTTCAACCCCATCCACACCTCACCGCCAGCCCCACCCCTCAATACCCACCCCCATCGCCACCCCGAACCTCACCTCCATCCCTATCCCCACCCTTACATATATGGGGATGGGGTTGTGGATGGAGGTGAGGGTGGGGTTGTGGATGGAGATGGAGGTGAGGGTGGGGATGGATGTGTGGGGCTGCGGCTGGGGCTGCGGCTTGGGGTTGGAGATGAGTGTTGAGTGGGGATGGGGCTTAGGGTTGGAGATGAGTGTTGAGTGGGGATGGGGTGGGTGGTGAGGTGTGAGAATGGGGATGGAGGTGGAGATGGGGATGGGGGTGGGGGTGGTGATGGAAATGGGTGGTGGTGATGGAGATGGGGTGGGATGGAGATGGGGTGGGGATGGGGATGGAGATGGGGGTGGAGATGTGGGTGGTGGTGGTGATGGTGATGGGGGTGGGGGTGGTGAGTGGGGGGTGGTGATGGGGGTGGTAGATGTGGGTGGTGATGGTGATGGGGGTGGGGGTGGTGATGGAGATGGGTGGTGGTGATGGAGATGGGGGTGGGATGGAGGTGGGGGAGGGGATAGAGATGGGGGTGGTGGTGGTGATGGGGGTGGGGATGGGGATGGGGATGGAGATGGGGCTGGGGTTGGGGATGGAGATGGGCGTAGAGATGTGGGTGGTGGTGGTGATGGGGGTGGGGGTGGTGATGGGGGTGGAGATGTGGGTGGTGATGGTGATGGGGGTGGGGGTGGTGATGGAGATGGGTGGTGGGGGTGGAGATGGGGATGGAGGTGGGGATGGAGATGGGGATTTAGCTGGGGATGGAGGTGGATGTGGGGATGGAGGTGGGTGTGGGGATGGAGGTGGATGTGGGGATGGAGGTGGATGTGGGGATGGAGGTGGGTGTGGGGATGGAGGTACATGTGGGGATGGAGGTGGATGTGGGGATGGAGGTGGGTATGGGTGTTGAGGTTGGGGGATGGTGATGTGGATGGGGGTGAGGAGGCTGTGGAAGTTGGGGACCTGCTCCAGTCTGCTGGCCCACCTCACAGACTGACGTGCCGACGCTGGTTCCTGGCGCTGACCTTTCTAGGTGTGCGAGGCTCCAGCTGTCTCAACCTCAGCTGCCCCCTTCTCTCCTCTCCACCAGCGAGCTGCTCAGCAACTGTAACAACTGAGTCACCCGGCTATTGGAGCTGCTCGGGTGATAAAGCAGTTCCACATTCTCAACTAAAAAACACTTTTTTCTTCTATTTTTAAAAAGAAAAAAAATTCTTCTTTTCATGCCTAGCAATACTTTGTAAAAGTGGCTCAACGAGATATGGCCTTACTACTCTTAGGCTTCCTCAAATATATATAAAATGTATATACACATATATGTAAACATAGATCGACATATAATATATATATATATATATATATATATATATATATATATATATATATATATATATATATAAATCTAGACAGAGGTATGTGCTTTAAGATGATTTATCCGAATACAAATCATGCTCAGGGGTAAACTGTGATAATGTATTAATTAATGTATTAATTATTTATATATCAGTCAATTATTATTGTCGAGGGGTGATGAAAATCGGAAATATTGCGCCGAGAGCGGGAATTGAACCCACATCTCTTGCATTCCGGGCCTGTGTACTAAGCATTACACCGCCTAGGCTCCCTGATATCACCACCGTCTGAGAGGGCACTGCAGACTACTAGTACTACATTATCAACTCTTACTTGTCTACGTTGCAGGGTAGCTCTTAATGGTGTAGCCACTATTGTGTTTATATATTATATATTCATAATTATTTAGGTTGGAAAAAAACCCTCATTGAGATAGCATGATTGTCTAGTGCATATGGTAATCGTTTCCCATGTGTGTCAATAACATAGATAGCACAAATATATATGGCTTAGCAGCACCAACAAAGGTGCATAAAAGTGTATTTTCTTTGTTTTTGTTTTATATTCCTTTAATAATACGGGGAAATTATATACAATTGGCCTCCCGCCTTCAGCCCCCCCCCCCCCAACAATCAGCTCACCCCCTACACCCCCCCCCCTCTCCTTCTTGGGGAGCCCCATTTAGATTTCAATACACTCTGATCTTGTATGATAATTGATAGTTATTAGTTGGTTGGTTATTGGAGTTTGACATCCTGGCAACATCTAAGGTCATCTCAGGATGGGTACTGACTTGTAACGGTGCACACCCATGGTGACTTTATAAGTGCTGCCACACCGGGAAATCAGGCCACAAGCACCATGACCTGATATCCCACTCAGTCACATTATCCGGACACTGAGCTAACCAGTTGTTGCCCTATCCTATTAGTAGTAATCTCGAGCGCCAGGCTAGGAAGCGACAAGTATCAATTTTATAAGTCATTGGTTTGACTCGACCGGAAACCGAACTCTACCAATTCGATTACCGTGCCCCATACAGAGTTTATTAAGTCACGATTAATTTTTTTTTAATTAAAAAAAATTAATATTTTCTTTTTATCTGTTTATATCTGCTCTTAAAACACCCACACCCACCATTCACACCCACCTCCCACCGTCCCACCCCCATCCCCCCATCCCCACCCCCACTGCAGCCTAACCCTGCCTTCCCATCTGCCTACGGGGTGCAGGCCATACCTTTCAACCGCTGCGCATCAGAACGATATATCACAATTCTACACAGCTAGGGGAGGATGAGTACTCACAGAGAAAATCACTCAAATAAAAAAAGTAACAACCGAAGACACATCCTTTTGGCCCCAAGAGGTGACAGAAGAATAATCGGGTACACTACAAAGGGGAATGGCATTCTGCCACACACTAACAAGATGCTCACACAGACCAGACGGGGTGGCCGAATGAGTGGAGCGCCCGTCTCCTGTTTTGGGAAGATTGGGAGATCCGAGCCCATGAGTTTGTGGGTTCGAATCATGGTCAAGTCAAACCAATGACTTAAAAATTGACACTTGTCATTTTATAGCCTGGCGCTTGGTATTATTAGGATAGGGCAAGGACTGGTTGGCTCAGTGTCAGGATAATGTGACTGAGTGGGATATCATGTCATGGTGCTGGCAGCCTGGTTTCCCAGTGGGGCAGCACTATACAGTTGCCATGTGTGCGCACTGTCACAAGTCAGTACCCATCATGATATGACCTTAGATGTTGCTAGGACGTAAAATAACAAACAAACAAATGCTCACAGACAAGCCAGCACCAGACAGGATGGCCGAATGAGTTCCGTTTCCCTTTTTGGTAGATCGTGGGATTCAAATCCCCGGGTTCTGGTGCGTACTGACTTGTGACAGTGTGCACTCATAGCAACTTTATAGTGGTGCCCCACTGTTCAACTCATTCGGCCATCCCGTCTGATGGTGGTGGTAGTGGTGGTGGTGGTGGTGATGATAATGACAATGATGACAAGAACAACAGGAACAACAAGAACAACAGGAACAAGAACATGAACAAGAACAGGAACAAGAACAGGAACAAGAACAGAACAGGAAAAACAGGAACAACAGGAACAAGAACAGGAACAAGAACAGTAACAAGAAAGTAACAAAATGAACAAGAACAGGAACAACGGGAACAAAAGGAACAAGAACAGGGAAAAAAGGAACACCTGGAACAAAAGGAACAACAAGAACAACAGGGGTCGTGGGTTCGAATCCTGGTCGAGTCAAACCAATGTCTTACAAATTTATACTTGTCGCTTCCTAGCCAGGCGCTCAGCATTATTAGGATAGGGCAAGGAGCAGTGGAATGAGGAAGACCAGTCGTCTGCTACTGAAATTTCCCCTGCTTAAACAACTAATGTCACCAAAAAAAACCAGGAACAACAGGAACAACAAGAACAAGGGGAAACAAGAAGAATCACAGAGTAGGCGAGCGAGTGGAAGAAAAGAAAAGTCAAGTAAAGAGACATTATCACCATCATCATCATCATCATCATCATCATGCTGTCGGTCGCGATGCGACAAAGAGTGCTTTCATTACTTGACTGCCACTCTCCATTTAGCGACATTTCATGAAAGCTGCCTGCAAAAGTGTTGAAGTGCTGCTGGCTTTTGCCAGTTACCAGCGGCACTCTCTCGGGGAGCAAATAGAGGTTTCACACCGGCAAGAACATGTCAAGACAGGCGCAAAACTATCTGTCCCTGCAGTAGCTGGTCGGGAGATGTTGGGAGTTCCATACATCAACTGCCCTTAATGCTGCCACAGTGACATGGTTTTCTGTTTAGGGTTTGCTCCTTTAGCCTTCAGTTCTGTCAAGAACCTGTACCACAAGGCAGTGGTTTACAACTCTGCAGGGCAGGGGCGTCAAACTCCCTGAGCTATTGCTATACCTGCAATACCTGAATACCCTAAATCGGTCCACAGCAACAAAAAGCGAACATTATATAATAAAATATTATGCAACTATAGACAATACTCATCATGCTCGCACATTAAGAGATGCACTGCTTGCCCATTTGGGCATGGTACACGCGTCGTCAGGGTTGTTTACCTAATATAATAAATACACTTCTAACCCACATTAGTATTACTGAGTCTAATTTCTTTTTCAATATATAAATTATGACAGCCATGAAGTGTTATTGAAATTATATTTGAATTTGTTCACTTACTACATATCTCAAAATAAATAGATGGGCTTTTCCAATGCGTCAAATAGTTTGATAGAACTTAGAAGTGGGTTACTTTGTATGTGTTGTCATAACTACACACAAACAATTTTACCTTTGGTTTACCTTCATTTCAAAAGCTCACTCTGGTTTTAGTAATTTAAAGGCAGCAGAATACTTACTTGTAAATTGTTCTCGGGGCCAGTTGCCACCCAGAGCTTCGTTAAATTCCTTACCAGCACCACCCGTCCCCTTACCAATGGGCCGGAACCCCAGCCCCGAACGGTGAAACTTGACATTATCGCCACAGAAGGAATATTACTCCGGTCACAAGCCTGATAATGTATCCATCACAACAGTTTAAAAGCTTCAGCTAATTCCGTGATCGAATATACTATAGCTGTGTTTACATGGGCGAGTGAAGCCGCGTCATATAAATCGCCTTGTCTAGTTCGGCTCACATTTGCCGTGTAGATGTGCCGCTGAGGCGGATTAGGGCTGATTCGCCTCATCTAGTTCGCTTCAAGTAAACCACGTCGCGAGGTAGTCCAGATGAACCAAACTAGCTTAAGTCGGCCCAAGTTACCAGTGTGAATGGTAGCGGCTTAGATGAGCCGGATTAAGGACGTCACAGTCGAGACCTGAGTTTGTTGACTTTCCAGTAAATTTGCTCTATGGACCTGCTAGAGGTGCACAGATATTTTTTTCATGACTTATTTTAAGGTTTTCACTGCCCAGCAGAAGTTTTGACTGTTCCAAACCAATACGATTCAGTCCATACATATCTAGGTCGAACCCACACTCTCTCGTGGCGACGTCGACTAACCGAAACTGGCGCTGGTTAGTCTGGACTTGCTCATGTGCAGATATTGATTTCCGCCTTAAACTGCTCCGTGTGTGGACATGACACTAGTTCGCTTCATATAATTCGCTCTGTCTAAATCGGCTTACAATTGCCCGTGTAAACACAACTTTAGACTAGTTAGAGAAGATGCAATGCGAATGACGAAGCTGGGGTGGCTACCAAGCTACATACGAAGCTGCCCACGTGCACATAAAACAGTGTTTGGTTTCTGGCTGAGTAACCTTCCAAGGCAATCATCATAAAGCACGCACCTAGAGTACACCTCTACCACTGGAGCCTCACTTTGACCCACCTCTGTCGCCTCGAGTTTTGACCCGTGCGTGTGTGTGTGTGTGTGTGTGTGTGTGTTCGATTACAAAGTTATTAAGTCAGCTTAAAAGAGAAATTCCTTCTTTTGCTGGCATTTATATATTTTCTGAAAATGCATACATGCTGAAAATGTTTGTGTGTGTTTGAGTTTTCGCTGTGTGCTTGTGTGTGCTTGTGTGTGTTTGTGTGTGTTTGTGTGTGTTTGTGTGTGTTTGTGTGTGTTTGTGTGTGTGTTTGTGTGTGCTTGTGTGTATTTGTGTGTATTTGTGTGTATGTGTCTGTGTTTGTCTGCACATGTGGCTATGTTGTGTTTGTGTGTGTCTATAAATGTTTGTTTGTGTACGTTTGTGTATGCTTATGTATGTTTGTGTATATGCATGTGGCATGTTTATGTATATTATGTATTTGTGTGTTTGTATATATATGTGTTTGCATGTGTACGTGTGTGTACTTGTAAGTAAGTTTTCGCGAAAAACAGTTTTCTTTTCTGGTATTTATTTCTGTTCTGGAAATATACAGTTCTGTTCTGAAAATACACACCCCACCCAGTCTGTGTGTGTGTGGGGGGGGGGGGGCAGTTGTGTGGGATGTGGTGGGGCGTGTGTGGGGGGGGGGGGCAGGGGTTGTAGTGGTCAGCTTTATTTAGGTGGCATAGATTATGACATGGTGCTGACAGGCAACCGACGACAACCCCATCTAGCGGAGGCTTTATGCACCTCCGCCGCCTTCTCTCTCCACACCCACAAACCCCACTCCCACCCCGCCACACCCACACGCATGCGCGCGGCACACTTCCTACCGCCAGGGTTGCCAACTTTGACAAACCGGAAGATCTTAAGGGATGTTATATTGGAGGGTCTGGGGGTAATCTCCCAGAAATTTGTTAAAATCTTAAATGGCTCTCGGTGTATTTTGGACACAATAATTCATCAAATTGATATAATATTACTATATTAATCGTATTGCAGGGTTCCCCGCATTGGAAACTGAAAAACCGGAAGATCAGCGTAAGGTGCTGATGGGGACATGAAATATCGTAAACCGCACGGTGAAACCTTAAGGGTTGGCAACCCTGTACCGCCCTCTGGCGAGTAACGAACGGTCAGGTGTGGACAGCTGAGCTGCTAGAGGTAACCTCAGGTATCACCTTTGGGCGGGTGTGAACCCCCCCCCCCCGTTCCCCCCTCGCCCCCCCCCCCCCACACACACACTCGGCACCTCCAGGGGGCGCTGCATTGGGGGTTGGGGGGTTGGGGGTTGAGGGTGGTGGAAGGGATGCAAGGAACGAATGTGTGTTGCTGTGGAGGTGGAGGGGGTTGGAGGTGGGGTTGGAGGTGGAGGTGGAGGGGCTCCAGTCCCCTTACCATATGATTTCAATAAACATAAATCTAATCAAAACAGATGAGTGAATAGCATGCGTATGCACAGTAAGTAGTGTTCTTTATGTAGGTAGAGATAGAAGTGGAGGCGTGGAGTTCTATATGAGCAATTTAGTCGTTGTCTATGTGCGCACTGTAGCCGGCTATGTGGGAGTGGTAGTCAGTTATGTGAGCAATGTAGTTGGTTATCTGAGCAATGTAGTTGGTTATGTGAGGAACGAAGTGGGTTATGTGAGCAATGTAGTTGGTTATGTGAGCAATGTAGTCGGTTATGTAAGCAATGTAGTCAGTTATGTGAGCAACGTAGTGTGTTATGTGAGCAACTTATGTGCGCAATGTAGTTGGTTATGTGAGTGATGTAGTTTGTTATGTGAGCAATGTAGTCGGTTATGTGAGCAATGTAGTCGGTTATGTGAGCAACGTAGTCGGCTATGTGAGCAACTTAGTGGGTTATGTGAGCAACTTATGTGTGCAATGTAGTTGGTTATGTGAGTGATATAGTTGGCTATGTGAGCGATGTAGTCGGTTATGTGAGCAATGTAGTCAGTTATGTGAGTGATGTAGTCGGTTATGTGTGCAATGTAGCCAGTTATGTGAGCAATGTAGTCAATTATGTGAGCAACATAGTCAGTTATGTGTGCAATGTATTCGGTTATGTGAGCAATGTAGTCAGCTATGTGAGCAATGTAGTTGGCTATTTGTGCAATGTACTCGGTTATGTGAGCAATGTAGTCGGTTATAGGAGCAATGTAGTTGGCTATGTGTGCAATGTAGTTGGTTATGTGAGCAACGTAGAGGGTTATGTGAGCAATGTAGTCATCTATGTGTGCAATGTAGTCGGTTATGTGAGCAATGTAGTTGGTTATGTGAGCAATATAGTTGGTTATGTGAGCAATGTAATCGGTTATGTGAGCAATGTAGTGGGTTATGTGAGCAAAGTAGTCAGCTATGTGAAATGTAGGTGATTATGTGAGCAATGTATGTGTGCAATTTTTTTTTCTTTTTTGCCATAACGCGCTGGCATTAAAGGCCAGAAGAGGATCTGTAAGTTAATCTGTAAGGTACTCGGTTATTGAAGATTTGTCAGTGTGAGCATGTAGTCATTGTGACTGTACGGTTATTGAGCATTAGTCCCTAGTGCATGTACCGCTAGTTCCCCCCCCCCCCCCACCTACACACATTAAATTAATTAGAATCATAAGTCCTTCATTGGCGCAGTGAGCTCTGGGTGAGTTTTGTGGTAAAAGTGGCCAGTGGAAGTTTTAGAAAGACAGATGGTGGCACAAATGGCTGGTGGAAGAGTTAGCACGACGAAACCCAAAACTACACTGGGTGCCGGCAGCCACATTACACTGGGTGCCGGCAGTGCCCCATAGGCCTACATACATACAGATCCATACTTTGTTTGTTATTGTTTTACGTCCTAGCAACACCTACAGTCATATCAGGATGGGCACCGACATGTGACAGTACAAACTCATGGTGACTTTATAGTGCTGCCCCACTCGGAAATCAGGCCATAAGCACTATGATCTGATGTCCCATACAGTCATATTATCCTGACACTGAGCTAACCAACCCTTGCCCTACCCTATTAATGCCGAGCGCCAAGCTAGGCACTGGACAAGTATTAATTGGTCATTGGTTTGACTCAACTGGGAATCGAACTCCCGATCTCCCACATGGGAGGCCTGCGCTCTACCGATTCGGCCATCGCATCCAGTAGGGGATGCATGCTCACACATTTGATATACATATCGGGGTGTATGTTGGATGTATGCTTAGCCATGAGACAGGAATATGCTGTCATGACTTTCAGACTTGGCTATGGTAGTAAAGGGGAGGGGTGGGGGGGGGGGAGTATAAACTATACTATGCGTCGCTCGGAGCATTATATGTAATACATATATATATAATGTATCATTTTCAGATTTGTATTGCCTTCCTTCCGGTGTAGCTGGGAAAGGTTCTCCGCTATAATTTGGTTGTTTGTTTGTTGGTTTATGTCCTAGCAACATCAAAGGTCATGTCAGGATGGGTACCGACTTGTGACAGTGCACACTCATGGCGACTTTATAGTGCTGCCCCACTGGGAGACCAGGCCACCAGCACCATGACCTGATATCCCACTCAGTCACATTATCCTGACACTGAGCCAACCAGTCCTCACCCTATCCTAATAATGCAGAGCGCCTGGCTAGGAAGCAACAAGTATACATTTTTAAGTCATTGCTTTGACTCGACCAGGGTTCGAACCCACAATCCCACGGTCTACCAACACGGGTGCCGGACGCTCTAACTCATTCCACCATCCCGTCTGGTCGATATAAATTGGGGGCATGCTGCCCTTCCGGCAGGCCCCAGTAAATATAAATGTATATATACACGTGAACCTACTTGCCGGAAGTTAAAAACTGCCATGCCCCCCCCCACCCCAAATACACACACCCACCGCAACATTTAACTAGGTTTCATGGAGGGTCTTTTCTTTTCGCGGTTCAGTGCTTCGTGCTCTTTTGCACATAACAATCATATATAAATTGTTTGGTTGTTGGGGCAGCACTACAACGTCACCATGAGTGTGCACTTTCACAAGTCAGTACCCATCCTGATATGACCTTAGATGTTGCCAGAACGTAAAACCTCAACAATCAACCAACCAACGCACCAACCAGTGCCACAGCAATGACAACAGATTTTATTCAGTGAATAAACTATATTTACAACACCAAAACTGAATAACTGAGGTTGTTGGTTGGTTGTTGGAGTTTTACGTCCTGGCAACATCTAAGGTCATATCAGGACGGGTGATAACTGAGGTTCTTGCGCATTGTTGCTCGAGGCAGCGGCCGGGTGGAGGGTGGAGGCGGGAGTATGTGTGTGTGTGGGGGGGGGGGGTGTAAGGAGGGGGTGAGAGGGGTGTCTGGGAGGGGGATGAGGTGTTAGGAATGTGGGTATAGTGGCATTACCCACAGCTCTTACCTGTCGTCTCAGCTGCCTCCAGGGTGCTGATGGTATCGTTGAGAGGTTCTGGCGAGGGGGGGGGGCTGGGCGGGGGAGGATGCGGGTAAGGGGGGGGGGGAGTGGTTTTGTCCCCTACTTTCCCTAACCCTCCCCAGGCTAGTCAGATTTCACCGCCGACTGACTACCCACCAGCCACCAGCCTACTTACAATGCTGGGTTTCAACCGGGCCGATGGCACCCGACTTGGGCTGGGGTAGTTTATGCCGACAGCAGTCAAGCCAACCATGTGCATTCGCGCAGACAGGCCCGATGTATTTCAACTCTCTGTTTATTTAAACTAGGCAAATTTCAAACGCGGACAATTAATCTTCCTCATTCCATGCTCTCCTTGCACTATCCTAGTAATGCCGAACACCAGGCTAGGTTGCAAAATGCATTATATAATTAGGATAGGACAAGGACAGGTTGGCTCAGTGTCAGGATAATGTGACTGTGTTGGATATCGGGATATGGTGCTTGTGGCACAATTTCCCAGTGGGGCAGCACTATAAAGTCACCATGAGTTCGCACTGTCACATGCACTACCTGTCCTGATATGACCTTGCTAGGATGGAAAACAAACAACAACAACAACAACAACAACAATGAGCATACATCCCGTTGTGTATGTCCCATCAGTGAGCATACATTCACCCCGGTTCTCCCTCCTCCCCGTCCATCCCGCTAGTCGGCGCCGCGCATTCTGCTCTGGTGCGAGTTGTAGAAGTAAAGACAAGTCAACACGTGGTTTGTCAACGTGGGCCGGATTACCAGGGTAAACACGAGTCGCCATGGCAACGCTGGTAAATCACAACTGACGTCTACAAATTCACCACCACGGAGGAGCGGGGTGTGGGGTGTGGGGTGCGGTGCGGTGTGGGTGGGTGGGTGGGTGGCGTAGGTGTGTGTGTGGGGGGGTGGGGGGGGGGGGGGGTGCGCCGATCAACGTCACTGAGACACCAACACATCACATGGCCGGTAGAGAAGCTGACCCCTGGCCCCGGAAGTGGAAACATGGAGGCAGGTCACGTGACGGACGCGCGTCTGTGTGGCGGTGGCTGGGAGTAGGTAGCTGGTAAATAGTGCGGTGGTTGGTGGGATCTCCACAACTCAACTACGACAGTGTCGTACTTTACAATAGGCACGTTCCGAGTTCCGGTCCATCAGGAAGGACTGGGGCTGCGACCCAGCACGGTTTAAGCTAAGATTCCTTATACGCTGTATGCGGCATGCGAAGGTGAATGCGAATGCGAATAAAAATAAAAAAGCATGTAAATGAATAGTGGTGCTTCCATACCTCCGAATGCGAATGCGAAGGAGGCAAATGAATCGACCCATGGACCGATCGGTGCGCCATGCGAATGCGAATACTATTGCGTTTGCCATAGAAAACAATACTGTTCCTTCAAAATTTGGAGGAAAAACCATATATCTACGCCGCATATACGACATTCGCATGCCGCATGCCGCATACCGTGTATAAGGAATCTTAGCTTTAAGCTAAGATTCCATATACTCGGTATGCGGTATGCTAATGCGAATGTGAATGCAACAAAAATTGGAAAAGCATGTAAATACACAGTGTGCTTCCATATGTCCGAATGCGAATGCGAATACGGCAAGTGGATCTGGCTCTGTACCAATCGGTGCGAATGCGAATGCGGCTCCTTTCCCATAGACAGGGATGAAAGTGGTCTCCGGGAAAAAAAGCGGAAATGCTGATATTCTCCCATAGGTTTAGCATTATCAGGGAATCGCGGAAAAATACCGGAAGTCAGGTCTGAATTATCGCCCATATCTAACAATTTCTTGCTTAGGTTTTATGTTCTAACTACATCTAAGGTCATATAAGAACGGGATTCGAACCACCGAACTGTTGTCCTATATACATCCCATCTTTTGAAATGTTGTTTAACATTGATCGGTGGATATAAGAAATCCCGGAAATCCGCGAAACCGCGGAGGTCTTTCATCTCTGCATAGAGTAACTTACAACGAAAATAGAATGGATATCTATGGCGCATGCTGCATTCGCATACCCCATATATGGAATCTTAGCTTTACAGGGCGAAAATTGGGAGCAATGCCCCCCCCCCCCCCTCCGCCATCCTTTATTATAGACTCAATATATCAACCTTACGTCGCAACACGTCCACACACTTCCTGATGACCAATCTTGATAGGGTTCTTATCTGTGTATAATGGAGATTGCCGTTAAATTAATCAGTTAGCTTACTGTGTGGCAGCTTACTGAGTGACAGCTTACTGTGTGACAGCTTACTGTGTGACCGCTTACTGTGTAACAGTTTACTGTGTAACCGCTTACTGTATGGAAGCTTACTGTGTGGCAGCTTACTGTGTGACAACTTACTATGTGGCACCTTACTGTGTGGCATATTACTTTGTGATAGCCTACAGTGTGGCAGCTTACAGTTTGGCAGCTTACAGTGTGGCAGCTTACTGTGGCATCTTACTGTGTGGCATCTTACTTTATGGCATCTTACTGTATGGCATCTTACTGTATAGCATCTTACTGTGTTGCATCTTAGTCTTACTGTATAGCATCTTACTGTGTTGCATCTTAGTCTTACTGTATAGCATCTTACTGTGTGGTATTTTACTGTGTGGCTTCTTAGTCTTACTGTATGGTATCCTAGTGTATGGCATCTTACTGTGTGGGATCTTACTGTTAGGTATCTTACTTTATGGCATCTTACTGTATGGCATCTTACTGTGTCGCATCTTAGTCTTACTGTATGGCATCTTTCTGTGTTGTATCTTACTGTATGGTATCTTACTGTGTGGCAGCTTACTGTATGGCATCTTACTGTATGGCATCTTACTGTGTAGCATCTTCCTGTATGGCATCTTACTGTACAGTATCATATTGTATGGTATCTTACTCTGTGGCATCTTAGTCTTACACTATGGCATCTTACTGTGTGGCACCTTACTGTATGTATGGTATCGTACTTTATGGCATCTTACTGTATGGCATCTTACTGTATGGCATCTTACTGTGTTGCATCTTAGTCTTATTGTATGGCATCTTACTATGTGGTATCTTACTGTATGGTATCTTACTGTGTGGCAGCTTACTGTATGGCATCTTACTGTGTGGCATCTTACTGTATGGCATCTTACTGCATGGTATCTTACTGTATTGTATGTTACTGCACGGTATCTTACTGTATGGTATTTTATTGTATGGCATCTTACTGTATGGTATGTTACTATATGATATGTTATTGTATGGCAGCTACCATGCGGACATTCCCAACTGAAATATAGCTCACGACCACATTTCTAATCTACCTCATTGCAAGCCGAGACCGGGAGGGGGAGGTGAGGGGAGGTGAGGGGAGGTGAGGGGAGGGGAGGGGATTGTAGGGCAGGGAGGGGAGGAGCGGCGGGGAGAGGAGAGGACGGGAGGGCAGAGGAGGGGAGAGGATGGGAGGGACGGGGGGAGGGGAGGGGAGGGGAGGGGAGGGGAGGGGAGGGGAGGGAGAGGAGAGGAGAGGAGAGGAGAGGAGAGGAGAGGAGAGGAGAGGAGAGGAGAGAGAGGAGAGGAGAGGAGAGGAGAGGAGAGGAGAGGAGAGCACGCGGAGAGGAGAGGAGAGGAGGAGAGGAAAGGAGAGCACCGGAGAGGAGAGGAAAGCACCGGAGAGGAGAGGAGAGGAGGGCAGAGGAGAGGAGAGGAGAGGAGAGGAGAGGAGAGGAGAGGAGAGGAGAGGAGAGGAGAGGAGAGGAGAGGAGACGAGACGAGACGAGACGAGACGAGACGAGACGAGACGAGACGAGAGGAGAGGAGGGGATGAAGGAGGGTGATGGTGAGAGGGGAGGGGAGGGATGGGTAGGGGGGCGATGGGGGAGGCGAGGGATGGGTAGGGGGTGGTGGGGGGTCTCTGCAGTGATATAAATGTAATAAGAGCATTGAAATAACGCGGACTCCCTACGAGTGTGGTTAAGCCGGGCTCCTGTCCCATTACCTGTACACGGCCGTCTGTAATTACTGTAACTTAGTGTAAGCGTGCTGGAATAGCCGCATCATGCCTGATGGAAGCAGCAGACATGACAGCGACGCGCCCCCTGCTGAACCCAGCACGTGACTCCTAGTCACGTGACCCGGAACACGTGACAGTCAATGAGTGACTGGCTTGCCGTATGTCCCTGCCCCCCCCCCCTACCCCCACCAACCGCAACCCGGATCCTATTAAGAGCGTGTGTCAAGGAAATAACAACGTTCTCACCTCAGGCTGCTTTTGAGTGCCCGTCCAGTCGTTTGCCGGATAGCATTTCAGGTTTGCCAACAGCAGATGACTTTTGTTTTGCTTCAGTGGGTACGAATTACTATACATTTTTCAATAAAAAAATAAGAACAATGTCCAGTGAAAAGGAACATGAATGCTTCACATTTCCGTCCGAACTGCAGACGACAATTAGTGGGAGCAGACGACAATTAGTATAAGAGCAGACGACAAATTGAATTGACTCAATGACTTGCTGACTCGAGTTTTGAGCGTAGCACCCCTCACGCCGCTGCCCCTTGCTCCCCCCCCCCCCATCCCCCCGTCACACATTTAGGTAAAAATTAATGTTAAAAATTCAATGAAAAAGGACATTTATACTTCAAATTTCGGCCCGATTGCAGACGACTTACATTAGTAGAAGCAGACGACAAGTTGAATGATTCAATGTCTTGGTTTCTCGAGTTTAGAACCTCCCACACCTCACGCCGCTGCCCACCCGGACCCCCACCCATATCTCCACCCCGTCAGACATTCGTTGGAAATAAGAACAATTTTCAATGAAAACGAACATTTATGCTATTCCCCCGGTCACACCCACACCCACACCCACATCAACCCACACACCACATCCCCACCGACACCCCCCCAAACACCCACATCCAGACAACCCACACACAAATACCCCCCACGCACCCCCCCCCCCCCAGACGCACACACAGGTCGGCAACCAGCTGCAGCGTCTTCCGGCGGGAACGCTGCCCGAGGGGTGAGGGGGTGGGAGGACTTCCTGTGGGCTGCAGAGTGATGGAAGGCGGTGTGATCCAGGTCGGGTCGCTAAGGTTACCGGCGGGTTGATGTTGGGGCTCCCTGTCATTGTTGTTCTGCCGGACGGTGGTGGTGGTGGTGGTGGTGGTGGTGGTGGTGGTGGTGGTGATGGGAGGGGGGGGGGTGGTATCAGGGGAATGCTGTTGTCGAGGGGGCGTGGCTGGTTACAGGCACACGACTGAGTTATATGACACAATGTCGGCACATGCTCCACCTCCTCAGCGGGTCACAGTCGCGACTTGTCCACCCCCTCCCCCCCACACACTCCCCCCCTCCCCTGCTTCCTCTAACCCCTTCCCCTCCCTCTCCTCCCAACACCGCCAACTCCCAACTCTACCCCGCCCGCTCACCGATGATGTAAAGTCCGTCAAAAACTTAACGTTCCACCGTCCGATAAAACTCATTAAAAGTTTCAGATTTGCAATATAAAAACACTTATCTAGATTTGAAATCTACATCTCCAACTTATTGAGTATTTTTTGCTACATAGAAGGACATGTTACACCAATTTAAAGTTGCATGGTCCGGTCTGATAAAATAGTTATATTTCAAAACCAAATCACTTCTTTACATTTGATTCTATTTATCCAACTTAGATACTGGTGCATTAACTAGTGATCTGGGACAGCTAAATGACTGAAACATACAATCCTCCAAGCATTGTTTATCCCATCATTACTAACAACCTACTTACTCAAACTACTTCATGTAGTCAAAAAACACACCTGAGGTAAGCATAACCATATAAGCTAGCCACACTCTATCTAACAGAATAAACAAGCCATTCTACTAACACTCACTCCATCTCAAAATGTTAACTCCAACAACATGATAGTTTTGCAATTCACAACATAGTAGGCATACAAACCTATGAAGGAAAACTATGCACCTAACCACTCCGTAATGTAAAGGTCTAATCAATACACATGTATGTATCAGGTGTGTAGGAATACAACATATAACTGCTATTTTTGTATGTGAATTGTCAAACTATACCATATGTAAGTCTTTGAATGTTTGATATTGTTATTTCAGCTGATTTGGGCTAGCTGCATATATTGTAAATAACTGTATTGTCACATGGCTGGAAGACCAGTGCCACGGCGCTGACAAAAGACTTTATTCAATGAATAAACTATATTTACAACAACAACAAAATGTGCAGAATAATCAGTGGATGTATTACTTCATCTCTGTGGATACCTATTTTGAGAAATCCATTAGACAGGGAAGTCATTAACCAAATAGGTCAATCTCATGACCTGAATATGCTTTCCCTCATTCCCAGTGCCATATATGGATTTTGTCAGGTTCCAGGAAACATGGTAGAAGTTTAATGGCACCCTACCCAACCTCCCACAATGGGTCAATCATGTGGTCAGTCTATGCCTACCCACTCTAGCATACAGACGCCTTTGGGGTGATATGATAGATACAAGATGTTTAAAGTTATGACCCAGATGTCTCCCTAGATCCTCAATTCACCCTATTCACTTGACAGTTTGGTGCAACGTGTGGGAATGACCCTCACGCGCCCGTGGCGTGTGCCTATCGTTCGCATTACGTTATTCCAGCGCCTCTAACGTATCTCGACGTGCTCCTAACCTCGCAATAATGTTGGCACCCGCGCGTTGTCACACGTCAAAAGTTTTGTGCAAGCACAAAACTTCGCTGATACCCTGATGCGCTCCGCCGACCGTCGCCGACCGTCACCATAGATCAACGAATGCCAACGTGGGCCTAACGCGCGCCGAACGCGCGCCTAACGCTTCCTGACGTATCCCGATGTTGCGCCAAAAAATCACATATGTCGACGCGCATTGGTGAGAAGCGTCGTAATGTGACAGCACCATTACGCATTAGGTAAATCAGAACACCTCACGCCTAAGAACACGCCTAGGTTCAGGCCGGCACCCGCCCGGCCCCTTGTCCGTGCCAGATACGGTCAACACAGACTGACCGGGGCAGAGGTGCCAGGCCGGAGGTGGGGCTGGACACGACCCAGTTCATTAGGGAGACGGGGGACAAGGGTTATCGCAGTGCAATCCAACAGGGCGCCCCCTGCCAGCACAGAGTCATACTAAGTGTGACCGCAGCGCCACCATTAGGCACCATTAGACATACATTAGACAAAGGCATTGGGGCAAGGGCCGGGAGGCGAATATGGGCTGGGGGAGGGAGGGGAGGGGAGGGGAGGGGAGGGGAGGAGGGGAGGGGAGGGGAGGGGAAGGGAGGGGAGGGGAGGCGAGGGGGGAGGGGAGGGGGGAGGGGAGGGGAGGGGAGGGGAGGGAGGGGAGGGGAGGGGGGGGGGGAGGAGGGGAGGGGGGGGGAGGGGAGGGGGGGAGGGGAGGGAGGGGAGGGGAGGGGGGAGGAGGGAGGGAGAGGGGGGGAGGGGGGGGAGGGGAGGAGAGGGGAGGGTGAGGAGAGGGGAGGGGGAGGAGAGGAGAGGGGGAGGGAGGAGGAGGGGGAGGAGAGGGAGAGGGGGAGGAGGGGGGGGGAGGGAGGGGGAGGAGAGGGGGGGGGAGGAGGGGAGGGGAGGGGGAGAGGAGGGGAGGGGAGGGAGGGGGAGGGGAGGGGGGGGAGGGTAGGGGAGGGAGGGAGGGGAGGGGAGGGGGAGAGGAGGGGAGAGGACGGGAAGGAGGGGAAGGAAGGGAAGGAAGGGGAAGGAAGAGGAAGGAAGAGGAAGGAAGGGGAAGGAAGAGGAATGAAGGGGAAGCAAGAGGAATGAACGGGAAGCAAGGGAAAGAAAGGGGAAGCAAGGGGAAGCAAGGGAAAGGAAGGAAGGGGAAGGAACGAAGGGGAAGGACGGAAGGGGAAGGTAGGAAGGGGGGGGGGGAGGAAGGGGAAGAAAGGATGGGGAAGGAAGGAAGGGGGAGAAAGGAAGGGGGAGGAAGGAAGGAAGGAAGTGGAGCGGGGGAGGGGGATGAACGGACGGGAGGGGAGGGGATAGGAATGGGATGGAATTGGATGGGAGGGATGAGAAGGCATGGGCGGGGGTGGGAGGGGAGGGGAAGGGTGGGGTGGGGTGGGAGGGGACGGGAGGGGGGCAGCACAGGGCGGGGGAGGGGCGGGAAGAGGCGGGACGGAGAGGGGAGGAGGCGGAGAGAGTGGGGCGAGGAGGGGCTGGCGGGGCGGTGTTACATTGAGTGCGATACGCATTGACTGTCAGTAGCAAAGACTAGCCAAACAACAAAACAACAAAAGAAGAAGAAGAAGAAGAAGAACAACAACAACAACAAGAAAGCCCGCAGGTCGGCTGTTCATGAGTGGCCCGCCGCCAGCATCATTAACTCTCGGCATACCAGTAATGCCATAACGCCCATGCACAGGGCTCGGACACAAACAACACACACTACTCCCATCACACAATTAGCATGTATCCGTCAAAACACCGGGGCATGGCAGGCGTTAACGTGCAGTTGTTTCGTATCTTTTGTGGGGTTTATAATCAATTATGTCACGATTGTCGCGACTGTCATGACTAGCTATGACTAGCTACAACTAGCTACGACTAGTTATGGCTAGTCATGACTATTACGACTAGTTATGACTATTACGACTAGTTATGACTATTACAGCTAGTTATGACTATTACGATTATTACAACTAGTTATTACTATTACGACTAGTTACGATTATGACTAGTTATGACTATTACGACTAGCTATGACTATTACGACTAGTTATGACTATTATGACTAGTTATGACTATAATTAGGTATCCCAAGTGCCTTGCCAATCCACCAATAATCTGTGTGTGGAGGCTTAAAATTCATCATTTTCAATCTGTTGGTGGGTTCTAAGTTGTTAACCAATTGAAATAAAATCTAAAGCAAAATAAAGCTTCATATCTCTTCTTTCTAATAGTACCATCCACATTAGGATAAGACTTTGATCAGCTACAGAAAATCAATGCTTTGTCAAGTCCATTTATGTAGAAAATCACCTTTTGTTTCAACTATCTTATGCATGAAATTTTACACTGCTTCTTCAAACCTCTGGCGCCCATTCACCAGAGCTAGCATCATCATGCCAATGATATCATTTTGTTGCCAATACCACAGGCCATATAGTCATACTTTGTCCTTGAATAAATTCTTTGTCCATCTATTTTAAATTTTAATTTAAAATGTTCAATTAACCACCATTTCTGAACCGAATAATGGATAACTTAGGTTTTTACATGAAAATAAAGATCCTTTTTTTCTTTAAAAAAAGAAGTTAATCATGATTCTTAGCAATGCATGATGTGAAGGCGTAAATTTGAGACAAAATAAATGTTGGCTCTACTTAATAATTTAATGCTAAAGTTGTTATGCAATGTGCCAGTTGTTATGCAATGTGCCATGAACACAGTATAATGACTAGTTACGACTAGTTACGGCTAGTTACGACTAGTTACGACTAGTTACGACTAGTTGCGACTAGTTGCGACTAGTTGCGACTAGTTGCGACTAGTTGTGACTAGTTGTGACTAGTTGTGACTAGTTGTGACTAGTTGTGACTAGTTGTGACTAGTTACGACTTGTTACGACTCGTTATGACTAGTTACGACTAGTTATGACTGGTTATGACTAGTTATGACTAGTTATGACTATTAGTATTATGGCTAGTTGTGACTAGTTATGACTATTACGACGATTATGAGTATACTGTTTTGACTGACTGTTTTGACTGACTGTTTTGATTGTTACTGTCATGCTTATAATTGTTACGATCGTAATAATAATAAGCACCATCATCATAATTACTTAAACACATTACCATCACCAGTACTACTAATATTACGACTAGTTATGACTATTAGTATTATGGCTAGTTGTGACTAGTTATGACTATTACGACGATTATGAGTATACTGTTTTGACTGACTGTTTTGATTGTTACTGTCATGCTTATAATTGTTACGATCGTAATAATAATAAGCACCATCATCATAATTACTTAAACACATTACCATCACCAGTACTACTAATATTACTCGTACAACTAGTATTACCCAAAAACACCAACACCAGAAAACGGTAGAAACAAACCAGTTTTGGAATTTGTGTCAAAACAGGATAAATGAGAAAAGGGGGAGGGGGGTGAGAAAAAGAGTATTGGCACCGGATGCAAACTGCCTGTGCCAATGTCAGCTCGTGGACATACAACAATAAATCTCCGAACATTGTCATCAGATATGTGACTAACTTATTCGTGGCTGTGTCTATTTGTGGTAGTATGTGTCATTGTCTAGCTTGGTTGTTGGAGTTTTACATCCAGTCAACATCTAAGGTCATATCAGGATAGATACCAACAGTTGTGACAGTACGCATTCACCTCACACTTGCTATCCGGACCGCACTCTGTCCACACCTCTCTCTATCACCTGTCCGCCGGCCTTGCTCCTCCTTGATGTGTCTGAAAAGAGTTCCAGGAGGGGGAGCCCGCCGGCATTTCACCTTCTACTCTTACTCTGTCCGTGTCTATGGCTCACTGGTCGGTCACCATAGAGCAAATAGACACGGTCCTTTGACTCAACTCTCCTCATTTCTCTTTCCTAGACTGTGCCCTTTCGATTTCTCCCAGGCATACTTCTTCCCCTAACCAGGGCAATTTCTCTGTCTTGTTCTCATTGCTGGAACCACCACTACTCCCATCTTTACCCGCCTTCCTCGAACCCCTTGCTGCTGACTGGATACAAGTGCTCAACTACATCTACAGCTCAACTACCACCGGACCGAATAGATTTGCTGCTGCCCCAACGCCGTTACAACGTTGTAAAGATGTCCCCAGCTTCTACAACACTCCCTACTGAAGTTAAGTCTTCAACCAAAGATTGGGCTGATTTATCGCAGCCTCTTGTTGCAGTTCTGCAACCAGTAACCATCGTAAGGTTACAAACAACCCCAGAAATCGAGAAGTACGCATTCATGGTGACTTCATAGTGCTTCCCCACTGGGAAACCAGGCCACCAGCACCATGACCTGATATCCCACTCAGGCACATTATCCTGACACTGACCCAACGAATCATTGCCCTATCCTATTAATGCCGCGTGCCAGGTTAGGAAATGACAAGTATCAATTTTGTAAGTCATTGGTTTGACTCTACTGTGAATTGAGTTTCCTATTTCCCGCACGGGAGGCCTACGCTCTACCGATCGGCAACCGCGTCCGGTCAAGTGTCAGTGTGACCACATGTATAGACCAATTTCATATGACTTCAGCACATTTATTTAGGTCAATGCGTGCGCTGCTTGGTTGCAGGACAACATCCGGTCACACTGCAAACTCAATGGCTATGAGCAATCTTCATAGAGAAAAGGTGAAATATCTCTAAAACCACACGACTTAGACACAAACCGATTGGAAGATATATAGAAGACATATTCAAAGAAGAGATTATATTAAATTAAGAAGGTTAGGGTTCTGCATTTCTATTAATTTTGAATAAAATCGATGTGTTGCAATGCGCGTATTGGCACACTCAATGCATTGTCAATGGCCGTGAGCAATCTTTATACAGAAAAAGTTAAATATCTCTAAAACCACACCACCTAGACACAAACAGATTGGAACACATATAGAAAACATATTCAAAGAAGAGATTATATTAAATTTATAAGGTTAGGGTTCTGCATTTTTATTAATTTTGAATCAAATCGACGTGTTGTACTGTGCGTATCGGCAAACTCAATGCATTGTCAATGGCCGTGAGTAATCTTCATACAGAAAAAGTGAAATATCTCTAAAACCACACCACCTAGCCACAAACCGATTGGAACACATATAGAAAAATATTCAAAGAGAGTATATTAAATTTATACGGTTAGGGTTCTGCATTTCTATTAATTTTGAATAAAATCGACGTGTTGCACTGCGCATATCGGCAAACTCAATGCATTGTCAATGGCTGTGAGCAATCTTCCTACAGAAAAAGTGAAATATCTCTAAAACGACACCACCTAGACACAAACCGTTTGGAACACACATAGAAACCATATTCAACGAATAGATTATATTAAATTTATAAGGTTAGGCTTCTGCATTTATATTAATTTTGAATAAAATAGACGTTTTGCACTGCGTGTACGCCAAAGTCAATGCATTGTCAATGGCGGTGAGCAATCTTCATACAGAAAAAGTGAAATATCTCTAAAACCACACCCCCTAGACACAAACCGCTTGGAACACATATTGAAAACATATTCACCGAATAGATTATATTAAATTTATATGTTTAGGGTTCTGGATTTCTATTAATTTTGAATAAAATAAACGTTTTGCACTGCGCGTACCGGCAAACCCAGTGGCAGTGTGCCTTCATTCTGCAGCTAAGCTGCGCGCGCATACACGATGTTTACAAACATTGAAAGGGGTCTATGTGTCTGCGCGTGTGTGTGAGTATGTGCATGTATGTGAGCACGTCCGTGAGTTTGAGTGTGAATGTGTCTCAGTGTGTCAGTGAATGAGTGAGTGTGCGAGTGTGTGTGTGTGCGTGCGAGTGTGCGTGTATGTGTGCGTGTATGTGCGCGTGTGTTTGTAGACGTGGCCGGGTGACCGAGTGTCAATTATGATGGTAATCAGGCCACGAGGAGCCAGCCGCCATTGGATGTCGCGGCTGGCCCCTTGTGGCCCCATTCTTACCATAACAACCCCTATTCTGCTGCATGTTAATAGCAGAATTGTATATTGTCAGACACTGCACGCTGGTATTAGGGTAACGGACGACATGCAAACACGCCAACGACAAGCGTCAGGTGCAAAGCGACACCGGAACCTGATAGGCCGCCAGTGAGTTGCCCCATCGGCGTGTGGCCTCGGTTTGACAACCACTTCCGGGTCACTCGGAGCAGACAGCTGAACTTCTCGGAACCGCTCGATGCCGCTCGGAACCTTTCGGGGCTGGTCGGGGTGAGTAGCCAATCAGAGGCCGCGGGCGGGACGCCGGGACTCCGAGAGGTGCATGATTACGTCTTATTTATGTGTGACGACGTGACACCGGCGGGAGGAGGCCACGACAGGTCATGTGACGACCCCCCCTCCCCCCCAACACACACACACACACGCAGACACCTTGCTCTCACGACATCACAATGCAGGCGCTTGTTTGTAGTTGTTTTACGTCCTAGCACCATCTAAGGTCATATCAGGACGGGCACCGACTTGTGACAGTGCGCACTCATGGCGACTTTATAGTGCTGCCCACCTGGGATACCAGGCCGGCAGCACCATGACCTGATATCCCCCTCAGTCACATTATCCTGACACTGAGCCAACCAGTCCTTGCCTTATCTTAATAATGCCGAGTGCCTGGCTAGGAAGCAACAAGTATCAATTCTTTTTAAGTCCCTTGTTTGACTCAACCAGGGTTCGAATCCCACGATCTACCAAAACGGGAGATGGATGCTCAACTCAATCGGCCATCTAGTCTGGTTAAGCGGTCTGTGTTGGTAGTGCTACTAGTAGTAGTGGTAGTAGTAGTGGTAGTAGTAGTCGTGTTGTTGTTGTTCTGGAGTTAGGCTGCTGTATAGATTTAGAGATTGTTCGGAAATGGTCACACATATTCAGGATGTTTTTGTTGTTGTTTTTTGTTTGTTTTTGAAACACCCATAAAAATAACCAAACAGTAATTTCCCGGGTCTTTTTTTCACGTCAGAATCATCTGGTGATTGGTTTGTGTAACCAGCCATTTCTCACATCCACATTGATAGTGGTATTCTGTTTAGTTACTTTAGCAATCATAATGTTCTCTGTGGCGGAGTGGTTAGAGTGTCTGACTTTTTTCTAGGTCGGACTCCTAATCTGAAGGTTGGTGGTTCGATATGCCATGCCCCCATCTCTGCCAATTTGGATTTCCACTGCTGTGTATAACTTACAGCGTCATCAAAGGCCAGTTGCTCTCATACCATGTCTATGTGGTGTGGGAAGTTAAAATTCCCTTGGGTTGGTAAAAGTGTAGGCTCGGGCTTTCTATCGAAAAACTGTCTAATGGTGAAAACAAGCCTATTCAGGCTTATCCATGATAGGCAGTATAAATCTTCAACAACAACAACCATTTGAGAAGTCAGATTTCAACTCCGCATATATAGAAAGCCGTCTTTATCCCTGCTGCCAAAGATTTCACCGTAAGCCCTCAAATCCCAAGGATCTGCTCGGTTTTATAGCACCGACTGCACTCATCAGTTGCATGTCAATGTTAAAAAGTATAGCATTTCATTGGAGTTAGGCAGGGACTACCTATCTAAACCGCCACACACCACTGACACACCTCGATGGGTTTAACGTATGTCCCACAATCAATCAATGTTATGCTAGGTACACACCTACCGTTTTTCCGCACCCACCTACCGTATTCGATCTAAAATTGCCCAAAAGTCTTGAGGTGTGCACTCCCCTAGCACACCTACCGATTGCGATTCGCGACTTAAAACTCAATTTTAGGGCTAAAAGTGCTTCCCTACGATTGCGATTCGCGATTCGAAAAATGAATCGGCCCGTTTTCAGTTTTAAGCGGGTCGGGTTGGGTCGTGAGTTTTAGTGCGCGAGTCGTAAACGGTAGGTGTGTACCTAGCATAACAATAAAACCCTAACAAAGATGATTTTGTTAAAATGCTAACACTACATTACACTGTGAATTGTGATAGTTTGAAGTAACTTTGATTTTAAATGGCTATATTTTGAGATATTTGAAGTTGCAAACATGTAAAATTAGATTTGCCAAGTTTGCATAGACTTCTGCAGTAAGAGGTTCCATTAAATTGACTCAGTATTATTCCCTTCTAGGTGGTGACACATGTTTAATAAGTGCACCAGTATCTAAGTTAGATATGTAGAATCAGATCTAGATCACCGCTTTGGTTTTGAAAATGTGATGTTTTCATCAGACTATGCAGTATTTAGCAAGTGTTCCTGCATAGAAGTATTAAAAGGGAATAACAAGTCAACTTAATAATAATAGGACATCTTACTGCTGAGGCCCATATCAAAGTTACTTCAACCTATAGGGAGTTACTTCAAACTATAGGGAGTTGTTTGCTTGGGTGGGTCCCTTTTCCTTTTTGCTGTCTCGCATTCCTCTTGCTGCAGATCTCACTTTTCGCCCCTCCCTTCCTCCTAACCCTTCGGCGACTGGACACGAGTGCACAGCTACAATCGGACTGGAGTGAACCGGTACCACTCCAACGACTTGTCGTTATTGTTGTAAAGAACTCCCCCCGACCCCCTGCTTCTACAACCGTCCCCACTGAAGTTAACTCTTCATAAAAAAAACAGACCAATTTCTATTGCTGCAGTCCTGCAGCCTAAAGCGTCAAGGTTACGAACCACCCAAAAGTCAAGTAGATTATAAGGATTAAGCTAATGTCACAAATCTTAGAAAATGCCAGAAACTCAAAACCATCAGACTAAACAACTTTAAATTGTACATTATCAGTAGACATAACAGACACGGCTAAAGATGGATTACGTTATTAAAGTTGCATAGTTTGATGCTTTTGAGTTTGAGTGTTGAGATAAATATAGCTAACCTCGTTACTTAATCAAAACATGTTAAATCATAGCAATCAACATAATACAGGTACATATGCCCTTATACGAAAATCTGAAAAGCGAATTTTAATTTTTTTTTCTGTACAGTATACACATAAAGTGTAATATTATTTACGGGCTTTATTTATCTCAACTAGTCTGAATATTCATACATTTCTGTGGAGAAATATTAATGTGTTTAATTATGATGATGTATACTTAAGTTACAGCAATTGATATGCTACTAGAGCATATTTGGTCTATATGGAAATATTAACATTTTAATTATGGTATATTTGAACATGTATGCTTAAGTTACACCAATTCATATACTAGACCATATTTGGTCTATATGGAAATATTAATGTGTTTAATTATGGTTTATTTTAAGATGTGTATGCTTAAGTGACACCCAACTGATATACTAGAGCATATTTGCTCTAAATGGAAATATTAATGTGTTTAATTATGGTTTATTTGATGATGTATATGCTTAAGTTACACTAATTGATATACTACTAGAGCATATTTGGTCTATATGGAAATATTAAGGTGCATTAATAAGTTTTTTTGAAGATGTATATGCTTAAGTTACACATACACACATAACACACTAGTGATATACGAAACCATATTTGATCTACATGGAAATATGTGTTTAATTATGGTTTATTTGAATATGAATATGGTTAAGTCATTGGTATGCAGGTATAGCAATACCTCAGGGAGTTTGACGCCCCTGCCCTGCAGAGTTGTAAACCACTGCCTTGTGGTACAGGTTCTTGACAGAACCGAAGGGTAAGGGAGCAAACCTTAAACAGAAAACCATGCCACTGTGGCAGCATCAAGGGCGATTGATGTATGGAACTCCCAACATCTCCTGACCAGCCACTGTAGGGACAAATAGTTTTGCGCCTGTCTGGTCATGTTCTTGCCAGTGTGAGACCTCTATTTGCTCCCCGAGAGAGTGCCGCTGGTAACTTGCAAAAGCCAGCAGCACTTCAACACTTTTGAAGGCAGCTTTCATGAAATGTAAAAGTGATCAAAAAGAATCTCCGGTGGACTGGACACCTCATAAGGATGTCATCAGACAGGCTACCAAAGCAGATCCTCTACTCTGAACTGTCTTGTGGTTACAGAAAGAGAGGGCACCCTCATCTCCGGTTCAAGGATATCATCAAGAGAAACCTGAAGCTGAGAGACATTAAGACCGACTCATGGACATCACTCTCACAGCAGAGAGCTAAATGGAGAGCGACAGTCAAGTAATGAAAGCAGTCATTGTCGCATCGCGACCGACAGCATGATGATATGGTTAAGTTACACCACTTGATATACTAGACCATATCTGGTCTATAATAATCCCATTTTTCATTCATCAGCATATAACTCTACACATAAACTGTAACATGGCCCTGTAAATGGCAATATTTTAATATAAACCAAAAATATAGCAGAAAAAAGGTCGCCTCATGCAACGCTATAAAAGATGGGCACGATCACACAAATCAAAAGGCATACAGAAACCCAACTACGTACTTTGAAGCACTTCGGGAAATAGTCATAAATATACCATCTCTCCACCAGTTGAAACTAATTGCAAATAATTGCTCTCTCCGCAAAAGATCAAGGTACTCTGGGTCAACACACACCGGCCCCACTCACTGCCAATAGGGCTGTGCATGTGTTGGATTATTGACAATTTATTGACCACTCTAATCCAATTATACCGGTCACGCCACCTGGCGTCCACCGTCTGAACCAGCCGCAATGGGCGCGAGAATTTGACAATTATGTGCAATCAAGTGTGTGTTATTTGAAGTTTATTTTAGTTGTACCTGGTCGTTGATTTGTTAGTGAATGTAGGGTGAATAGCGGGGGTGGGGGGGGGGGTCGTTCCTGACGGGTGGAAGGTTTGTGATGATTTAAAAAAAAAAAATAATTGTGACAAGTTTTTTATTCTGCCCATAACGTATAAGCTCCCGTGAGGGTGCTTGTTTTTCAACGCTGGACAGCTGTGATACTGGATGTCGGCACTTGGGATGTAATGTGTGTACACGTGACGGTGTGTGTATGAGTGTGTACGTGTGTGTGTGAGTGTGTGTGTACGTGTGTGGAAAAAGGGGGTGGGAGTGGTGGAGGGTGTGTGAGAGAAAATAGGAGGCATGGTGAAGAGATAGAGAGAGAGTGTATGTGTGTATGTGCGTATGGGTATGTATGTGTATATATGTGTATGTGTTTATGGTTGTGTATGTATGTGTGTATGGGTCTATGTGTGTATATGTGTATGTATGTATCATCTGTATGTCTGTATGTGTATGTGTGTACGTGCTTTTAGTATTGCTGCCCCGAGACTGTGGATGCTCTGCCAGGATATATCACAGATTGTAAATCTGTTGGTGCTTTTAAAAAAAGTCTTAAGACACATTTGTTTAAATCTGCTTTTAACGAGGGAAAATTTATTTTCCTGTATATTTGTTTGTTATGTAAAACACCTGAGAACGGCTTGCTGGATCAGGCGCTATATAAATGTTTTATTATTATTATGTGTTCATATGTTATGTATGTATGTATGTGTATGTGTATGTACATAAGTGTGTATGCATTTATGTGTGTATCTGTATACATGTGTGTGCATGCATGTATATGTGTGCATGCTTGTGTGTATGTGTGTGCATGCATGTGCGATTGTGTGCATGTGTGTGCATGTATGTGTGCATGTTTGCATGTGTGTATGTGTATGCGTGTGAATGAAACGGGTGTACATGTGTGTATGCGTGTATGCGCATGTATGCATAAATACGTGTATGTGTGTATGCATGTGTATGTGTATGTTTGTTTGTGTATGCTGTATGACGTCTAGTTAATAGTACGTGTGTATGTGTGGTATGCAACTGCTATGTGTGTACTGCAATGTACTGTGCATGTATGCATGTATGCATGTGGATGTACCTGTGTACATGTGTGTATTTGTGTATGCATGTGTATGCACATGAATGTATCCGTGTATGTGTGTGAATGTATCCGTGTTTGTGTGTGTATGTGTGTATATGTGTATGTGGGGGTATGCGTGTATGCATGTGAATATACGCATGTATGTGTGTATGCGTGTGTATGCATGTGTATGTGCATGTATGCGTGTGAATGTACGCGTGTACGTGTGTGTATGCATGTATGCATGTGTATGCGTGTACGTGTGTGTATGCGTATATGCCTGTAGGGCTGCCTTACATCAGAGCCGTTTACGGCACACCGAAACGCCTCCTCCCACTGTGTACCAGACCTCTAATTGCACCTAATTATCATAATTAACGGCGCCCGTCCCTAATTAATGAGACGCCGGGCCAGGAGCTGTTAGCGTCACGTGGGCTGTCACGTGACTTGGCGACAAGACATCAGTCAGCAGAGCTAAACGCAAAGCAGACGTCAACACTGGGGTGATACGGCGACTGATGTGGGCAAGTGTTGTTTGAACAGGGGGCGGGTGGGGGTGGGGGTGGGGGTGGGGGTAGGCGGGGGGGGGGAGGGAAGGATCGACACGACCCTGCAATGTGCCCAAGTGCGGGGTTATTTCCTTAGGCATACTCCATATATATCGTCCTGTACTTCTCCGTGTACAAATTTAATATCGGGGATTGAGAAAAGTAAAGATTTCAGATTTGCAGCATCGGGCCGACGTCGGACTTTCTCTATATCATGTTTCCGATCATTTTGCGACATCTACCCGATGTCGGACCTCCGATGTCGGATTTCCGATCAATTTGCAACATCTAACCGACGTCGGACCTCCGATATCCGACACTTCCGACGTGCTCCGACGTCGGGACGACGCCTTACTGCGGGCTGGGTAGACTGATGCAACAGTGAAACGTGAGGATACAGGTACGGTTTGTTGGCTGTTGTTTTACATCCTAGCCACATCTAAGGTCATGTCAGGACGGTACAGGTATGGTGGCCAGCCATAGCTTTGGGACTCGCGCAAATAAAACAGCTATATCAATTTTGAGATGCTTGGGGGGGGGGGGGGTAAGGGGGGGGGGGGGGGCAGGGGATTTGGGGAGGAGAGAGAGAATAGGAGGAAGTAGACAATTATGACTGGTTACGGTTGGTACTCACATGTCCGTCTCTCTCTTTCCTCGGAGATTATAATTTATAGTCACTTGAACTAACTTTGTATCAATCGGAACTCACCTGAAAAACAGAAATAACAAACACTGGTTTAAAACTAAGGATATTCGAGCATAAATTACAATTTTCATAATTACAAACAGCGGCAATGAGCTCTATATTGCCTCGCAGCATAACGTCGCAAGATCCGTGTATTAAAAGAGTAGCATGAGACTACAGTATGAATTGGGGATTAACACTGATCAGTGGCCGAATCAGCAAAGCGCGGTCGAGTCAAAGCAATGACTTTAAAATTGAGACTTGTCACTTCCTAGCCCGGCGCTCGACATTAATAGGATAGGACAAGGACTAGTTCACTCAGTGTCAGGATAATGTGACTGAGTGGGATATCAGGTCATGGTGCCAGTGGCCTGGTTGTCCAGTGGGGCAGCACTATGAAGTTGCCATGAGTGCGCACTATCACAAGTTGGTACCCGTCCTGATATGACCTTAGATGTTGGCAGGGTAAAAAAGCAACCAAATGAGTAGCATTGGACTAGATTATGAATTGGGGTTTAACACTGAGCAGGCACCAAAAGAATGCTTAAATACAATAGTACTTGTCTTCTGGGGACTAATGCTACCCTGACATAACAGCTCAACTCATTTGGCCATCAGGTCTGCTTAAAGGCCCAGTCACACCTTACCGGACTGGGGTACCGGACGAGAACCGGACACTGTCCGGTACTGTACGGCGATGTCCGGTACCCATCCGGCAGTGTCCGGTGGTGTCCGGTGGTGTCCGGTACAAGTTTTGAACATGCACAAAACTTCTATCGGACACCACCGGACTGACGTGTCTGGTTGGTGTCCGGTTTGTCCGGTTCATGTCTGGTACCCATCCGTACGTGTCCGGTACCCATCCATTGGTGTCCGATTTGCTTCCGGGATTGTCCGGTGGCAAGAACGTCAATATAATATATATATATATTGTAGTACTGGTAGGCACTGAAGTAACCACATAGACAGGTAGGCGTGGGTAGTGTGTTTATATCAGGGAGACTAGGTGGTGTAATGGTTAGCACACTGGCCCAGAATGCAAAGAGATGTGGGTTCGGGTCCCGTTCTATGCGCAATATTTCCCATTTTCATCACCCCCATGACAATACCAAGAAAATCCAAAAAATACAGTCCGGTATGTGTCCGGTTGATGGTCGGTCCGTCCAGTTCTCAACCGATACTGGTCCAGAACTGGTCCGGTACATGTATAGTACATGTACGGTACTTGTCCAGTTGTCCGGCGGCAATTGACCCAATTATGCTCCATTTCGATACATTTCGATACATTTCGATACATTTTGTGTACCGGACAGCACCGGACTAGAAAATTCTTTGTCCGTTGGTGTCCGGTACTCAGTCCGGTAAGGTGTGACAAGCGTTTAAAGCTGCACAGTCTAATGAAGCATCAAGTTTTCAAAATCAAAACAATTATCTAGATTTGATTCTACATATCTAACTTAGAGACTGAAGTATTTGTTGCCACATAGAAGGGAACACTGAGTCAATTTAATAGAACCTGTTAGTGTTACACCAGAAGTATGGTATCAGAGTTTTGGTGTGCTTGCCAAAATGATTTTCACATGTTTGAATTTCAAATATCTCAAAAGGTAGCGATTTCAATTCAAAGTTACTTCAAACTAAAGTAAGGTAGATTATAATGATCAATTTAATATACTTATCTCAGAAAATGTCAGAAACTCAAAACCATCGGACTAAGTAAATTTAAACTGTTAAAGCAGCATAGTCCGATGAAGCATCACATTTTCAAAACCAAAACAAGTACCTAGATTTGAGTTCACATATCTAGCTTATATATTGATGTACTTATTAAACATTTGTTGCCAAATAGAAGAGAATACCGAGGCAATTTAATAGAACCTATTACTGAGTTTTGGTATGTTTGCCAAAACTAATTTTACATGTTCGCACTTCAAAACCATTGGACTATGCAACTCTAAGGCTTATTTTGTGCGATAACCGACACAAACAGGTTGGTTGTTGGAGTTTTGCGCCCTGGCAATATCCAAGGTCATATCAGGATGGCTACCCACTTGTGACAGTGTGCACTCAGAATGACTTTATAGTGTTGCCCCACTGGGAAATCAAGTTGCCAACACCATGACCTGATATCCCACTCAGTCACATTATCCTGACACTGAGCTAACCAGTTCTTGCCCTATCCTATTAATTAATGTTGAGCGCCAGGCTAGGAAGTGAGAACTATCAATTTTGAAGTCATTGCTTTGACTCGACCGGGAACCAAACTCCCGACTCTACTGATTAGGCCACAGACCAAGAAACACGGAGTGTCCCGTCGGGTAACACCGTTTAATAGTAATTTAATTGCATGCACATGTCAAGTTTGATTTATACATTTAATAGGACCCTAGTTATAATGCATATTAATTATATAGTTAGACTCATCCATTATAATTTATATCAAACAAAAATCTGGCATTTTATCAACTCAATTACTTAAAGTGGGCAATACAGTCTCTACATCAGAGATCAACATTCCAAGTGTCCGTATAGAGTCAAACCGAATGAGTTGAGTGTCCGTCTCCAGTTTTGGTAGATCGTGGAATTCGAACCCACGGGTTCGAACCCATGTCGAATCAAACCAATGACTTATGACATGCGATGTCAGGACGTACAACTCCAACAACCAACTAACAATCGGGTGTTGAAGATTTAATTTTTTTTAATTTAGCATTTTTATTCAACCGAATAAAGGTTCGTCTTAAAGTTGCATGGTCCGATGACATTAAAAAAAAACACAAAAAATATGCATCTTCATTTGATTATATATATCTAGCTTAGATATGGGTGCTTTAACTAGTGATTTGGGACAGCATATTTAGAATAATCAGTGAATTTACTACATTAGGTGACCAGGCTATTCTTTGTTTAGGTCATTCCACATCACGTGGTCATTGCGAGATGTCAATACGAGTCATAGCGAAATGACTTTTGGAAAGCTTGTCGAAAGTATTTTGGGTTCTTGCATCTCAAATTGCTTCAAAACTAGCCATTTTTCATCAAAATGACTCCGGACTAACACTTTGACATATTTATCTTTAAAAAATAGGACAAACATTCAAAATCGAGCGCACTATGCAACTTTAAGCATATTATTGATGATCCTAATGCCTAGTACACACCTACCATATACGATTCGCATACTAAAACTCGCGACTCGACCCGACTCGCTTAAAACTGAAAACGGGCCGATTCATTTTTCGAATCGCGAATCACAATCGTAATCGGCCCGTCTTAGCCCTGAAACTGAGTTTTTAGTCGCGAATCGCAATCGCTAGGTGTGCGCGGGGAGCGCACACATAGCGATTTTTGTGCGCGAAACGGGCAGTTTTAGATCGTATACGCCAGGTGGGTGCGCACAAACGGTAGGTGTGTACTAGGCATAACGCACAGCTGCTCGCTGCCAATATCGAAAATGGGAAAGAGTAATTTTTTTAAATGCGAATTGGGACATACTGCGTGAATGGTGACATATTGCGAACATATTAATGTCCATACAACAGGGATGAAAGTGGTGTGTGGCAAAAAGAGCGGAAATCAGACCAAGACCTTGGCTCCAATCCCGAAACCGCCGATTCCCCCCCCCCCCCCCATAGGATTAGCATTGTCAGGGAATCGCGGGAAAAAATCGGGAGTCAGGTTTCATCTCTGCTTGGGGTGACTATATTATTGCTCATGCCCTACATCCTTGTTTAGGTTTGATGTTCTACCAACATCTAAGGTCATATAAGAACGGGATTCAAACTAACCAATTGCTGCCATACATGGTTTGCTGGGTTTGACGTCCGAGCAACAGCTATGGTCATATCAGGACGGGGCTGTCATATATATTGGCATTTTGTGAACGTTAATCGGTGAATACCAAAAATCGCGGAAATCCGGCAAAGCGCGGAGATCTTTTATCCCTGATACAATAACACATGGAAAAAAAAGATAAACCAAAATATTTGATCATGTTTATTAACACCAAAACAACTACAGATGTGCTTAACTGTTATAAAATAAATTGCATATGTCGTGCTTTTAGTCACGGCCAGAAAAGCATTTGAATGTTGTTGCACGTCCTGGCAACATCTAAGGACATATTTTATTATCAGGATGGGTACCGACTTGTGACAGTGCACACCCATGGCAACTTGATAGTGCTGCCCCTCTGGGAGACCAGGCCACCAGCACCATGACCTGATATCCCACCGTCACATTATCCTGACATTGAGCCAACCAGTCCTTGTCCTATCCTAATAATGCCGAGTGCCTGACTAGGAAGCGACAAGTATCAATGTTTAAGTCATTGGTTTGACTCGAGCAGGGTTCGAACTGGTGGGTTCGAATCCCACGATCTACCATAACGGGAGACGGACGTTCAACTCATTCGGCCATCCCGTCTGGTCGCAAGGAGAAGGTCTACAACTCTTCACCTGTCGTCGCTCAGTCATAGTCATAGTCATACTCATATCCACGGCGCAAGTCTACTGTAGCCTGACAATTATACACCCATATTGAGGCGAAGCAAATGGGTTCCGACAAGCTTGTCGGCAAGAGCCCCGAGACCAGGTCCGAAACCCTGCTTAGCCACACCTGGATTCCATACCGAGGCTGGCACTGCGTTAACTCGCTGGCAGGGAAGGCGGTGCTGTGTCGGCACACAGACGCCGACTAATCGCACATCCGGTCTGCTGGGCGTTCATGGGGTGTGGGTGTTGGTGGTGGTGGTGGTGGTGGTGATGGTGGTGGTGGTGTTGGTGGGGGTTTGGTGGGGGGGGGTGTTGGTGGGGGTGTTGGTGGGGGGGGGAGGTGTTAGTGGTGGGGGGTGGGGGTGGTGGTGGTGGTGGTGGAGTTGGTGGGGGTATGTGGGTGTTGGTGGTGGTGTTAATGGCGGGGGGGGGTGTTAGTGGTGGACGGGGTGTTGGGGGCTGTTGGGGGGGTGGTGTTGGTGGTGATGGTTGGTGGTGATGGTGGGTGGAGGTGATGGAGGCGGTGGTGAGGGTGAGGGTGGGGCAGTTACCCAGACGCTGATGCCAGACAATGACTGCGTCATCATAGAACCTGGCAGTGAGCGGTGAGCACTCCGGGCAGGCAGGCCGACATGTGCTACTCCGCTACTTATAGTGTTATACTCTATAGGCTCTGGTGGGACCAGTGTAGCTGGTGTATGGCTGGGGCTCCTTATCAGCGGGGGTTGTCTGGCTATCGGCGCTGATACCTGGTGGTGCCTTCTCAGTCAGGTGTGGCTAATTAGACACAGGGAGTGTGTGAGGGCGCAGACTGTAACTTGGAAGCACGGCGGAAACGGCAGGCTGGACGCGGTACGCCGTCATAAATCCGTACAATCTTGCAAACATGCCAAATTAATTTAGGCAAGCACGCCAAAACTCTGGCACCATAGGCTTCTGCAGTAACAGTTTCTGTCAAATTGACTCAGTATTCCCATCTGTGTAACAACAAATGCTTAATAACGGCATCGGTATCTAAGTTAGATATGTAGAACCAAATTTAGATCATTGTTTTGGTCTGAACAGTTTAAGCTTTCATCGGACTATGCAACTTTAAATAGAAAGCTAAATAATGTACAAAGGTATAACATTTATTAACAGGTGATACAGTCCATCTGCCCTCAGGAACTAAGCTTTGCCACAGTGTACATACATACAGTACGTGTCCATCATAGACCATCCTCTAAGAACCTGACCCCTCCAGTAGCCACAAGTCTTGTGTGGGCGCATGATCTAAGCACTAACCCAAGTATGACTTGGGCAGCCGGTACTGGTGTCGCAGTTTCCGCTGCCCGCCAGTTTCCGCGATATGCATCGCTTCTGCGCATGCGTCAAAATCGAACAGCATCGTCACTAACCGTATGAATTTAATATAATGTTTTTGGTACAGATGTTTTCTATATGTGTACCAGGCGATCTGTTTCTAGGTGGTGTGGTTTTAGAGATATTTCACTTTTTCTGTATTTTCTGTATGAAGATTGCTCACGACCATTGACAATGCCTTGAGTTTGACGGTACGTGCAGTGCAAAACATTAGTTTTATTTAAAATTAATAGAAATCAAGAACCCTAAACTTATAAATTTGATATAATCTTTTTGGTAAAGATGTTTTCTATATGTGTAAGCGATTTGTTTCTAGGTGGTGTGGTTTTAGAGATATTTCACTTTTTCTGTATGAAGATTGCTCACGGCCATTGAGTGTAGGCGTAGTGCGGAAACTGGCAGACGGCGGAAACTGCGACACCGGCATGTGAGCAGCATGCCACGTGGTTGGAAGCAATTACTGTGCACACTTTTCACACCTTTCACACTTTGTACATTATGCATACTTTTGACACTCTGCACACTTTATTTCACACTTATCACACTTTGCACATTATGCACTTTTCCCACATTTCACACTTTGCACATTATGCATACTTTTCAGACTCTGCACACTTTTCTCACACTTGTCACATTATACACACTTTTCACACTTTGCACACACTTTTCACACTCTTCACACTCCTGCACACTTTGCACGCGGCTTGCATTCACTTGTGAAATGCCTGCATCTCATATCATGGCCTCCGCTCACACAGACACATGACACACACGAGCGCGCACACACACACACACACACACACACGACAATGCCACACACACCGAACACGCCACACACACACCACACACATACACACATCACAACTGGACTACTTTAACTCATTCAAAACCACAACGCCACGCGCCATCCAAGGTTCTCCTTGCATTGTCCGGGTTGTCGCATCGTCCGTCTCCCATTGTGACAGTGCACACTCATAGCGACTTTATAGTGCTGCCCCACTGGGAGACCAGGACACCAGCACCGTGACGTGATATCCCACTCAGTCATATCATCCTGACACTGAGCCAACCAGTCCTTGGCCTATCCTAATGCCGAGCGTCTGGTTAGGAAGTGACAAGTATCAAGTTTCAAGTCATTTGTTTGACTCAACCAGGGTTCGAAGCCCATGATCTACTACCAAAACGGTAGACGGACGCTCAACTCATTCGGCCATCTCGTCTGGTACCTCCAAAATAAAAATCGCTTGTAATCAGACAATCTCGCTAATCAGACATTGGGTGCTGGCAACAATCAATCAATCAATCAATAGTTCCATCCTCTAGTCGAGGGTTGGATGCAATGGTTCTCCACTTGTCCCGATGTTGTGCTGTTCTGATAGACTGTGAATAATTCAAGCCTGTCCACTGTGAAATATTTGTAAACCATGATGTTCTTGGTCTCCCTCTCCCTCTGCTGCCATTCACCTTCCCTTCCAACAATGTACGGTATATTGAACTCTGACGAATGATGTGGCCAAAATAAATAAGTTTCTTTGTCTGTATAGTGGCAAACAAGCTTTTCTTATTTTTAATTTTTCTGAGAACTTCTTTGTTGGTGATCTTCTTTGTCCATGATATTTTCATCATCCTTCGATAAGTCCACATCTCAAATGCTGCTAAACGTTTGTACATTTTCTTAGAGATTGTCCATGTCTCTGCCCCATACATTAGAGTAGACCACACATAACACTGAAGGATACGCTTCCTTGTTTGTATTAATATCTTACTTGATGTTAACACTCTATTCATTTTGGAGAATGTTGTTCGGGCTATTGTTATCCTTCTTTTAATTTCTTCCTCACATCTCCCATCATTTGTAATCTTTTGTCCGAGATATATGAATTCGGATACTTGTTCTATGTTTGTGCCATCTATGGTTATATTGACATTTGGTTTATCTGTCTTTTTACTTATAACCATTGTTTTGGTCTTCCTGGCATTCATCTTCATGTTGAATAGTATTCCAGCTTTATTGATTCTATTCACTATATCTTGTAGGTTTTTCTCACTGTCTGCTAGTATTACACTGTCATCGGCATATCTAAGATTGTTGATGTTCATGCCACCTATTGTCACTCCCTTGCAATCTTCAATGTGTCTGAAAATCATCTCTGTGTACAGGTTAAATAGACATGGTGACAATACACACCCCTGTCGAACTCCTCGTTTAATCATAACTTCATCCGATAGGCCCTGCTCCATTTTTATAAATGCACGTTGTGTCCAGTATAAGTTCACAATTAGTTTAATGTCTTTGCCATTGACACCAATATCTTGTAAACATTTGATTAACAGTTCATGATTGACTCGGTCGAAGGCCTTCTCATAGTCAATAAAGCAGGCATAAACATCCTGGTTCACTTCACAATAACGTTCACAAATCATTCTCATATTGAAAATCCCTTCACGTGTACCTCTTCCAGATATAAACCCACTTTGTACGTTACTGATTTGTTCTTCAATTTTCTGTCTGTTTCTCAGTAAAATTATTTTCAGGATCATCTTCAACATATGACTCATCAGGCTTAGTGTTCTGTACTCAGTACACAATGTTGGTTTTAGCTTCTTTGGGAGTCGTACAAATATGGATTCATTCATATTCAATGGTATAAATCCAGTCTCATAGATGTCAGTTACTAGCTTATGAATGATTTGAATCCCCACTTCATCTAGTCCTTTTATCATTTCTGATGTTATCTGGTCACTTCCAGGAGCCTTACCTGCCTTTAGATCATTGATAGCCTTCTCAACCTCTGATACTAATATAATATTCCCATCTTCTTTCTCGATTGTGGGTGGGTTCCCTCTGTCATCATTGTATAGTTCGTTTACATATTCTTCCCATCTGGACTTTATTTCATCTTCTTCAAAGAGCATTTTGCCGTCTTTGTTCTTGATACATTTACTGCTTCTCTGTCTGTATCCTTGACCTGTTATCTCTTTCACTTTCTTGTGCATCTCTCTTGAACGATGTTGAGACTCAAGTTGTTCCACTACTTCACACTTCTTATTCCACCATTCATCTTTAGCTTTTTTGCATTCATCTTCTATTTCATTCTTCAGGTGTTTGTATTTAGGTGGATCAGTGGTTTTCACTTTCTTCCTTTCTGCCATCTTTTCTAGTATGGTTTGCGTCATCCATGATTGCTTTGTCTCTCGTTTTTTATTTGGTAACACCTCCTCTGCTGACTTGACCATGCTTTCTCTGAGAGCTTCCCATTCCATTTCAATGTTGTTATACTCTCTCTGAGGAGTTTCTTCATTCATCAGTACACTGAATTTGTTATGAACAGAGACATTATACTTAGTTCTGTATTTTGCATCTTTTAACATGTTCATATCCATTTGAATGTTGTTTTTAATTTTGTTCTGCTGTTTCAATTTCACTACCATACTGATTACTACTGGATTATGATCCGAACATATGTCAGCACCTGGATATGTCCTTGCCTGTTTGATACAATTTCGATATCGTTGGTTGACAAGAATGTAATCGATCTGGTTCCGACATACATCACCAGGGCTCTTCCATGTATATAGTCTTCTCTTTGGATGTTCAAATAAGGTGTTAGCAATTACTAGTTTTGATGTCAAACAGAAATTTATCAAGTATTCACCACGATCATTTCTCTCACCTAAGCCAAATCTTCCTGTTACTGGATATTCATGTTGTTCTCCAACTTTCGCATTCCAATCGCCCATAACAATTGTTATTTCTCCAGACTTGGTGTATTCCATTACCTTTTTGATGCTGTCATAGAACTCGTTGACTTCTTCATCATCGTGATCTGAGGTTGGTGCATAAACTTGCAGAATGTTTATATTGAACGGTTTTCCCCTCAGCTTCATCATAATAATTCTGTCAGATACTGGCCAGAATCCAATCATTGTGGCGGCAATGGACTTCTTCATCATAATTCCAACGCCATACTGATGTTTTTCATCTCCAGAATATATCATATCTACCTCACTATCACCTATCCTCCCGTCACCAGTCCATCTCGTCTCAGCTATACCTAGGATGTCAAGGTTTAGCGCTGTCATTTCCACTTTCAGGTTGTCATATCGGCCTGGTTTGTACAATGTTCGTACATTCCATGTACCAATCTTTAGCACCTTTCCTCCAGTTTTCAGTTGCCTGACATCAGATGCATACCTTCCTATTTTAGGCTTTGAGTTTACATTGTCATTACGAGGTTTCTTAATAGTTGAAGGAAAGGTGCCTCCACTGTAGCTATTAGAAGGCTTCCCCGCAGAGGGACCAGAGTTGTCTCCATCTCTAAATTTGTTTCCATTAATTACCATTGCTTACTATGGGTAAATACTTGGTAGGTTCCCCTTCCTTTCCAAGGTGACTGGCCACTTAGTCATCTTTGTCAGAGTGTGCCCTGATGAGCCACATCATCTTGCTGTTACACCTTCAAAGCTATTGATCTTCTAACTCATCTGCTGCTCCAGTCTTCATGCACTTGAAGGGGTGACATCCCCTGACCACACCAACAAAGTTGATGTGCACCGCACTTAGTTTAGGCCGACAATTGAGTCGGTATGGCCGCTGGTGTGCACTACCAACTTCTGGTCTTCCCATAAATGGGACTAGCCGCACGGCAGCGGGGGTTTTAAATCAGAGTTTACCTTCTCCTAGATGAGCAGTCAGCCAAGATTGACGAGCCCCACCTGCCCGAAGCATCTGGTTTTGAGGCGCCAGAGATCCGCCTTTGCCCCTTCTCCCGTCAGTAGAAACAGTTTCGCCTCGTGAAGGCCGGGAGTTGGACTTGGTTATCAGAGGCTGTTTGATACGCATGCCATGAGAAAGTACTTTATAGGTAGTGAGAGCTTATCCTCACTATCACTTCCGGCAATAATAACCTTGAAACCGCTGGCAACAAAGTAGTTCTGATTAACGAGGGTTGACTGTATAAACAAACAAACAAACAAAAGGTGTTAGTTGTTGTCTGGCATTATACTATATATATATTTCAATAGCTTGGGGCGAATTTCATCTGACGGTGAGGGATTGGGAAGTCAGCAGATGACAAATAAAACCTCCTTGTAAAATATGTTAACCATGATCCCGATGTCACAGTTTAAAAGGGTACCCGGTTTAAAACGGGGCTTTTCACTGTGCAAATGTGCATGCATTTCTGCCTGATTGAGATTGTACCCATGTTTCATAACTTGTTATTGCTTGTTAAATTGTTAGTGCAGAGAATAATATATATATACAATCAAGCATAAAATAATCACTCCAATGATTCCTGGAGGAATTCTTGCTTGTCTCGCCCTAGAATTCCAGAGAGCTCCCCCACAGACAGAAGCAAGCCAGAAATTCAGACAAGATTTCATGCTTGCCATTCGATTTTGACGCATGCGCATTGCGAAAAGCCCAGTTTTAAAACAGGTACCTATTTAAACTGTGAGGTGTGTACCGTGGTGGCTTACCCCAACCCCCACTTCCGGGTGACTGCCTAAAGGTAATGTAAAGCCCAGCCCAGCCCAGCCCAGCCCAGCCCAGCCCAGCCCAGCCCAGCCCAGCCCAGCCCAGCCCAGCCCAGCCCAGCCCAGCCCAGCCCAGCCCAGCCCAGCCCAGCCCAGCCCAGCCCAGCCCAGCCCAGCCCAGCCCAGCCCAGCCCAGCCCAGCCCAGCCCAGCCCAGCCCAGCCCAGCCCAACCCAACCCAACCCAGCCCAACCCAGCATTCTCCCATTCTATCCCTCATTCTCTCCCTCATTCTCTCTCCCTCTGTCCCTATTCTCTTCTCTTCCTTTCTTTCTTCATGTTTTCCCTCCCTTGTTCCCTTTCGTCCTGTCCCTCTTTCTCTTCCTCCCTCATTCTCTTTGAACCTAAGTTGAAAACACCACCGTTGTGTTTTTGTGGGGTAGTGTTCTTAACTTACTACACCGGCGGCCTGATTTCCCAGTGGGGCAGCACTATAAACCAACCAATAAATAAACCAAATTCTCTTTCTCCTTCCCGCTCAGTCTCTTCGACATGCATCTTGCCAGACACCAGTGCTCACACTGAGTCTGGTGGACTGCCATGCGCAAATTGGGGCCGACCAGCTTGTAAAATATTCTGATTTACTGTATTGGGGGGGAATGTAAATGTTCTATTACTGATCGGGTATACGTGACCAGGTGCATGTATGTGTATATGTAGGTGCTGGTGGTGCCTGAGTGAGATGTAAATAGAGCCTACCCCCTCCCCCTCTCTGCTAGGTAGGATCACCACACTCAGGCTCAAGGCAGGTGGTGGCCAGGGGAGCCACACAGCTTGGTGGTGGTGGGCAGACCACTGGTAACCATGGGGACCAGGAATGCTGGATCCCTATTGGTAGAGCTAAGAATGCTTGTTTCCCATTGGGGGAAAAGGGTGGGGTGATACTCTACAATGAACCCATGTACCATATAAATACTAAACCAGAGGGCTTGACTCTCTCTCTTCTTTCACACTTTATACTCTTCCTTTCTCTTTGTCTGTATTGATTTCACTCTAGCCTGCCTACACAACCACAGATTCGAGCTGTAGACTTTACATACTGGTGACCACGATGAATGGTAAATCTATTAGTTGGAGTAGAGGATTCAACTTTACTTTATGGAGACCTAGTCTTTAGAAGCTGATGCCAGATAGACCAACACACACAAGTCTGGAACTGACAATCAAGTCTGCTTCTTGTCTCTTGTTCAACTTAACTAAACCAGCTAGTACTGAGTCAACAGACAAGTTAATCAGCGGTCAAAACAAAACAAAGGCCAAGCGTGTGTATAGTAGAAATGCAGACACCTTATCTACCCAGGCTGCAGGTTAGCTGTGTCTGGTCATGTGGCGATTGTGACTTCTGTGTCACAGGTCCCACACTTAAACTGAAAGTTGCATAGTCTGATGGTTTTGAGTTTCTGTAATTTTCTCAGATAACTATAGTAGGTTGACCTTTATAATCTACCTAATTTTAGTTTGAAGTAGCTTCTATTTTAAATGGCTAACTTTTGAGATATTTGAGTTGCAAACATGCCAAATTAATTTTGTCAAGCACGCTAACACTCTGCCAATAACAGGTTCTATTAAATTGCTTCAGAATTCCCTTCTATGTGGTGAGAAATGTTTAATAAGTACAGCAGTGTCTAAGTTATCAAATCTAGATCACTGCTTTGGTTTTGAATCAAATCTAGCTTGGTTTTGAAATGTTTGTGTTTTCATAGGACTATGCGACTATAACTAAACCAGACAGTACTGAGCCAACAGGCAAGTTGAAGTTGCATAGTCCGATGCCTTTGAGTTTCTGTAATTTTCTGAGATAAATACATTAAATTGATCATTTTAAGCTACTTTACTTTAGTTTGAAGTAACTTTTAGTTTAAATGGCTAACTTTGGAGATATTTGAAGTGACAACATGCCAAATTAATTTTGGCAAGCATGCCAACACTCTTGATGCCATAGGCTTATGCAGTAACAGGTTCTATTAAATTGACTCCCCATGCCCTTCTATGTGACAACGAATGCTTAACGACTGTACCAGTACCTAAGATAAATATGTAGAATCAAATCTAGGTAAGTGTTTTGGCTTTGAAATTTTGATGCTTCATTGGACTACGCAACTTTAATCAGCGGTCAAAACAAAACGGAAGCCACTTCTGTGTGGCAGGTCCCACTTAATGGAATAGGTTGCCGGAGGATGTGAGAAAAGCAGTGACGCTTGAAAAGATTTAATCTGTTCTCAAGACCTGGCTGTTTACGGTAGCTTTTTTAATGGTAAAACCTGGCGCGGTGGCCTAGTTCGATTCCCGGTCGAGTCAAACCAATGACTTTGTAATTTATACTTGTCACTTCCTAGCCTGATGCTTGGCATTAATAGGATAGGGCAAGGACTGGTTAGCTCAGTGTCAGGATAATGTGACTGAGTGGGATATCAGGTAATGGTGCCAGCGGCCTGATTTCAGAGTGGGGCAGCACTATGAAGTCGCCATAAGTCTGTACCGGTCCCTGATATGACTTTAGATGTTGCTAGGACGTAAAATAACAAACAAACAAACTGTATGGTAAATGGAATTTTGCTATCCTTTTTTAACTATGTTGTAAATGTGTCATATCATGTTTTTTATTGTACATCTGCATAGTCCGATGAAGCATCAAATTTTCAAAACAAAAACAAATAACTAGATTTAGTCAACCCGACTATAATGATCAATCTGTCGTGGGGGTGATGAAAATGGAAATATTGCACCTAGAGCGGGACTCGAACCCACATCTCTTTGCATTCCAGGCCAGTGTGCTAACCATTACACCACCTAGGTTCCCTGATGTCACCACACTACCCACACCTACCTGTCTATGTGGCTCCTTGCCGGAGAGGTCAGTGCATACCACTACACTCATCCCACTGGAATTGTAAATCTTTGAATGCTTACAATTACATACAGGCAATGCACAAACATATACATACACAGGGTAGGTTCAACAACCATATTGCATGTAGCTTGTATAGGATCATGGTCATGGCAACCAGTGTGGTGGGGGTGATGAAAATGGGAAATAGTGTGCCTCGAGCGGGACTCAAACCCACATCTCTTTGCATTCCGGGCCAGTGTGCTAACCATTACACCACCTAGGTTCCCTGATGTCACCAAACTACATGTCTATGCGGCTCCTTGCCTGAGAGGTCAGTGCAGATTACTACAAATCTAATATATTTTTCTCAGAAAAATGACAGAAATGCAAGACCATCGGACTTGTGGGTAATCAGCATCCTAATGCTGTGCTTTAACCACACACAACACATATACTGGCACTGATACTCCGGATTTAACCATGGCCGACAGTCGTCAGTTGACAGCCGAGTGGTGTTCGCTAATCGGACAGTCACCGGCGGGCATTCATGTGCCACTGCGAGAGTTAAAGCTGCATAGTCGGATGAAGCATCAAATGTTCAAACCTAAAACAATTATTTAGATTTGATTCTACATCAGCGTAGATATCTAACTGTAATTTAATGAGTGTCTATTGGCACATAATTGATTGTCTGCTTTTACATGTAAAAGCGATGGTTTGAACAAAAAACAAACATTTCTCACCGTGAATATGGCCTATGCTGCCGACAGGGCGTAAAGCAACCACCAATCAATCAATCAACATATCTAACTCCGTCCTGATATCATCTTACATGTTGCTAGGATGTAAAACAACAACAAACAACTTAGATACTGATTCACTTATAAAACATGTGTTTCCGCATAGAAAGGAATACTGGGTCAATTTAATAGAACCTGTTACTGCATAGGCCTATGGTGTCAGCGTTTTGGCATGCTATCCAACATTAATTTGATATGTTTGCACTTCAGACTATGCAACTAACTATAAGGAAAGCCAAACGAGGCGGGCAGTCACATCCACCTCCGATACCCACGGTAACCGCACGGCACCCGGGAGGAGGTGGAAGTGGAGGACGAGGAGGGGGAGGTGGGGGAAGAGGAGATGGGGGGAAGAGAAGGGAAGGGAGGGGGTAGAAGGGGGAGGAGAGGGAGGAGGAAGAGGGGGAGGGGCGGGATAGGGGAGGAGGGGGTGGAGGGGAGAGGTGCGGGGATGGGGAGGTGGGCGAGGGGGGATGCGGTATGAACACAGGGGAGGAGGGGGAGGAGGGGGAGTAGGAGGCGGTGGAGGAAGGGGAGGAGGAGGGGAAGGTGGAGGGGCAGGGTGAGGAGGGGGGGGGAGGATGGAGGAGAGGAGGGGGAGGAGGATGGGGAGAGGAGGGGGGACTAGCTGGAGGAGGAGGGATGGGGATGGGGATGGGGAGAGGAGAGGGGGAAGAGAAGGAGGAAGGGAGAGGTGGAGGGGAGAGAAGGTGAAGGAGTTGGAGGAGTTGGAGGTAGAGGTGGGGGAGGAGGAGGAGGAGGAGGGGGAGGAAGAGGTGGAGAAAGAGAGCAGGGGAGGAGGAAAGGAATATACTTGGTGTTGAAAAGGGTGGGGGTGGGGGGTTGGGGTGGGAGGGAGGATAGGATTTGGCGAGAGGGGGGGGGGTGGGGGGGGGGGGGAGGAAACGTTCATACCTACAGCAGGCGAGGCGTGCGCGGGGTTGAGGGCGGGGCGCCCACACCTGGGCTCATCTTACCTACGTCTCACCTGGGCTACCTCACCCGAGACGCCCCTCCTTCCACCGTGTGGAAGAGTCGAACCTGTCTCAGCCATCACACTCGGGGTTGGCCGGACACTGATATATAGCTATATATATATCTATATATATATATATTTATATATATATATATAGCTATATATATATAGCTATATATATATATATCACAGGCTATATATATATATATATCACAGGCTATAATCCTATATATCACAGGCCATGGTCCTATATATATATAGCTAACGTATATCACCAAAAGGAATGACCAAATGGGTTAAGAGCACTGGCTAGCTTCTCGTGTGGGTGGTCATCGGTTCGAACCCCAGCAGAAATAATTATCAGCATCGTAACGTGGAAACCAAATATGTGGCGCCCAGTTTTAGAGAATAAAGCTAAGATTCCATATACGCCGTATGCGGCATGCAGCATGCGATGAGATAGATAGATACCCATGCCATTTGTGAAGGAAAGTAAAAGTTCCTGTTGTTTCCTATGGCATTTGGTTTCGCATATGGTTTTGCACTCGGTTTCGCACTCGCACTCGCATTCACACTTGCACTCACATTCGCATTCCTGTTGGTTTCTACGGCATTCGCATTCGCACTCGCATCCGCACCCTCATTCGGACATATGGAAGTACCACTGGGTATTTTTTGCAGCATTTGCCTTCGCCTTTGCCTTCACCTTCGCCTTCGCATTCCGCATATCGCATATATGGAATGTTAGCTTTACCCATTTGTAAACTACAAGTAGCAGATGGTACCAGCCTGTTTAGGTATGGCGGTCACCAGGGTTCTAACGCTGCAGCCTACAATATGCAGGGATGAAAGTGGTCGCCGACCAAAAACGCGGAACTCAAACCAAGATTAACACACCGACAGCGAATTTCAGCGAAAACACGGATCTCCCTCATGGATTAGCACTGTCAGGGAATCGCGGGAAAATGCCGGAAGTCGGGTTTCAACTCTCTTTGTTGTGACTAAATTATCGCACATATGCAACTATTTCTTGTTTGGGTTATTATGACCTTAGATGTTTCTATAACATAAGAACATGATTCGAATCAACCAAGTGTTGTCATATACCACTGATTCCTTAGCATTTTGTTTAACGCTATTCGGTAAATATAACAAAATCGCGGATATCCGCGAAACCGCTCTGATCTTTCATCACTGATTTTATGGTGCGGCCACAAAGGGTGGCCTCCTCTGCGTAAGCTGATGTGCAAACTGATGTTGGCTAAAGGAGGGTGTGGGGGGGGGGGGGGGCTGTGTTGAACAGCAGCCGGTTGGTTGGTTGTTTTACGTCCTGGCAACATCTATGGTCATATCAGGACGGGCATCGACTTGTGACAGTGCACACTCATGGTAACTTTATACTGCTGCCCCACTGAGAGATCAGGCCACCAGCACCATGATCTGATATCCCACTCAGTTACATTATCCTGACACCGAGCCAACCAGTCCATGCCCTATCCTAATAATGCCGAGCATCTGGCTAGGAAGCGGCAAGTATCAATTTTTAAATCATTGGTTTGACTAGACCAGGGTTCGAACCAATGGATTCGAATCCCACGATCTACAAAAAAAAACGGGAGGCGGATGCTCAAGTCATTCGGACATCCCGTCTGGTCTGAACTGCAGCCGGTGTGTAGGGAGGGTTGTGTGGTGTGTACATACAGGGGCAGGACATATACCCTCCCTCCCTCCTGCACCCACCTCCCACCTCACCACCTCACCACCTGCACCCCGCCGCTCGCCACCATGCACACCTGCACCCCTGCAATGGGATGTGGCATTTGTGTGATATTTGCTGACACACTATTGGTAGGTACACCTGGGCACACAGGCAACACCAGCACACGAGAACAGGGCCCAGCACTGCTACAGTGCTAGTGCTACACTATGGGTGACCATGGGTACGGCCATGTGTAAGGTTCGCTGGGTGAGGCTATTGCTGTGCGCAGCTATTGCTGTGGGCAGCTATCGATATGCACAGATATCACAGTGTGCAGCTATTGCTGTGTGCAGCTATTGCTGTGTGTAGCTATCGCTGGCCGGAGCTAGCGCTGTGCGCAGCTATCGCTGTGTGCAGCTAGCACTGGGCGCAGCTAGCACTGGGCGCAGCTAGCACTGGGCGCAGCTAGCACTGGGCGCAGCCAGTGCTTTGCGCAGCTATCATTATGCACAGGTATCACAATGTGCAGCTATCGCAATGTGCAGCTATCGCTATGTGTGGTGCTTTCTGTGTGGTCTTTTGAGTGTGCAGTTATGGCTATATGCAGCTATCACTATGTGAAGCTATCACTAGGTGAGTTGTCGCAATGTGCAATATTACATGCAGCTATCGCTATGTGCAGCTATCGTTATGTACAGGTATCACAATGTGCAGCTATCGCTATGTGTGGTGCTTTCTGTGTGGTGTTTTGCTGTGTGCAGTTATGGCTATATGCAGCTATCACTATGTGCAGCTATCACTGGGTGAGTTGTCGCAATGTGCAATATTACATGCAGCTATCGCTATGTGCAGCTATCGTTATGTACAGGTATCACAATGTGCAGCTATCACAATGTGGAGCTATCGCTATGGGTGGTTTTTGCTGTGTGTGGCTATTGCTATGTGCCGCTATCGCTATATATACAGGTATCATAGTGTCCAGTTATTGCTATGTGTGGCTAATCCTGTGCGGCTATCACTATGTGCACCTATCACTATGTTTGGCTATTGCTCCATACAAAAACCCTCTCATACACAAACACAGTGAACACTAAATTCAGAACATAGCTAAAACCATTGAGTTGGCGCATTAGGAAGAGAGAGAGAGAGTTACCAGAGGTGATTCACTGTCAGTGTGTCCTTCCCAGGTGTGCAGGTGAGAGGGAGGTGATGGTCCAGAGCCCCCCTCCCCCCCCCCCCCACTACCACCACACACACACACTGACCCCCCCCCCAACACACACACACATATGCACTCACTCCTCACTGTGCACATCCCTGCTGTCAGGGTTTGCCTCACCTCATCAACTCGCAGTCAGCTGCTGTTTATACCTCCCCGCGTCTGGGTAAACTCTAAACCTTAACAGGTCCCTGGATCTGTGTAAACTCGGGGCTTAATGGCCTCCCAAACAGCTGCACACCCACACCCACACACACACCCACACCCACACAACCCTCTCCACGCCACTCCTCGCACAGGTATGTGCAATATTCTCAAAAGCATCTTCAATCAATGATTACCGAGGTGGTAGGTTTCCATTCTGTATTGGTGAGTTAGGTAATCGCATCGGTTGCTAGGTTACTCGTGCTGACCAACACCTCTGCTCTTTGAACATGTTCTTATCAGGCAGCTATCTGCCACTAGGTGAAAGGACGTGGCCATGGTTACTGTTGGTAACACTGATAACAGGCAGTCTCCCCTCTCTGCACCCCCCCCCCCCCGCCCACCCATGTTAAGCTCTGCTCCCGTGGTACTGAGGACCTTGTTCAGAACAGTGGAGATAACAATTTAACATTGCAACACACCCAGCGAGTCAGTTCTGAAATAAGCGCAGACTGCCTCCAGGCCGTATTCTGTATTCTAATTTCTATAGCTTCTCGTACGTTTAGCTTAATTCCCTGTATTCCCCGTATTCCCTGTATTCTCTGTATTGCCTGATATTCCCAGTATACTCTGTATTCAAACCCATACGTTATCGTAATGTAGCAAGTATCTCTGCCTATCACCCCTCCAAACATTCTTCTGTCATAACCAACTGTCTCATTTCCCAATAACTCCCCACATACATACATTCTTCTCTCATAACCACCTGCCTCATCTCCCCGCACCCTCAACCCACAAATTCTTCCATATCTCGTCTGACATGACCTTAGATGTTGCTCGGACATAAAACAACAAACTTCTCTCATATTCATAACCAACTGCCTCATCTCCAAATAACCCCACCCCCCACCTACCCACCCACACTCACACACAAGTCTTCTTCCCTCATAACCAACTGCCACCCAGGTCCCCCTGTTTATATGTGACACATGCTGACGGCAGTTACTACCTACTGTCACCCTATTCAGTTTTACACAGTGCTACAAACTGCCAGTTACAACCTACTGTCACCCTGTTCAATTTACACAGTGCTACAAACTGGCAGTTACAACCTACTGTCGCCCTGTTCACTTTACACAGTGCTACAAACTGCCAGTTACAACCTACTGTCACCCTGTTCACCCTACACAGTGCTACAAACTGCCAGTTACAACCTACTGTCACCCTGTTCACTTTATACAGTGCTACAAACTGCCAGTTACAACCTACTGTCGCCCTGTTCACTTTACACAGTGCTACAAACTGCCAGTTACAACCTACTGTCGCCCTGTTCACTTTACACAGTGCTACAAGCTGCCAGTTACAACCTACTGTCACCCTGTGCACTTTACACAGTGCTACAAGCTGCCAGTTACAACCTACTGTCGTCCCGTTCTCTTTACACAGTGCTACAAGCTGCCAGTTACAACCTACTGTCACCCTGTTCAATTTACACAGTGCTACAAACTGGTAGTTACAACCTACTGTCGCCCTGTTCACTTTACACAGTGCTACAAACTGCCAGTTACAACCTACTGTCGTCCCGTTCTCTTTACACCATGCTACAAACCAACAGTTAGTACCTACTGTCATCCTGTTCACTTTACACAGTGCTACAAACAAATTCCCTTTAGGTTTAAATGGCCCAACGAGCCATGTTTACCCCCGGACCGCCCATCACACTGATGTGCAGGTCCGTCGGCACTCTCCGGCCGCAACCCCCGCCCGTTTAATGGCGGCGCGATCGGGTGCCGTTCTGAAATTAAGAAGCCCATTTAATTAGGCAGCCATTAGTTATTAATAACCGGCAGGATGGGGGTGTCATTGAGAGTGGCTGTGAGGTGTGTTTGTGGGTGTGTTTGTGGGTGTGGGTGGGTGAGCGGTGTGGGTGTGTTTGTGGGTGTGGGTGGGTGAGCGGTGTGGGTGTGATGTGTGGGTAAGGATGTGTGGGTAGGGATGTGGGGTGTAAAATCTAGGGTGTGGAGTGTGAGGTGTGGAGGGGGGGGGGGGGGCAAATTGTGGGCGATAATAGCGGCTGGTTCCCGGGATAGTCCCCCCCCCCACACACACACACCCGCTCCACACCCCTAGTGCGATACTTCATCAAAATGCTAATAGGCATCTGCGCCTGTCTCCACATTCGGCGGGAGGATCCCGGAACAGCCCGGTGCACACCGCAGCCCGGTGTAGCAGGAAATCGCAAACCCTGTAAATCGCAAACCCCACTTGTGATTTCCTAGGAAATCGCAAACCCCCATGCCATATATGGGCATGGGGGGTTTGCGATTTCCTAGGAAATCACATATCCCCCCTGGAGATCGCAAACCCCCCATTCGGCGGCGCGGCGGCGATTTGTTTACTTTACGTTCGTCGATTCGAAAATATAACTGTTAATATCTCCGCCGTTACGGCGGTTAGCCTTAATAACGCTTCGAATTTAGGGTTAAATTGGTCAAATTTCACTTATTTGGTAGCTAATTCTGTTAAATATGATCGCAAACCCCCCCATTCGGCGGCGGCGGCGCTTTGTTTACTTTACGTTCGTCGATTCGAAAATATAATTGTTAATATCTCCGCCGTTACGGCGGTAGCCTTAATAACACTTCGAATTTAGGGTTAAATTGGTCAAATTTCACTTATTTGGTTACCAATTTAACCCTAAATTCGAAGCGTTATTAAGGCTACCGCCGCATTGGCGGCGATATTACTAGTTATATTTTCGAATCGACGAACGTAAAGTAAACAAATCGCCGCCGCCGCCAGTATGGAACACGACGTCGATGCGGCGGCGATTTGTTTACATTACGTTTGGCGATTAATTATCGCCGCCAATGCAGCGGTAGCCTTAATAACGCTTCGAATTTAGGGTTAATTTAATGAAATTTCACGATTTGAGTATGTAATTCTGTTAAATATGGTCGCATTGAATAGATTTGGCCCGAATCGGTCCCTAACCTGCACGTTATCCCTGGCTACAAAACGGGGGGTTTGCGATTTCCAGGGGGGCTTGTGATTTCCTAGTAAATCGCAAACCCCGGGGTGTGCAATTTCCAGGGGTTTGCGATTTACTGCCACACCGGAACCTCGACGTTCGGCGGGAGGATCTGCCCACCGCAGCCCGGAACCACGACGTTCAGCGGGAGAATCCCGAAACAACCCGGTGCACACCGCAGCCCAGAACCACGACGTTCAGCGGGAGGTTCCCGGAACAGCCTGTTGCACACCGCAACCCGGTGTAGCAGGAAATCGCAAACCCTGTAAATCGCAAACCCCCACTTGTGATTTCCTAGGAAATCACAAACCCCCATGCCATATATGGGCATGGGGGGTTTGCGATTTCCTAGGAAATCACATATCCCCCCTGGAGATCGCAAACCCCCATGTTAATGATACAGATAGTTGTTCTGGCTTTTCTTATTGATGTAGTCTAGTATCTTTGACAATAAATTGACCTGGTACCCTAGCCTTCTTGTGCGCAGTGAATAATGGCCCTTGCTCTGAGAGGCATGAAATTAAAAATAATCAATTAATCCATCTCATAAGGGATCCCCCTTATATGAAAATAAATGTGGCAGCCTATGTATGTGCAGCCTATGTATGTGCAAAGTGACTGATAGTTTTGTAGGGAATTGGATATTTGTTAGTTCAAAGTGTTTAAAGAAGTTGTGCTGGCTTTTCTTAATGTTGTAGTTTAGTATCTTTGACAAAAATTGATCTGGTCCCTTATCCTTCTTGTGAGTGATCAATAGCAGTGACAAAGGCCGTTGCTGTGACAGCATGACATCAAAACTAATCAAATAATCCATATTGATCCTCCTTGAATCCATTTTATCCCCCAGATCTGGTGGAAGTTTAAAATCAAACATAGGCCTATAGCTGCCCTGCTTGTGGTGATAAATGCTACAAAGCATGGGGGGGTTTGTAATTTCCAGGGGGGGTTTGTGATTTCCTAGTAAATCGCAAACCCCGGGGGGTGCAATTTCCAGGGGTTTGCGATTTACTGCCACACCGGAACCACAATGTTCGGCTGGAGGATCCCGGAACAGCCTGGTGCACACCGCAACCAGGAACCACAACGTTTGGCAGGAGGATCCCGGAACAGCCTGGTCACACCACGGGCCAGAACTGCCATGTTCAGCAGGAGGATCCTGGAACAACCTGGCGCGCACCGTGCTCCCACTGAACCGCTATGTTCAGCGGGAGGATCCCGGAAGAGCCCGGTGCGCACTCCAGCTCGGAACTGCCATGTTCGGCGGGAGGATCCCGGAACAGCCTGGCGCGCACTGCAGCCCGGAACCGCCATGTTTGGAGGGAGGATCCTGGAACAGCCCGGCTGAAACCGCGGCCCGGAACCGCGCACTGGTTTCAGCTGACATGCGCGGCTTTGACTGGACCGACCAGGATAGGGGCGGCGTCCACGTCCGTCGGGCACAGACAGCCGGGCGTCATGGGATATCGGATTACGGTGCAACGCACCTCAGCGCGGTATCCCAATTGGGCAGCACTAGTAGTATTAGGTATTTATGAGTGCGCACTGTAATACATCGGTACCCATCGATAAACACAGCCTTAGATGTTACTGGGACGGAAAACTCCAAATAAATTAAACTTGATTGACATCATGTGTGGTGGAGGTATGAACGGGGACTTAATTAACAGCGAAGTTTGTTAGTGGTGGTTGGAATTAATTAAACTTATGAGACTTTACAATAGGCATTGTTACATTTTCTTAAATCAATATTTTAAAGGTCGACAATGGTAGCCTTTCACTGGTGATACTCGATCTTAATGATATCACATATTACCCCTACTATGTTCTATGGTATTGGTAGTCCCCTCTTCCGGCTATGTAAGCACACCGAGTCTCAGCTTCAGTCCTTACTCGGCAGCCAGAAGAGAGTAACTCGGCTTGGAACATGCGCGTTGGGTAAGAGGTCTTTCTTTATTGCTGGTGAAAGTCTTCGGCAAAATCAAATTTCTTTTCAACTGATGACAACGCTTCACAAGAGATTTCACATACAGACTTATACACATATACTCACACAATCACACAGATACACACACAAACACACAAACAATTACAAATACACTGACAAATACACACACTCACAAGCACACACAGTGACAAATACACACACTCACAAGCACACACTGACAAATACACACTCACAAGCACAAACACACATACACACACTCACACGCACTCACACACATACACACTCACAAGCACATACACACACATACACATATTCACAAGAACACACACATACACACACTCACAAGCACACGCACATACACACTCTCACACACACACACTCACTCACACAAATAGACTCACAAATACACACTGACACACACACGCACACAACCTCTGCAGGTCGGTCACTATTCAGTTTGCAGCCAACAGTTCGGCTGGAGAATCGGTCAAGTTCATTAAAAGCCCGGCAAGTCCAGGTCGGCGCAGTGCGGTCACTAATTAGGTCGAGGTGTCATGGCGCCCGTGACAGATGTTCATTTCATAGCAGTGGACAAAAGCTGGGCGGGTCGGCACAAGATTGTCAGGGGAGTTGACTTGCACAACCTGGCCGTCAGTGACGTCACTGCCAATGAGGGGGGTCAGACAGAGAGACACAATTAGACAGAGATTGGTTGCTGGAGTTTTACGTCCTGGCAACATCTAAGGTCATATCTGTTCAGGTACCGACTTGTGACAGTGCACAGACATGGTGACTGTATAGTGCTGCCCCACTGGGAGACCAGGCCACCAGCTCCGTGGCCTGATATCCCACTCAGTCATATTATCCAGACACTGAGCCAATCAGTCCTTGCCTTAGTCTCATAATGCCGAGCATCTGGCTAGGATGCGACAAGTATCAATTTTATAAGTCATTGGTTTGACTCGACTGGGAACCGAACTCCTCATCCCCCGCACCACGAGTGCGCACTGTCACAAGTCGGTGCCTGTCCTGATGACCTTAGATGTTGCCAGGATGTAAAACTCCAACAACCAACCAACCCAGACACAGAGAGATAGACATAGCGAGATAGACATAGAGAGAGATAGACAGAGAGACAGAGATAGACAGAGAGATAGACAGAGAGATATAGACAGAGATAGACAGAGATAGACAGAGAGATAGGCAGAGAGATAGGCAGAGAGATAGGCAGAGAGATAGACAGAGATAGACACAGAGAGATAGACACAGAGATAGACAGAGAGAGACAGAGACAGATAGACAGAGAGAGATAGACAGAGAGATAGACAGAGAGATCTTATCTCTCCTCGCTGCTCACACTGCCCCCTAGCGGGTGACGGGGTTCAGTAACATCTGATACTGGACGGGCATTAAGGCTCGGTTACTGACCAGCTGGTGCCCCGCGATGAGCCTATCATTATCTGTGAGATGCTAACCATCTGAGCAGCTCGGGGCCATGCACGGGGAGAATGTGTGTTGATATAGCCATGGGAAAACAGTCTGTGAGTGTGAGGGCATGTTGGAGCAGGCCGGCTACCCAACCATATGACCCTTATATTAACTAAGGAGCAGGCCGGCTACCCAACCATATGACCCTTATATTAACTAAATGTTCGCCCGCAATGAAGTGTATGATGTGTGTATGTATATAATATACAGATATATAATAGCATATTCACTGGGTGATGGTCATTGGCGGTGGGGGTGGATGGGTGGATGGGTGGAGGGTGAGGAGGGGGAGGAGGGGGGTGGGGAGAAGAAGAGGTGGGGGAGGGGAGGGAGGAGGGGAGGGGGGGGAGGGGGAGGGGGAGGGGAGGTGGGGAGGGGTGGGGAGAAGAAGAGGTGGAGGAGGGGAGGGGAGGGGAGGGGAGGGGAGGGGAGGGGAGGGGGAAGGGGGAGGGGAGGGGGAGGGGGGGGGGAGGAGGGGAGGAGGAGGGGAGGAGGAGGAGGAGAGGAGGAGGAGAGGAGGAGGGGAGGAGGAGCAGGGGAGGAGGGGGCATGAGGGGAGGGGGAGCGACGAGTGGGGGGGGAGAGGAAGAGAAGGAGGCGAAGAGAAGGATGCACGAAGAGGAGAAGAAGGAGAAGGAGAAGGAGAAGGAGGAGAAGGAGGAGAAGGAGAAGGAGGAGAAGGAGAAGGAGGAGAAGGAGAAGGAGGAGAGGAGGAAGAAGAGGGGGGAAGTGTATTAGACTGGATCAGACGACACTAGACGGAATGGCCGGAGACTAGACAGGGTGGCCGAATGAGTTGAGCACCCACTTCCCGGTGGCAGGTCATGGGATCCAGACCCCAGGTTAACTCCGTAACCATGGCGATCAGTAGGCCCGGTGTCGCAGTTTGAAAGGGTACCTGGTTTAAAAGGTTTTTTTTCCCGCAATGCACATGTATCAAAGTCAAATGGCAAGCCTGAAATCTTGTCTGATTTTCTGGATTGCATGTCTCTGGAGGAGCTCTGTGGAATTGTAGGGCGAGACAAGCAAGGATTTCTTCAGGAATCGTTGTAGTGAATATTTTATGCTTGATGATAGTATCCTCTGCACTAATAATTTAACAAACAATTAACAAGTTATTAAACATGGGTACAATCTCAATCAGGCAGAAATGCATGTGTATGTGCATTGTGAAAAGCCCGGTTTTAAACTGGGTACCATTTTAAACTGCGACACCAGGTTGGAATAATTTTGTACATGTCGCAACCTAGCCTAGCTTTCGGCATTACTTGCAACGCATGACCACTGGAGTAAAAATTAAGAAACAATTGTCACTTATTGCAATATCCCCCACTGCATAGTCCAAAGCTGCATAGTCCGATGAAAACATAAAATATTCAAAACCAACACAATTATCTAGATTTGATTCTACATATTAAGGCAATTTAATAGAATCTGTGACTGCAAAAGTATATGGTGTCAGAGTTTTGGCATGCATGACAAAATTAATTTCGCATGTTTGCAGTTTAAATATATCAAAAGTTAGCCTTTTAAAATCAAAGTTACTTCAAGCTAAAGTAAGGTAGATTATAACGATCAACGTAATATATTTATCTTCGAAAATTACAAAAAGTCAAGACCATCGGACTATGCAACTTTAATCAACGAAAGTAAAGGAATTGTAAGGAAAATATTAATTGTCGGATTATTTATTATTTATGTCTGTAAGCATACTGTGGAAGGCCCTAAAAAAATGTAATTAGAAAACAAGATGACTAGACCAGGTTTTTTGTGTGTGCGTGTGGTTTTCTTTTGGGGGGGGGGGGTACCAACCTTGTGTGGATATTGTTGGCAAAAAAACTACATATAGGAACAAGTAAACCACGTCCACTAAATTTAGGGATTTAAATGCTGGGATGTAGGATTCAATTGTGGGTTAATTTGATCAAAGTTGGTTGTTCTAATATTATTAGTATAAAAGGATCCTTTCCATCGCACAGTTAAGAACAAAAACAACAACAATCGGAGGCTGAAAGCATTACCAAAGGTTTGCTCCATTATTTTCCTGTAATTAATGTTATTGTTGTTGTTGTTATAAGTTGTTATAAGCTGTGATAGTAGCCCAATTCAGTTTATTGCGGGTCATTAAAACAATTCAGCCAATAGACTACATCGCCATTCCAACGGCGTAGTGCATTGTGGGATGCGTCAAAGCAAAACAAACCCGCGAGAAGCACATGGCAGATGCTAATACACTGGGTGCAGCTATGAAATGGGCTAGTTTCAGCTCATCTCAGCTCTTGTTTGAAACATAGAACACTAACTAAAAAAATATATATAATAAATTAAGATATTAATCTTTTATCCAGCATTGCATTTACATCAATATAATCAGCACATCTTATGCCATGTGCATTTAGATTTAGACAAATCTGGGCACTCAGACTAGTGTTAGAGCCATAGCCAGAGTCGATTTTACTTATTTTATTCATGTTTTTTATTTATATCCTATGGTTAATAACATTTGTTGGGCTAGGAAATGGGTAGGGTTAATTAGACATTAGTTATATACTTCTTTGAAACAAGTTTTTGCTGACACATTTGACATTTTAATATTTAGAACAAGAATTACTTATGTCTAATCAACAATGATGTAAACATCAGCCTGTAACGTGACTGAAATTGTATGTTTCTTAGCTCAAAATGCTTAAATATGGAGAGTTCACACATTCATTATATTATTATATTGCATCCATCCATGTTTGTGGCAAATTGTCATGTATTTTTATTAATTTTGAGTAAAATTGAAGTTTTACCCTATGCGTAGCCAAACTCAATGGCCGTACGCCTTTGCTTTGCTGCCAATGCCGTATTCAGTGCATGCGCAGTTGGAACGGTGATCTCGTCTATAAAGGCATCACAAAATGTCATCTAGTCGAAACCAGTAAATAGGCTAATCCGCATTTAAAGTTGAATATTAAATAAATATGATGACACCACATGCACACGCATACACATGCGTACACACACGCATGCGCACACACATACAATAGAGACATCACAAAATGTCGTCTGCTGGAACAAGTAAATAGGGCGTCATAATCAGGCTAATCCGCATCTAAAAATAATTATTAAATAAATAGCATGACACCACACACGCGCACACACGCACACACACGCACACACACGCACACACACGCACACACACGCGCACACACACACACACACACACACACACACACACACGCACGCTCCGCCCCGGTTTCTCGGCCTGCCGACCGCCATGGTTACCGGGGCGACGCGGTAGTGTTTACCATGGTGACCGGGTCACGTGGATCTTTTGTGCGCGCGCAGCTGGCGAGTGTGACCCGAGGGGCGGACCGTCAATAAGCGCCTCTTTATTTGGACAATTATGATTTATGACTGGGCACTGTTTAATGTGGGTTTTTTGTGTGATTTTGGGGGTGTTTTTTTAAAGCTGCATAGTCTGATGAAAACATCAAATTTTCCTAAATCAAAACACTGATCTAGATTTGATTCTACATATTTTGATTAGATACTACATCAAATTAAAAAATTTAATGACGCTTTTAGAGCACATTGATTTCTTTCATCGGCTATTGGACGTCAAATCAAATTTTGAAAACCAAAAACACTGATCTAGATTTGATTCTACATACTTAACTTAGATACTACTACTAGTACTACATCAAATATTCAAAACCAAAACACTAAATTAGATCTGATTCTAAATATCTAACTTAGATAGTAGTACACTTATCAAGCATTTGTCACCACATAGTATGGAACACTGAGCCAATTTAACAGAACCTGTTACTACAGAAACCTATGGTGTCCGAGTTTTGGCGTGCTTGACAAATTAAATTTTGTATGTTTGCACTTCAAATATCTAAAAAATTAGCCATTTAAAATCAAAGTTACTTCAAACTAAAGCACGCTAGATTATAACGATCAACCTAATATATTTATCTAAGAAAATGACAGAAACTTGAAATCATCAGACTATGCAACTTTTTTTCCCCCTTATGCACTCCATGTTTTTTTTATGTCACCCGAAACGTGTCAATGTAGAAAATAAGGTGGGGGGAGGGGGAGGCGGGGGGGGGAGGGGAGGGGTGTTGAGAAGTTCTTTCTGCATCATTAATAACACGATGGTAGGGCAGTAGAGGCGGTACGTTGAAATTTCAATTAATTCCAAACAGGACTGCGTGATTTATGTCGCATGATTAAGCACCATTTTTGTCACCGCTAACTAGAGTGGTGCGGTAGCGCTACGAGACATCCCGGCATGCAGTGCGATTCAGTTGCAGAGGTGGGGGGTGGTGAGGAGGATGTTGATCGTTGGAGTTTTACGTCCTGGCAACATCTAAGGTAATATCAGGACGGGTACCGAATTGTGACAGTGTGCACTCATGGCGACTTTATAGTGCGGCCCTACCTGGAGACCAGGCGAGGCTGCCAGGTAGGGCACTCAATCACATTATCCTGCCACTGATCCAACCAGTCTTTGCCGTAACCTAATAATGCCGAGTGCCTGGCTAGGAAGCGATAAGTAGGGAGCAGGGAGAGATCGGCTATGCCCTACTTCCTGACACGCATCTAATGTTTAGGCAATAAACCTAACCCAGGTAGGACAGATACTTTTTTTCCCACTTGCCCAATCGGGCAAGTGACTGAATTTTCTACATGCCCAACTGGCAAAACTACTTCCCAAAGCCCAAGTCAGTCAATTGAAACTGAAATCTGCTACTGCAGATCACACAAATAACGACTTGCCCATTCGGAAAGGTCACTGAGAACTTCACCTGAACAACAAAGTAAACTAGGTGGCCCGGGCCACCGGGCAACTGAACAGTCCTTATTGTCATACCCTGCTAACCATGTGGATTTATGCTACAAAGTTTTTGTAAATTTACAAAGGCATCTAAAGTCCCAGTCACTCTACAGCTTGCGACCACTTTGCGACCACCTTAGACCAAAGAACCCACAGTCACCAGTGACGTCCTTGCGACCAAAACAATGGTTGCTGATGTCTGGGCGTCACTGGTGACTGTGGTTTCTTTGGTCTAAAGTGGTCGCAAGCTGTAGTGTGACTGGGGCTTAAAGGGAGTGGTCAGTATGTGGAAGGGAATGTGTCAGTGTTGGTGCATTGACCTTTTAAATGGTTCATTATAATTATTATATTCAGCAGTAGCTCCCAGCTCGCCTACATACATGTACTAGTTTTTTTAATTGCTAGTTCGTGCCAAAGGACTGAAGAAATTAATTAATTAAAATAAAATGCGAATTTGTCCAAATACAATTACTGACTGGTGGTAGGCAAAAGTGAACACCTATAACGAGCACGATAAATACTGAAAACCCCTTTTAAAACAGCAATTGGATGGCAGGTTTCATCTAGCTATTCAGCAACCAAATTTAAGGCCCCTTCGCGTAATAAATTCATTTTTAAGGCTGAAAAAATATGACATTATAATGATTATATACATGTCAACCTTTTGTGGTCTTACTTCACCAGGTTTTTGCATGCCATTTTTTATAAAGCAGAAGAAGCAGCCATGGAATTAACATCTTTATTATACCTAACAATTGTGGTAGATTAGTTAATATTATAAGAAGCCACACACGTAGCCATTCAAAACACTGCTGTGAATCAAATTTGCCCTTTCTCCACTCCCAAATCTTTTTTCCGCCAGCGTTTGGTCATTGTTCAAGGCATTTTTAGGGTATTTTCAAATGCAAGGCCTTTTCAAGAGACAGCTTCAAATTCAAGGTATTTTCAAGATTGTGCGAACACTGGACGGGGAAGGTGGTTGAGGAATACAATCAAATAAGGGGGGAAAGCGCAGTTCCATCCCCCCCTCCCCCCAAAGCCCCCCCCCTCCCAGCCCACAAAAACAAAACAAATTCTTAACTTAGTAAAAACATATATATATACAGATGAACCTCGATCCAACGGACTAATAGGGGGGAGCAGTTGTCCGTTAAAGCCGTTTGTCCATTGCAGCGACAAAACTTTCCGGGGGGTACGAAACCATGGTGGAGAGATGAGTTTCTTTTGCCGTGATCATATAGTGGGACTCAGAGTAGCTATTACTCGGAGTCAGAGTCTTCAGACTCAAAGCCAAGGAAATCTGAAGCACTGGTGGTGGCTAGTGAAGGCTGGGGTTCAGAAAATAACTAGTTCTCTTAAAGTGCGCAAATGTTCAGATATTCACTCTAGCGGATTGTGTCCGATGGATCCAGAATCCGTTGCATCGGTGTCCATTGGATCGAGGTTCATCTGTATATATATATATATATATATATATATAGTATAGTTATACGAATCTTACCTGGGTATAGATGATGGATAACTGTTGTTTTACCGAGGTATAAGCCTCGGATAATATATATATATATAGTTAAAGAACTGAACTTGCAGAAGTTCACTTATTCACAAAGAATGTCTACACCGCGTTATAAATCCATCATTGAAACTAGTGTTACTGTTAGCAAACGATATACATGTTTCCACTTTACACTTTAACAACACTCCCCTCCACACCCCCATACCCACACACCCACACACGATCCATGAGCCCCTTGACACCACTGTAATCAGCGCCACTCGGCGGGAACGACATGAATGAACACCGGACTGAGACACTCCTTTAAAGGACCTGTCAAGGCGCGCGTCCTTTTCCGCAGTCACAGACGACAGGCCGCCGCCAGATGGCGACACAGTCAGCGGAAGTCGGTGAGCGGCGTTCTACAGGGGCGCGTTTGTTAGCAGGCAGGGTGCAGAAGGCTGTCGGTCAGCCTGTATCCACACCGGGAGGCGGGGAAAAGACCGGCGAAACACTCAAGGTGGAAGGGAAGTAGAGGGGGGGGAGGGAGGGGGGGTGGGGATGGGGATGGGGGAGGGAGGGGGGGAGGGGGAGGGGAGGGGTTAAGGGAGGGAGGGAGGGGGGTTAGGGGAGGGGGAGGGGAGGGGGGGGGGGAGAGGGGGAGGGTGGGAGGGGGGGGAGGGGGGGGGAGGGGGGGAGGGGGGAGGGATGGAGGGGGAAAAGAAGAGGGGAGGGGGATGAGGAGGGGGATGGGAGGAGTGGGAGAGGTGGCGAAAAGAACGTGGGGGCAGGGGAGAGGGGGGAGATGGTAGGGGAGGAGGGGGAGATGGGGCGAAGGGGGAGAGGGGCGGAGGGGAGGAGGGAGCGGGAAGGGGGGAGGAGCGGGGAGGAGGAGGAGAGGGGATGAGAGGGGGAAGAGGAGGAATGGGGTGGGGGGAAGGGGGGAATGGGATGGAGAGGGGAAGGATTGCGGGGGAGGGGGGAGGGTGGCTGGTGGCACTGAGGGTGGGCCGTCGGAGGGTGGTTGATGGGGAGGAGAGGGGCGTTTTGGGAGGAGGGGGGGGCGATGGGGAGGAGTGGGGGAGTGGAGGAGAGGAGGGAGAGGGGGGGAGGGGGGGAGGGGTGGAAAGGGACGGGGATTCTGCAAAGAGAGGAGGAATTGTAAGGTATTGGATAGGGATAGAGTGGGGTGTGGTAGACTGAGGCGGGAGAAGGGGGGGGAGAAGGGGAAAGGGAGGTGGGAGAGGCATAAGAGGGAGGGGAGCGGGAGAGAACTGGAGGTGAGGAGGGGTTGAGGGTGGGGGGGGGGGGGAGAGCAGTGAGGAGTGGGGGAAGGGGAAGAGAAAAGACGGGTGGGGAGAGTTTGAAGAGGGGAGAGGGGGTGAAGACGATATATGGGCGGGGACGTATAATGAAGAGGAGGGAGAGGAGGGGGAAAGAGGAGAGGGAGGAGGGGGAAGAGGACAGGGAGGAGGGTGGAAGAGATGAGGGGGGAGGAGAAGAGGGAGGAGGAGAGGGAGTGGCAGTGGCAGTGAGATGGGGAGGGGGATCTGAATGAATACAGGGAGTGTGCGTCTATCTGTGTGTGACACTGACGTCTCGGATGGCCCCACTCGTGTGTGGACACCCACTTGTTGGCAGACACTGCCATCACTATCTTTGACAGCCCTCCTGCCACTATTTGAACACACAGGGTGAAAGGACCTCGGTAACTGTGTAAGTAGGTGGTAAGTTTGTTTGTTTGTTGTTGTTTTACGTCCTAGCAACATATAAGGTTATATCAGGACAGGTACCGACTTGTGACAGTGCACACTCATGGTGACTTTATTGTGCTGCTCCATTAGGAGACCAGGCCGCCAGCACCATGACCCGATATCCCACACATCCTGACACTGAGACAACCAGTCCTTGCCCAATGCTAATAATGCCGAACACCAGGCTAGGAAGCGACAAATATCAAGTTTTACATCATTGGTTTCACTCGACCAGGGTTGGAACCATTCGACTCCCACGATCAACTAAAACGAGAGACGGATGTTCAACTCATTCGGCCATCCCGTCTGGTCGCAGGAGGGGGAGATGTGTGTGTCCTTGTAGGTATAGCGAAAGGGGGATGGGGTGGGAGGGGGAGGTGGAGGGGGAGGTGGAGAGGGAGGTGTGTACAGAGGGTGGGTGGGTAAAATGTTGTTTTTGAGGTCAGGCACCCGTGCATCTCAATAAGCTATGTAAGGAGTTGCGGGACACAGCTCCCGGCCGTAAACTGTGACCAAAAATACCACCTACCCATCTTACACGCCTCGTCATTATAGGTATGACCCATATCTCACACACACAGACACACACACAGAGACACACACAGTGGGGCTGCTATGCTATTCTTCTTGCAGACATGCCATGCTTCACTGAGCAGCAGCACACAGAGGGAGTCCGAATAGAGGGCGGAACAGCGGGCATTCAGCATGAGGTGCATCATTCAGGGAGTATGAATAGAGGGCGGAATAGTGGGAATTCAGCATGAGGTGCATCATTCAGGGAGTCCGAATAGAGGGCGGAACAGCGGGAATTCAGCATGAGGTGCATCATTCAGGGAGTCCGAATAGAGGGCGGAACAGCGGGAATTCAGCATGAGGTGCATCATTCATGGAGTATGAATAGTGGATGGAACAGCGGGAATTCAGCATGAGGTGCATCATTCAGGGAGTATGAATAGAGGATGGAATAGTGGGAATTCAGCATGAGGTGCATCATTCAGGGAGTCCGAATAGAGGGCGGAAGAGCAGGAATTCAGCTTGAGGTGCATCATTCAGGGAGTATGAATAGAGGATGGAATAGTGGGAATTCAGCATGAGGTGCATCATTCAGGGAGTATGAATAGTGGACGGAACACTGGAAACCCAGTATGAGGTCCACCATTCAGGGAGTATGAATAGTGGATGGAACAGCGGAAACACGGTTTGAGGTCCATCATTCAGGGAATATGAATAGAGAACGGAACAGCGGAAATCCATCATGAGGTCCATCATTCAGGGAGTATGAATAGTGGATGGAACAGCGGAAACACAGCATGAGGTCCATCATTCAGGAGAGGATGGAAGAGCTGGAAACTGGTATGATGTCAATCATTCGGGGAATATGAACAGATGATATGTACAATAGCACCCGCATTCACTGACCCCTGTCATCGGCGAACGCCCGCCATGTGCAAACAACTTGTCAATGTCCTAAATGTCTCTCTTTGGACTGTCTCTCCGATGACTGGACACCTGCTATGTCAGGACAACATTGGTTTGGATGCGCAGTTGTCCCGTCCGCCCCCCCCCCTCTCCCTCCCACACCAAAAAAATTGTCCCTGACCAATTCCCCATTCCCTGATATGTTGGTGGTTTCCAGGACATAAAACCTAGTTCTTTAAGGCATAAGACAAAATTACCAAAACAATATTAGTACGAATAGTGGGGTGCGATGTGACGGGGGGAGGGGGGGGCGGGAGGGAGGGAGGGGGAGGGAGGGGGAGGGAGGAGGAGGGAGGGGGAGGGAGGGGGAGGGACGTGCTTTACGTCCCTGGTTCGAACCCTGCCCGAGTCAAACCAATGACTTAAAAAATTATACTTATACTACCTAGCCTGGTGTTCGGCATTACTAGGATAAGGCAACGAGCAGTGGAATGGGGAAGATCAAATGTTGGCGATTGAAATTTTCTCTGCTTAATCAACTAATGGACCCGAAACAAATTTAGAGAAACCGCACATTACTAAATTATTAACCCTGGTATCATCAATGATGCAGCTACAGGATGATACTGATAGTTCCCACGATATTGAGCTAAAGTAGGTTATATGGCGCGTCGTAGGTCTCAAAACACAGTCAAAATAATATCATTTTCGTGAAAAAATCTATATAAATAGGTAATAAAAGAGGGTAGAATATAATTGCTCACCGATACCTAAATACAAACCCCGCATATGATGGTCAACATTCAAGTGTGGTTTAGGAAGCTATTTTTTTTTGCGCCCATAAGGTGCAACGGGAAGGGGTCGTGTGTGTGTGTGTGCGTGTGTGTGTGTCTCTGTCTGTGTGTGTGTGTCTGTGTGTGTGTCTGTGTGTGTGTGTGTGTGTGTGTGTGTGTGTGTGTGTGTGTGTGTGACGGCATGCAGGGGGGAGATACAGGGGGTTTGTTTGTTGTTTTACGTCCTAGCAACATCTAAGGTCATATCAGGACGGGAGAGGAGAAATAAGGGGGAGATACAAAGGGGAGACAATGGGAGATTGAAATGGAAGAGAGGGGGGGAGATGAGGGGGGGGGGGAATAAGGGGAGAGTCCACGATGGAGAGAAGCGGAGGAGAAAACGGGGGAAGAAGGGAGAGAGAGGGGGGAGGGAGAGGGAGGGAGAGGGAGAAAGAGAAAGTGGAGAGAGAAAGTGGGGGAGAGAAAGTGGAGAGAGAAAGTGGAGAGATGGAGAGAAATGGAGAAAGAAGGTGTTTTGCTGATTGATCGATTGTGAATTTACGCCATGTCAACAGTAAGGGTCATATTTACAACAAAAAGGAAGTAGAATTGATGCCGTCAATTTGGTTTCACTGAAGAAAGAGTGACAGGGTGAGAGGAGGAGGGAATGGGAGGAGGGGAGATGAGCAGAGAAGAGGTGTAGAGTGGGAGAGTGGGAGCAGGGGAGAGTGGGAGAGGGGTTCAGGGGGAGAAGGGGGAGAGGGGAGAGGGGGGAGGAGGGGGGGGAGGGAGGGGGAGAGGGGAGAGGTAGGTGGGGGAGAGGGGAGAGGGGGAGGGGGGAGGGGGGAAGGGGAGAGGGGAAGTGGGGGGAGAGGAGGAGAGGGGGATCATCGTAGACTGGGGGAGAGGAGAGATGCACGAGAGGAGAGTGAGGGGGGCGGAGGGAAGGGGGGAGAGGGAGGGAGATGAGCAGGAGAGAGAGAGTGAAAGAGCGATAAAGAGATGAAAAGAGAAGGGAGGTAGACAGAGGTGAGGGAGATGTGAGAACATGGGGGGATAGGAGGAGGGAAGAAGATACGAGAGGAGGAGGAGAAGAGAGTTACAGAGGGGGAGGGGAGAGGCAGGGGATGAGGAGTGGGAAAGAGAGGAGGGGAAGAGGTTGGGGAGGGGATTCGGAGGAGTTGGGGAAGGTGGAGGGTTGAAGGAGGAGATGGAAGGAGAAAGAGGGGGAATAAGAGAAGGAAGAGGAGGATGGGGGGAAAGTAGGAGGTGGTGAGGGGAGGAGGAGGAGGGAGGAAGAAGAGGAGGAAGAGGGAGGAGGAGGGGCAAGAAGAGGAAGATGAGGAGATGGAAGGGGAAGGAGGGGGGAAGAAGATGAGGAGATGGATGGGGAAGGAGGGGGGAAGGGGAAGGAGGGGGGAAGAAGAGGAGATGGAAGGGGAAGGAGGGGGGGAAGAAGAGGAGGAGGTGAGAATGGGCGATATTCGGATGCAGCGCGGGTGTGAAGGGATAAAAACCGGATGTGCTATTCCTACTGCCTCCATCACCAGAGCCGCGTGAGTCAGATGGGCAGTATGCTTGGTTGGGCAGGGTGGGTACAACTAAGCTCACGCCTACCAGATGTGTCTGGGGCAGGACTTGGCTAAAACGATGCTCCCTACTCGCGGGGGGGGGGGGGGGGGGGGGGCATTAGAAAACACCTACATACAGAAAATCCACACAAAATGAACAACAAAAAGTAAAGTACACCCAGAAGGGGTTCATCACGTGTCTCACCAGCGCCCGGCCCCACTGGTGTGTACTGCAAATAATGGCACCTAAATTCAACATCTGAATAAGCCCCAACCTTTTGCATGGTATAATTTAGGAATTGATTCGAATTTCGCACAAACACACACAAATAGTCCCATTTTTTTAAATGGGTTTAATTTAGAATCGTGAAAATTGCGGGTAAAGTAACTACCACATTGGCAGTGTCAGTCACCACTTTTGGTAGGTTGTTGGAGTTTTACGTCCTGGCAACATCTAAGGTCATATCAGGACAGACATCACGAGGCTGATTGGATCCCGAGGTGGTGTGCGTGTGTGTGTCTGTGTGTGTCTGGGTGTGTGTATATGGGTGTGTATGGGTGTGTGTATCTGTGTGCGTGTGTGTCTGTGTGTATCTGTGTGCATGTGTATGTGTGTATCTGTATGTGTGTATCTGTGTGTGCGTGGGTATCTGTGTGTGAGTGGTTATCTGTGTGTGCGTTTGTGTGTATGGGTGTGTATATATGGGTGTGTCTCTGTGTATCATGTATGGATGTGTGTATATCTGTGTGTGTATCTGTGTGAGCGTGCGTGTATCTGTGTGTGTCTGTGTGTGTATCTGTATGCATGTGTCTGTGTATCTGTGTGTGTATCTGTGTATGGGTGTGTATCTGTGTATGGGTGTGTGTATCATACACAGTGTGTGTGTCTGTGTGTATCTGTATGTGTGTATCTGTATGTGTGTATATGTGTGTGAGTCTGGGTGTGTGCAAGCGTGTTTGTGTGTATGGTGTATGTGTGTGTGTCATCTGTGCATACGTGTATATATGTGTTGTGCATGCGCGAGTCTATAGCCCCGTTCACACAGGGGCCTGAAGTCGCCTCAACTACACCATTATCTAGGTTGAACATGTAAGATCAACTCAAGGTACGCGTTTTAGTTTTGAAAATCGTGTGCTTCCATCGGACTGTGCAACTCGAAATTAACAAAGAACGTGATTAAAAAATTAAACCATAAAAAAACCACTTGTGTACAGTCCTTTTATTTTTTAAAGTTTATTTTAAATATATTTCAAACAACCCCTTTTCCAGAAGATTTAAAGTGATGCCAACATATGTTTCTGAACGACTCCCACCCATCCCAATCCTCTCACAGGCCTTGTCGCAATAACTCTACATCGACCTAAAAATACCTGAGCACGCTGAAACAGTTTTGGTAAGGAAAGACATAACAAAAAGGAGAGCGGGGCTTCTTCATCATCGAGGTCATTTTGCAGGTTTTCCTGATTTGTCTGATGTTCCTGATTGCCTAAGTTGGTATCAGGCGCGGTGGCAGAATCGGTAGAGCGCACGCCTTCCATGCAGGAGATCGGGAGTTCAATTCCCGGTCGAGTTAAAGCAATGACATACAAAAGTGATTCTTGTCGCTTCCTAGCCTGGCGCTCGACATTAATAATATGATAGGGCAAGGACTGGTTAGCTCAGTGTCAGGATAATGTGAGGGAGTGAGTAAGCTATCAGGTCATGGTGCTGGCAGCATAATTTCCAAGTGGGGCAGCATTATAAAGTCACCATGAGTGCGCACTGTCACAAGTCGGTACCCATCCTGATATGACCTTAGATGTTGCCAGGACGTAAAATTCCAAAAACCAACCAACCAACCAAAGTTGGTGCTGTAACCAAATGCCACTCTGCTGCGCCCTTACTGTTAAAGGATTAGGGTACACAGGTAGACAAACCCCATCAAACATTCTGGAGAAAAATGGCGCCTGTGGGTTTTAATTTAATCTACTCTGCAGCACTTTCAGGAGAGCTGGGTTTGTTTCGGTTTCTCGGAAAAGAAATGTTTGCCAGGGAGAGAGAGTTCAATGACAACCTCAGAAAAGCTTTATAAATAAGCCTGGCCATTTGAAAACATCAAACAAGGAGTGAAGAAGCCCGAGCACTGGCTAACTGACTGGGGGGTAAATCTCGGACAGCCCGCAGTCCCGAGGCAGGCAACATGCACGTTTTTTTTTGTACTGAAGAAGTCGGCTTGGGTCAAACATAATTTTCTATATAAAACAAAATTAGGGGCAGGTATCCTGGAGACCAGAAGGGGGGGAAGAAGAGAAAGAGGCAGAAGAAAAAGTATAGGAGGAGGGGAAGGAGGAATGAGGTAAGAGAAGGGGGAGGTGGGGGAGAGGAGAGGTTGGGGAGGGGGGAGTAGAGGGAGAGGGGAGGGAGAGGGTGAGAGGGAGTGGGTGGTGAGGGGGGAGGAGGGAGAGGGGAGAGTGGAGATGGGGGAGGAGGAGTAGGGAGAGGGAGGGGAGAGGGGGGAGGGGGAGAGAGGGGGAGGGGGAGGGGAGGGGGGGGGAGGGAGGAGAGGGAGGAGGAGAGTGAGGGGATAGGGGCAGGGGGAGAGGGGGAGGGAGAGGGAGGGGGGGGGAGGGAGGGAGAGAGGGAGGAGGGGGAGGGGGAGTGGGGGAGTGGGAGAGGGAGTGTGGGGGTGAGGGAAGGAGGAGGTGGGAGAGGGGAGAGGACAGGGGGGAGGAGAGGGGGTGGAGAGGGGGAGAGGGAGGGATGGGGGAGAGGGGGAGAGGGGGGAGAGGAGGGGGGGGAGGAGAGGGAGGAGGAGAGGGAGGGGTGGAGGGAGGGGGGGGAGAGAGGGGGCGGAGGAGAGGAGGGTGATGGGGGAAAGGATAGGAGATAGAGAGGGAGAGGGGGAGAGGGTAGGAGATGGAGAGGGAGAGGGGGGGGAGAGGGCGAGGGGAGAGGGAGAGGGAGAGGGGCGCGGAGAGGGGGCGCGGAGGGGGGGGGAGCGGGGAGAGGGCAAGGAGAGGGGAAGAGGGGGAGGAAGAGGGGGATAGGGGGAGGCGGAGAAGGGAGGAGAGGGGAGAGGGAGAGGGGGGGAGGGGGAGAGGGAAAGAGGGGAGAGGGAGGCGAGAGAGGGAGCGGGGAGGAAGAGCGGGAGGGGAGAGGAGGGGAGAGGGAGGCGAGAGGAGAGAGAGGGGAGAGGGGGAGAGGGAGAGGGAGAGGAGTGAGAGAGGGGGAGAGGGAGGGAAGAGGGGGAAAGAGGGGAGGGGAGGGGGCGGAAGAGGGAGAGGAGAAGGGTGAGGGGAGAGTGGAGGGGAGGAAGAGGTGAGCGAGAGGATGAGGAGGGGAGGAGGGGAGAGGGAGAAATGGAAGGAGTCGATTTGGAGTTTTGCGTCCTGAAACATCCACGGTCGTGTCAGGACGAGAAGGAGGAGACGAAGAAGAAGAAGAAGAAGAAGAAGAAGAAGAAAGGAAGGAAACAGAGGAGTAAGAAGAAACATAGAAGGAGGAGAAGAAACAAGAAGAAATACATTATTATATCCGTTTGTTAACCTCGGGAAATTTCAATCGCGGATAATTGACCTTTGAAGGTTAAGTTTGTGGATAATTTGTATAAGTTTCAGGTTCTCCATTTTCTTTGTTGTCATTTTCAGCTTGCTTTGCTTTAGAAAAACCTATTATTTCAACTGCATGTCTTGCTTGGCACTTACATGATCATTAGTTGTTAAATATGATGTCTCCTATTGGTTTGTGATGTTTTATGGCTTAGTCACTCACTGTTTATCCCTGATCTAGTTCTTACTACACACATGAAACACCGGGCGCCATAGCCGAATCAGTAAAGCAGGGGCCTCGCGTGCGGGATGTCGAGAATTCCGAGTCCCGGTCGAGTCAAACCAATGACTTTAAAATTGATACTTTTCGCTTCCTGGCATTAATAGGCCAGGTCAAGGATTGGTTAGCTCAGTATAAGGATAATGTGACTGAGTGGGATATTGGGTTATGATTCTGACGGCCGGATTTACCAGTGGGGCAGCACTATAAGGTCGCCATGAGCGCGCACTGTCACAAGTCAGTACACGTCCTGATATGACCTTAGGCATTGCCAGGACGTAAAACTCCAACAACCAACCAACCGTACATGAAATCCAAGTGTTCGCGGTTGCGTTCACTGACGGTCAACCGAAGCGTGACCGATGACGTAACCAGCAGACGTCATCGTCACAAAGAGGTCCCGGTCCAGTGCCCACAACCAACATGGTTCTTCAAGCTTGAAATAGGTACGACAGAAGCCAGGCCAACGGCGATCGGGTTCACCCAATTACAAGGAGAACATGCACGTCAGCCACAAGATAAAAGATTCACCCCGTACCAACAGTACAGGGGTGAACGACAACGTAGTCTAAATACGGGCGAAAATAGCTTCAGTATGGAACAGGAAGTAGAATGCCTGGCACCAGTGTCAAATGGTTACTTATATCAGCACAGAGTTGGTGAAATGGGAGAGAATGCAAAAAGACGAGATGTCGGCCAGAGAACGCCGTCGATTTCACTTTTAAAGTCTATTAAACTGCATGGTTTATTACATTTTTCAACTCAAAGGTAGCGGGGAAATATAAAAACATATATAAAGAATAAATATTGCTTCTAAAATTAAGACATTATTCACTCAATTAATTTCCCCAGCATGTGGAAATTCTTCGCCAGCTTTTCTAACGGGTTGGTTTTCACCCCTATACTGTAAGTACGGGGTGAATCTTTTATCTAGTCAGCCACCAATTATTTCAATTTTATTGGTTGGTTGGATGGAGTTTTACGTCCGTTTGTTGTTGTTTTTACATCCTAGCAACATCTAAGGTCATATCAGGACCATCAACCTAAAGTAAAGTAGCTTATAATGATCAATTTAATGTATTTATCTCAGAAAATGACAGAATCTCGAAGCCATCGGACTATGCAACTTTAAATACATGTAGTATTGCTGACCTAATTAAAACAGTCAACAATAATTATTTGACTTACTACCCGCAATAAGAAGGCAAGATCATTAACAATGTTATGTGGGGATGGAAAATGTGGTGGACAGTTTCTGAGTATATATATATATATATATATATATATATATATATATATATATATGAGATTGTCTCAAAAGGTGCTAAGCAATATGGGACAAAACTTTGTCCATTGTAACGATCAACATACTATCTGCTTATACATTTGCTCAGGATAAACTGATTTGTTTTTTACATGGTGTTTCATAATCCCAATAGAATACATATTGATTTGAAGCAAATGTCCTTGTGTTTTCAGTGTAACCGTTTCTGTGCTGTTTTGTGTCAATCGTTACAATGGACAACAAAAAAAGAGTTATCACTTTTTGAGACAGGCTCATATATATATATATATATATATAAATATATATATATATATATATATTATATATATATGGGTCATATATTACATATATGTATATATAATGCATAGTATATATACTGAGCATTCCTGAGAGTCCGCCCCTCCTAATGGGACAGCGTTTATCCCGTTGCGACGACACCTCACTATCTCGCTGCGCGTGCCTGAGGCATTAGATGCCGAGCGAAACCAACACTTATTGTAGACAGAAAAAGTCTAAATGCCGGGATGCCTGCCGCGTCGCTATCATCGCAGGGGGTAAGCACTCAGCTGAACGCTCGCACCCCCCAGCCACACTGCTGCTGGCTCGAGCAAATCGCCAAGCAGACAGACAGTCAGACAGACAAATAGAGATAGGGAGACAGGCAGAAAGACAGGTGAATAGACAGACAGGCACATGAGCAGGAATGTGTTTGAGCAGGTGAGAGAATCTTCATGAGAAGATTAGTACGAAAGGTTTTTTAATTCCCAACAGGTTAGCACGCAATGAGTTATATATATATACATATATATATGAATATATATATATTATAGGAATATCTCATTTGTATTCTCTATCTACTTATTTATAATATGGTATCGATTTTGTGTTTATATATATATATATATATATATATTATATAGCACAAAAGAATGTTTTATGTAATATACATATTCTATATGCGCAAGTATATATTTACATATATATTTTTTTTTATATAGTTTATATATACATTTTTTTATTTTTTTACACACACGTGCAGTTGCACATATATAATATGTATATTACATAATACATTCCTTTGTGCTATATATATATAAAAAAAAATCGATAGCATATGAGTAGACTACAAATGAGATATTCTTTTTCTTTACTGGGGTTTTACGTCCAACCAAGGCTATCTATAGAAAATGTCAATGGCAAGAGCTAGTATTATATTATTATTTCCCATGCTTCACGGGGAAAGGTTTATCAATCGGCTCTTAAATGAGGTATTGAATCAACCTCTCCGAAGTCGACAAAAGCATTCGTGCCCCCCCCCCCCCTTCCCCTCACCACAGGCTCACTCACACCCGAAATATGCAATCAATTTTCTATCCAGCCAAAATACATTTCACGTGCGCTTCAGACAGGTGGTGGAAGATTTTTTGTTTGTTGTTGGTTTACGTCCTAGTAACATCTAAGGTCATATCAGAACGGTACCGGCCTGTGACAGTGCGCACATATGGCGACTTTATAGTGCTTCCCCACTGAGAAATCAGGTCACCAGCACCATGACCCGATATCCGGCTCAGTCACATTATCTCGACACTGTGCCAACCAATCCTTGTCCTATCCCATTAATGCCGAGTGCCACACAAGGTAGCGACAAGAATAATTTTGTATTAGTCATTGGTTCGACTCGGCGGGGATTCTAACTCCCTACCTTCAGCACAGGAAGCCTGCGTTCTAACCGATTGGTGATAGTGCCGACTTGTGATAGTGCGCACTCATGATGACTTTATAGTGCTGTCTCAATGGGAAATCAGGCCACCAACACCATGGCCTAATATCCATTATCCTGATACTGTGTCAACCAGTCGTTGTCCTATCCTATTATATTAATGCCGATCACCACGCTAGGTGGCGACAAGTATCAATTTTATATGTCATTGGTTTGACTCGACTGGGATCCGAACTCCCTATCCCTACCTTCCGCGCGGGAAGTCGTCGCTCTACCCGATTGGGCTACCGTGTCAGGTGGTGGTTGAAGGTTGTTGGTTGTTGCAGTTTTACGTCCTGGCAAAATCTAAGGTCATATCAGTACGGGTACCGACTTGTGACATTGTGCACTCATGGCAACTTTATAGTGCTGCCCCACTGAGAGACCAGGCCACCAGCACCATGGCGACTTTATAGTGCTGCCCCACTGAGAGACAAGGCCACCAGCACCGTGACCTGATATCCCACTCAGTCATATTATCCTGACACTGAGCTAGCCAGTCTCCGGTGGGGGGGGGGGGGGGGGTGGAAGGAGGCCAGGATAAAACACAAGAGCTGGTGATTGCATTGGGATGGCGGCAGTGTGTGTGTGTGTGGGTGGGGGGGGGGGGGGGGAGAGGCGGAGTAGCGCTGAGTGAGCAGCTCAGTCGGCGAGTCGGGTATTCCGGTGCCGTAAAACCGAATTACTGCCAGACTGACCTTACACATTCCGCAGATACGACTCGCCCGCCGACCCGGTGGCCATTACCGGGCGCTCGGTATTTACTGTGGGGCTGGGGGTGGTGGGCTGGGCGGCTGGGGGGGGGGGGGGCGGCTAGGCGCCTGGGCGGCTGGGGGGGGGGGGGGTGACTGGGCAGGCATAGAGGAAGGAGTGAGCTTCCCTGGTGTAGGCCAATGACTGGTTGGCTCAGTGTCATGATAATGTGACTGAGTGGACTATCAGGTCATGGTGCTGGCAACCTGGTCTCCCAGTGGAGCAGCGCTATAAAGTAACCATAACTGCGCACTGCTACAAGTCGGTACGCTTCCTGATATGACCTTAGATGTTGCCAGGACGTAAAACCCCCAACAACCAACCAATCTGATATTACCGTAGATGTTGCTAGGATGTAAAACACCAACAAACCTACACAACTTGGCGCTGGTAGCAGTGGCAGTGGTATCTCAGAAGGGCACCTATTATCCAGTAGATTTGTTTGTTTGTTGTTTTACATAGTACGAAAATCTAAGGTCATATCAGGACGGGTGCCGACTTATGACAGTGCGCACTCATGGCAGCTTCATAGTGCTTCCCCATTGGGAGACCAGGCCACCAGCACCATGAGCTAATATCCCATTAAGTCACATTATCCTGACACTAAGCCAACCAGTCCTTGCCCTATCTTAGAATAATGCCAAGCGCCTGGCTAGGAAGCGACAAGTATAAATTTTGAAGTCATTGGTTTGACTCGACCAGAGTTCGAACACACGAACCGATGGGTTCGGATCTGCCAATCTCCCAAAACAGGAGATGGACGCTCAACTAATTCGGCCAGCCCGTCTGGAATTTCTCCAGAAGAGTAGGTGGCGGGTTCAAACTGCTTCGCTGTGCAATCTCCCCGCTGACTGCCCAACAATGCCGGGCCCCGACACGGTTGCCCGGCCCGATGGTGAATCAGAAGGGCAACATTTTCTTTCCACACAGCATCCTTAATGTCAGTGTACGTTGCATTATAGATTTTCCACGCCACTAACTGCATCAATCAACTTGTCTCTAATAACCGTGAATGTCGGGTCGGGAGCAGTACAGTGAACAGCATTTATATTTTTGCTGCAATGATTGCATTTGAAAGGTTGCGCAATAAAAAGCATATTTAATAATAGGTGAGGTAGGAATTAACTAGAGCGTGGGAAGATCGCTACACCCGAATGTCGGAAAAGCAGCTCGTGTGTGAAGAAGCCAGGTTAGATCCAGTTAGATATATTATATAAATATATAATATATCTAACATATACAGTAAAACCTCTCTAGGACGATCCCTCCACAGATCGACCACTCCCTTATATGGATCGCTTAATTTGGGTCCCAACAATACCATTGTAAGGATATTCTAACTCTAAACCGACCACCTCTATAAATGGACCACGTAAACTTAGTCCCATGGTCGATCGATTTAGAGGTTTTACTCTCTCCCTCTCTCTCTCTCTCTCTCTCTCTCTCTCTCTCTATATTATTTAATATATATATATATATATCTATATATATATATATATATATATATGTGCTCTATAATCTATTATGGGTGTAGTTCAGGACACGGACCCCCTAGCAGTTTTCTCTCCCTTTACTTACTCTATACCCTAATGTCATTGAGCTAGTACTACCAACCCCATAGGACTAGGTTAGTTCCTTCATTCTATATACTGAAGTCTATAGTTGACATATTGATATCTATATGTCTAAAGCCTCTCTAACCAACCACCTCCACACATCGACCACTCCCCTGTATCGATCCCTTTATCTGGGTCCCAACAATACCATTGTAACCATATTCGAACTCCCTAAGCCGACCACCTCCCTAATTGGACCACTTAAAATTGGTCCCAATGTCGGTCGATTTAGAGAGGGTGTACTGTATACATATGTATATATGTATATATACATATATGTATACGTTTACATATACATATATATATATATATATATACATATATATATATATATACATAATGTATATAACACATAATATCTACATATAACAGATATCAACATCAGCATTAATAGGATAGGGCAAGGACTGGTTAGCTAAGTGTCAGGATAATGTGACTGAGTAGGATATCGGGTCATGGTGCTGTACCCGTCCTGGTATGACCTTAGTTAGATGTTGCTAGGACATAAAACTCCAATAAACCAACCAGTCTAGTGGTATCAGCGATGGGTGCGCACACATGGCGACTTCATGGGGAGCGGCACGTAGCTCAGGAGGTAGAGTGTCCACCTGTGAAGGTGTGGGTCATCCTATCGATCCTGCTCAGTGGACCCATTTGCAGTTTGGGCTATTTTCCATTCCAACCAGTAGCCTACAACTGGTTCATCAAAGGCTATGTATGTGCTGTCCTATCTGTAGGAAAGTGCATATGAAAACCCCTGGAAAGATTAGCCTATGTGGCGGTAGTAGGTTTTCTCCAAAGAAATATCAGAATGACCATATGTTTGACGCCCAATAGATGATGATAAAAAAAATCAAAGTGCTCTAGAGGCGTCGTTAAATAAAACAAACTTTCCTTTTTTTCATAGCGACTTCATAGTGCTCCTCACTGGGAGCCTGGGTCGCAAGCAAGCTCTGCAGCACCCTTACATATTCAGATTATATATATAATATAAAGTATGGCTATGTAAGGAAAGGACGGATACAGACGCGTGTTGGGTCGGACACTTTTATTGAGCGTCTGGGCATAGCGAGATAACAGGCATACCGGTAAAAGTTTGAAATCGCGAATGGAAGTGACTTGCCGGGAAGGGTTAGCAGCGGAAAGCGCCCGATGGTGGCGCTAGTAGTGGGCAACCGGGGCAAATCCGGGCAAGTCAGCGATTGGACAATAATATATTAAAGTAATATAATGGAAATAAATAATAATAACGATACTCCGCCTATTTATATCTGCATAATTAATTATACATACAATATATATATACATATATGCACACAAAATAGTTGATAAATAACAATTAAGACGTGCTTAGACAATTATTTTTCTTTGGATTAACTGTTAAAACAAAAAGAAGATATTATTATGATAGGGCAAGGACTGGTTGGCTCAGTATCAGGATAATGTGAGCTAGTGGGACAACACTGGTGTTGGTGGCCTGGTCTCCCATTGCGGCGCCACTATAATTTTATAAAGTCGCCATGAGTGCGCACTGTCACAAGTCAGTACCCGTCCTGATATGACCTTAGATGTTCCTAGGACGTAAAACAAACAAAGAGCTGACGGGCGCGTTCAGCAGGCCCGGCGTAATGGCGGCAGACGTCGCTAATGTCATGCCAATTTGGGGCGCAAATGGCGGAAGTGACGACAGCGGCGCGTGCGCATTTGGAAGCGGTTAAGTGGCGCCACCTCGAGGTGGTGTCTGGCGTTAGGAGGGCGGACATATATGATATAGCGACGCTTTTACACCTCCGTAGTCTAGTTACTCCCGCAGCGCTGTGGTTGGTGGTTGGTTGGTTCTTGGAGGTTTACGTCCTGGCAACACTTAAGGTCATATCAGGATGCGTACTGACTTGTGACAGTGTGAACTCTTTGCGCCTTTACAGTGCTGCCCCACTGGGAGAATAGGCCACCATCACCATCACCTGATATCCCACTCAGTCATATTATCCTCACACTGAGCTAACCGTCCTTGCCATATCCTAATAATGCCGAGCACCTCACTAGGAAGTCACAAGTATCAATTTTTAAGTTATTGATTTGTCTCAGGGTTCGAACCTGTGCATTTGAATCCCACAAACTCCCAAAATGGGAGACAAACCTCAACTTATTCGACCATCCTGGTATGACAAATCTTTTGCAATCTAATAGGCTAATTATTCATCTGTTATAGCATGCTAGTTTAGGGTGAGGATGTTATGTAATCATGTAGAATAATTTTATAACAGACTTTAAAAGTTGAATTGAAAGATTTCTGTGGCCACCATCTCGTTTTCTTTGTATTCACTCCACCCAATTCCTCAAAAATACACCAATATAGATAAGGATTGTATGCTGGATCCACCGACTCCACAGCTGATTAATACAAGAATGAAAGGAAGAAAGAAAAGAAGAAAGGAAGAAAGAAAGAAAGAAAGAAAGAAAAGGATGACTAGTACTAGTAGAAATGTGATAGAAGCTCCAGTAGCAGTTAGCCTCGGCACGCTTCCACATTCCAGGGTAAGAAGTGTACGTAAAGGAAGAAAGGAAGAATGAAGGGAGACTGAAAGAAAGAAAGAAAGAAAGTGAAGGAAGAAAAGGGAGGGAGAAAGAAACAAAAAGGAAAGAAAGGTTATTGGACATCTAAGGTCATATCAGGAGGGTAGGAAAGAAAGGAAAGAAAGGAAAGAAACTGGAAGAAAAGGGAAGAAAATGGAGAAAATGGAAGAAAGGGGAAGAAAATGGAAGAAAATGGAAGACTTGGGAAGAAAACTGGAAGAAAGGGGAAGAAATGGGAAGAAAATGGAAGACCATGAAAGACAATGGAAGACAAATAAGAAATGGAAGAAAATGAAGAAAGGAAGAAAAGGAAGAAAAGAAAGAAAAGAAAGACAGAAAGAAAGAAAGAAAGAAAGAAAGAAAGAAAGAAAGAAAGAAAGAAAGAAAGAAAGAAAGAAAGAAAGAAAGAAAGAAAGAAAAGGATGACTAGTAGAAATGTGACAGAAGCACCAGTAGCACTAGCAGTAGCAGTTGGCCTCGGCACGCTTCCACGTTCCAGGGTAAGAAGTGTACGTGCCAATGGCGGGCGGTTAACCTGGCGTCCTTTCAGATAAGAAAGGTTCCAGCAGCCAGTTAGACTACATCCCCGAGTACATGCCGAGTACACCGCGCGTACTCGGCGCGTACACACGGAGCTGTTTAACACGCCGCCACAGTGGCCGTAAATCAGGCCGAGCAGCGCTCTTATTGTCAGGTGCGAGACGCAAAGCACCTCTCTGACCCTCTGACCCCCGCTGATGCACCACGTGGGGGGGGGTGGTGGGGGGTGGAGAGGCGGGGGTGGAGAGGGGAGGGAGGGGAGGGGAGGGAATGGGGAGGGGGAGGGGGAGTGGAGAGGCGGGGGGGGGGAGTGGAGAGGCGGAGGGGAGGGGAGCGGAGGGGAGAGGGTGAGGAGGAAGGGAAGCGGTGGGGAAGGGGGATGGGAGGGGGGGGGGAGGGGGGAGGGGAGGGGGGGAGGGGAGCGGAGGGGAGGGGGAATGGATGGGGGAGGAATGGGGAGGGGAAATGGAGGGGAGATGGAAGGCATAGGAGTTGGGGGGAGGGAAGAGATGGGCAGGGAGGAGAGGGGAGGGGGAGATGGAGGAAGGAGGGGGATGGGAAGGAGAGGGGACTGAGGGGTAAGGGAATGGGCATAGAATGGAAAAGGCATGGGAAGGCATAGGAAGGGAAGGGAGGAAGGAGAGTGGAGGGGAGGGGGGAGGGAAGAATCGAATATGGAAGATGAGGGGATGGGAGAAGGGGAATGGGGAAGGAGGAGAGGGGCTGCGGGGAAGGAAGAAGGAGGGGAAGAAGAAAGAAGGGGAGGGAAGGGGAGGAGAGAAGGGGGATGGGATGAAGGATAGGCGAGTGGAGGAGAGGAGGACGTGGAGGAAAGAAACGGAGGGGAGGAGGGGAAGGGGAGGGAAGGGGAGGGGAGGGGAGGGGGGGAGGGGAAGAAGGGGAGGGACGGGAGGAGAGAGAGGGGGAGGAGAGGAGAGGGGGTGAGAGGGGAAGGGAAGGGGAGGAGGAGAGCAGGGGACGGGGAGGAGGGGTCGGGGAGATAGGAAGTGCGAAGGGGAAGGGAGGGGCGATGGTAACTGGTGACTTATTGCACGGACTCTGATTACGTCATGGCGTCGCGTGGTGAAGGATCTTCGGAAGAGTCCCATCCAAATAGATTCTAGTAGTCATTTTAAGGTTCTGTCACACTACGACGTATGGCGGCGGCATGTGCATAAAGGCCCTGTCACATTACGGAGTATGGCGGGAGCGTATTGAAAACCAACGTCAGTCCTGCGCGTGCCGGCCTATCATGACCTTTGGTGACCTATCAGGGTTTTTTGAGCATATGCGTAACCTATGAGGAGCGTACGAGGAGCGTATGAGAGCGTACTGTGACATTTTTTTATGGTTTTGATTGGCATATGGAACCTATGCATAGCGTATGCGTAGCATATGCGTATGCGTAGCGTATGCATAGCGTATGAGCGTATGAGTAGCGTATGAGTCAAGATCGATGTCGAGACCTATGGCATACGCTTGGAATACGCTTTGCATACGCTGTGCATATGCTAGGAGTACGCTCCCATACATAACTCGTAGGTTATGCGTACGCTACATACGCTAGAGATACGCCGGTGACGCAAGTTGAGCGTATGCATGACCTACGCCGGCGCACCCCTAGCATACGAGGAGTGTACACTGGCATACGAGGAGCTACTCACACCGGCGTATGAGTAGCGTATAAGTAGCATATGAACCATACGCTCCCATAGGTCGAGATTTTTTGAGCATGCACAAACAAATTTGGACGGACGGACGGGAGAAAGCATATGGCGGCGTACAACTTCATATGCTGGCATAGGCCGGCACATGATGGCCTATGCGTAGCATATGTGTAGCGTACGCATAGCGTATGGCGGCGTATGCTGACATATATGACGTAATGCGCCTACGCCGCCGTAAGCTCCCGCAAAAAACCCTAATGTGACAGCCCCTTAAGGTGTCGAAATAATTTAGTATTTTCGGTTTAGACAATGTTATGCTTTCGTCGGACTATGCTGTTTTAACACCAGCCGGACGTGGGATGTGGAAACATGAGATCAAAATCTTACTTGTTCATCACAGTCACTGCTTTTGCGACATACTTAAAGTTGCATAGTACGATGGTTTTTAAATCCTACCATTTTCTGAGATAAAGACATTAGATTGATCGTTATACTACTTATAAGTTATAGTCCACATCACTCTAGTTTTGAAGTGACTTATTTTAAAACTCAGGTAAAGTAGATCACAACGATCAGACCTAACACATTGATCTAAACTAAATATGACAGAAACACAATTTTTATTTGGATTATGCAACTTTGACAATTATTGCCACCTGCTCTACATCTGTGAATGAAGTGAGAGAAACTGGCCCTACACAAAGCGTGCCGTGAATAGCCTTAACGAGCACACGCCCCCTGGTGAGCTAGCCCCGCACACACAGTTAAACCTCTCTAAAACGACCGACCATGGGATCGACTTTATTTAAGTGGTCCATTTAGGGAGGTGGTCGGTTTAGGGTATTACAATATCCTTACATTGGTTTTGTTGGGACCCAAATAAAGCGATCGATATAGGGGAGTGGTCGATCTGTGGAGGGGTCGGTATAGAGAGGTTTTACTGTTTATATAATGTGGTAGTTTCTTTGTCACTGATCTCTCTCTCTCGCTCTCTAGATATATATATATAGATATATATATATATATATATATATATATTATATATATATATATATATATAGATTAGTTAGACGAATCTTACCTGGGTATAGATGATGGATACTATTGTTTTACCGAGGTAGAAGCCTCGGTTAGACGTGGGCGAGGGAGAAGGAAGCACATCCGGGTCCAGCAATCTTTACCTACTAATTCAGGATAAAAATGATTCTAAAAAACAACCTAAGGTCAAGTGACCTCATGCTAAATTGAGTGATTGACTAGACGTGGCAGGGCGTGGTGGGTGGGCCCTCGCCCACGTCTAACCGAGGCTTCTACCTCGGTAAAACAATAGTTATCCATCATCTATACCCAGGGAAGATTCGTCTAACTAAT